>JARQZJ010000127.1:3360000-3737500 GCA_030704895.1 Henosepilachna vigintioctopunctata
CCTTGCTATATAAACTGTTAATTTTTGTACTATTTTAGCCCTGAAGAAGAAAATAAACATTTTCGAAAGCTTGGAAAATACTAAAGAGGTAACTGATTTTCCTGTCCTAGACTGCAATCCCAATTTAACACTGAAAATATATATATATATATATATATATATATAAATATATATATATATATATATATATATATATATATATATATATATATATATATATATATATATATATATATATATATATATATATATATATGTATATATATTGTCGCAAACAGCTATTGACACATGTTTTTTTGTTGTTGGCTCTCTTCAGAAGATCATAGCCAAGTTCAGAGCGTAAGAAACTACAAATTGAAGAGAAAGCTCAACAAACAAACACTCCTTCAATGGAATGTCCTTATATATATATATATATATATATATATATATATATATATATATATATATATATATATATATATATATATATATATATATATATATATATATATTATAAGCCATCGCAGTTGGTTGGTGGAATTTATCTGTTCGAAAATTTTTTGTACGTTGGAATGGATAGTCTGTCGAAAATACCCCATTGAGAATGTCGTTTGAGGAATGTTTGGAGAAGTCAGAAACTGGTGTTGTCATCGTAGCATCTATTTGTATACAAAGGAAACAAAACTAGTTTGATAAATGACACGGAGGTTTCGCTTATCTCTTGGTGAAACATTGTGTTAAAAACTATAAAATTAAAATTAACACATTCGACTTAAGTTTCACTCAATATATTAAAAACTCTACATATATTTCGGGTGGTTAACCCTTTATAAAGAGTTAATTTTAATTTCAATTTTACAGTTCGAAACTAGTTTGTGTATAGGGCAGGCAGTTTAGGTCGACTACATCACTCAATTTTAGATTTTTGTATAGCTTCAGCTAAATAAATATTATTATTGTTATTATTAATTTCAACCATCTTCTGCAGACAAGTTCTTCTTTGTCCAACCCATGTTTCCATTTTATCTTGTGTCTATCACATCCTAGAGATTAGCGTCATAGAACTCTGTTCTCGATGGTCTGAAGAGGTAGGTTGTCTAGGCTGTTCTCCTTCTTAATGTTCTTCCAATCTTTTAAATCAAAGTCTTCCTCGCGTCTTTGTATTTGACCGTACCAGCTTGAATAACTTCCTCTCACTTTTTCTACAATCAGAGCTACTTTGAAGGAACCTCTAATGTACTCATTGCACTCTCTATCCAAGCCTGTCACTGTACTCGCTCATCTCAACATCTTCATCTCGTTTTCGAGTAGTTGTTGTTAGTTGTTGTTCGTACACTTTTTTCGTAGTCGCATTCTGCCTCATATGTTAAGTGTGGTCGCGCCACTGTCTTGTACACTTTTCATTTAATTTTGATGAGAATTTCGGAATCGCAAGGAACAACAATAAGTGAACGTCTTCTGAAAAATGGTATTATAGATCTCAACGATATACGTAGAAGTCAAACAAACTGATCGGTTAAAAACCATCTCAAAATATTTCAGAATATAATTTTCAATTGATTCCGTTCGTTTATTTTTTTTATTCTTATTATCATTTTGTTGTTTATAAAAAAGGGACTCGATTTGGTTCCATATAAAGCTTTAAAAGTCCGCAAAAGAACTCATAAAACTTTAAATCGCTTATAAAATTGAAATTATTCGTAAAAACTGCAGTCTGCAAGTTGTAGCCATAATTACATTACTGCACTTATTATCCCCTGAGGTTACTCTCGCAGTGTATCCTAGTTGCCTCGACATAAAGTGAACAGAAGTCAAGCCTCGGAGTCTCAGGTCCCTCGACCCAATTTGAACATTTTCTTCTTCTGCTTTTCCCATTCTCATTAATACGATACTTTCCAAATTCCACCATAATTCAACGCTCCCATAATTCATTTGTATAATGAGAAATAATTGCCGTCTGCTGTAATTATTCACCTAAAAGTAATAAAGTAATAGTTTCCAATTACCGTTCTAAGAGACACTCCCGAAATTAGGAAATTTATAGGAGCCACTGAAACAACGGAATTCGTAAGACGTAGGTCGCGAAGTGGGGCTCAGACTCCCAATGAGCGACTCACCTGTGTTGCCACGTCTCAAATGAATGGAGTTCTTTCTCGCCCAAGACTGAAAAAAGTGTCATTCACAAATATAAATGCGAGTGAGGAAAATTTGTCAAAGAGTTCAAATTAAAATTATTGCAGGCATTCCACTTTATTTGGTATTACAAAACGAACATGCATGAATTTATGTCAACTCATAAATTACTTTCTTCATTCTTTTATTCATTTATTTATTGGATATACACTGTTTTACAGGACAGGTCCTAATTACAAACCAGGAAACACAACAGATACTAAAAACAGAATTGGTAGTACCTACAAAAGTTTCAATTTTGTTCTTTAAAATTTTGAATGCATTTTAAATGAAAGAATTTGTGATATGAATCACAACTGATGCAATGAGATAAAATAATTATAGAAGTAAAAAAAATCTTAAATGCTGACCAAAGTCATACATATAAATTTGAACACACAAATACAGATACATTCACATATTAACACTTATACACAAATAATTATATGAGTGAACATGAATTCTGTTCGTGAATACATATAAATGATTGTTCTATCAGAGATTATGTATATCAAGGAAATTTGCCTTAATATCAGTAACAGAACAGTTGAAAATATACACCTTAGCTCTCAAAATATTACATTGTTCACACATCGTGTGCAATGGAGAAAATTTTTAGAACATTCGTTCTAGCTAATGCAAGGTAGAACGTGAATGCGCTTCTGGAAGAAACTTGGAACAATAAAATTAAGCTTTTGCAATAATTCCTGACATTTCACTTTATTGTTGAATATTTTATGCAAGACGATTATTGCATGGCATTTCCTTCGCGCACTGAGTGTGTCCACATTATGACGACTTGTAAGCGATTCATGTTGTATGCCTATAGGTAGATATATTCCATCAATTCTGAAGCTCAAAAATTTCAGGAACTTTCGTTGTATCGACTCCAGTTGATCAATGTGTAACTGATAACTAGGGTTCCAGACTGTTGATCCGTATTCGAGTTCAGATCTTACGAAAGCACAATACAATGTTTTCAGAGTTGATATATTGTTAAATTCCTTTCCAACGCGAATAATGAAACCATATACTCTACAAGCAGCGGTTATTGCAGCATTGATATGTAGCACGAAAGTTAGTTGAGAATCAAAGGTTACGCCAAGGTCAATAAATGTATTAGGTCTTCCCAAAATATTATCACCAATTTCATAGTTAAAATTTATCGAATTATATTTTGTGGAGAACGACAGAACATGACATTCGGAGATGTTGAGGTTCAATTTGTTGAAATCACACCAATTTACAATATTACCCAAGTTGTTATAGAGAAGAAGAGCATTTTCTAGATGAGTAGATAAGTTTCATAATTTTTTATAGATATGACAAACTTTTAGTTAATCCATTAAGAAATTAATGCGTGAAAGTGAAAAAAGCGAAGTCACATTTGAGTTCATACAAAATAGTAAATAAGATTATAATTATTGAGCGAAAATCGGAACTGAGAGAACTATATAGCACTAAATGTTTGAACTACAGCTCAACGCCGATTCAGAGTTTCCCAAGAAATTCTGAAGAAGATTCCCAAGAACACGTTTGGATTCGACTCCACTAGTCAAAACCATTATAGAATCACGTTTTCCTATAAATCCCTCAATGGATTCAATTACACTTATATCTTTATCTCAAGCTCAAGCCATGTCCTCACAAGGTGGACATGGCGCATCACCAAAAGAAGTGTCCAGCAATTTCTCAAAAGATGGATGGGAATTCAAAGAGGATGTCTTTTCTGTATGTTACACTGTTGCAGTGGTCAATTCAAATTTACTTAATAGAGTATAACATATTAAATACGGAAACTATCTGTCCAAACCATTGATTTATGATTATCGAATCCCACAAGGAACAGTTTTGGGACCTTCAATGTTTAATTTATGTATAAACGATGTAATTAAGTATGTAAAGAATAGTGAAATTTCCATATTTGCTGACGACATGATGTTGTATACTACGGGCAACAATTTAAAAGAATTAGCTGATAAAATTAATAGTAACCTTGAGAGTGCATAAATGGGTGACAACAGTCTTTCATTAAATACTGATAAATCTAAATGTATTATTGTGAGAAACAAAGCAAAGTTATCTAGATTAGAGTGTGATATACAACTCAAAGTTAATAATGTACCATTGGAACAAGTCAGTGAGATTAACTACTAAGGTGTTATTAACGATAAAAGTTTAGGTTGCAAAAATCATTTTAGGTATGTTATGGGTACAATTTCAAGAGAAGTAAATTTTTAAGCAAGAATAAGTAATAATGTTAGTGTATTTACAAAGTCTTTATTGTATAAGTCAATAATATTACCACATAAAAACTTTTGTTCAACTATATTGTACACCGTGCCTCAAAATAATATTCAAAAAATGCGAAAGCTCCAAAATAGAGCATTTAGGATTATATTGAAGTGCCATAGGTACGCACCTGTATCACCTATTGGCAGCACATAGTATATAAACTCCAGGCTTTATTTATAAAATAAAAGATTGCAAGGTCCCTAAGTATATCGTTGATCGTGTAAAATACGTGGAAGATATAGGTACATGGTTACCAAACAAGGTCTAGGGAACAAAATGATTTTTATATTAATAAGTGCAGTACATCGAAATGCCTAAATAATATATGTGCGAAAAGAATGATATTATTTAATAGTCTAGATCCGCAACTGAGATTATGTGAGAATCATAATGATTTTAAGAAATTATAGAGTAAATTATTTGTAAAAAATATTATTTAAATCTGAAAAATGTTGTTTAATGTTTGTATAAATAATTTTTTTTGTAAAGTTTATTAGTTGTGCTAAATAAAGTTACCTACTATAAATTAAAAAATAAAGTTTCAAGTTTTTTAACTTCAAATTATTACATACAGAAAAGAAAACAGAGAAATCGAATTATTCTGTTACATCATAACGAATCGACGTGAAAATTCAGGTACACTATTGAATGATAAAACCTAGAATAATTAAACTGCTTCACATATCATCTGTGTGGTTTGCCCTGATAGAAGAAAAACAAATTGATATTTCTGTGTATCTGTCACAACAAAGAATGACATATCTACGTGTTCAAATCATATTACTTTAATTGTTCTGTTCGAGTAAACACTTCAAAAGAACTGCAGCGTAAACAACGTGAATTCAAATTAACATTAGACTACTTGCCTTCATTATTTGTGTGAAAAACAGTTTTTATATTCATATCCATACAGAGAATCTAACTCTCATGATCTTAGCCTTTCATGTTTCCTTTCACAACTTCAGACCGAAATAATCCTGGAAGAAAGGAGTTTGGCATCAATGCGAATCTAGTGAACTTCGCAAACGCCGTTGTGATCTTATTGGGGTAGATTCAGGTGGCTTTCAGGGCCAATATACGTAATATATAGGATTTATAGGATTTGGTTTCATTCATTGTAAGAACGGCTAATATAAAGGGTAAGCGTGGTTTGTCGATTCGATTTGAATGCTTCGAATATAATTGGCAATTAGAGATGCTGGCCATAAATTATTAGATTCGAACGATAACCACTTCAATTAGGTTGTCTATGCATTAAGATGAAGAATCCTTAATATGATGGTAAGGGAGAAAATTAATGTTATCTAACATATCATAATCATTGTGTGAACTTAAACAAACCCAAAGGGAAAGGGTTCGCCTAACAATTCTTGCACCTCTTCGCGAATCAGAATACTTGGCGTAAAACCAAAATTGCTACAAGACGATATACAGAACAAGAGAGCGAAATCAGGACAAAATACTCAGGCTTTCTTGGATTGATACCATTTCTAGATATGAGGTTAGTAAGAGAAGACGACAACTCTATTATCACTGATTGGTACATAAAATCATTGAACTCTGTTAGATTTCAACATCATTATTTCTATAGTGAGTTTGAATATAAACTAAATTTATATGGTGTTTTTAAAGGCATAGAACTTTAAATTGCAATAAAACATTGATGGATCATTCGATTGTCAGAAATGTTTTTCTTCGAAAGAAAATAGTGCTTCATGACATTTTAATTATGATTTCTGGCATATAACCACCACGGCTGGCTTGGATGTAGTCCAATCTGGACGTCCCATTTTCGATGACTTTTTACAACATTTGTGGCCGTATATCGGCAATAACACGGCGAATATTGTCTTCCAAATGGTCAAGCGTTTGTGACTTATCCGCATAGACTAGTGACTTTACATGGCCCCACAGAAAGTAGTCTAGCCGTGTTAAATCACAAGATCTTGGAGGCCAATTCACAGATCTAAAACATGATTTTAGGCGGTCACCAAACGTGTCTTTAAGAGAAGAACAATAATCCAATCAGCAACAATTATAAAACAATTATTGGATTGTGTAACTACACGATAAAAAGGTTATGTGGGCTGCCATAGAATTACAATAAATTGCCTGAAATCGAAAAATTCTTTGAGAAAATATTGAGGAAAGTATTGATGAACTTGAAGTTGGTTTAACTCAATATACGGAAAAATTCACACTTATTTGTTCACCGAAAACTTTCATATGTTATTCAGCTCAAGTTAGTAATGATGAATGTTAATGGTTTATCGGGTATGAACTATATTAATTCTACAGTTGTTGAACTCAAATTATTGAATTCCGAAATTCAAAGTGCTAAATGATCCAATCTAAATATCGAAAGAAATAATTAACTGTACAAACCTTCACTCGAAAAACCAATCTAGAAGTGATCTTAAACCTCTCGCTAGAAGCAATATGAAATAGCAATTAAACCAGTGTCCATAAAACGTAAACCTATTAATACACAATAGAATGCCTTTATAATCCGCAAGTCGATCTTATTGATTCAAGATTCAAACATATGCCACCATCCAAAGTCAATGAGTTTTTAAATTCTCCATAATTAATTTTCAACCAAATCAAACACCATCAAACACCGTCCTGTAATTTTCCGAATAATACAAAATTAATTGGAAATTGTAGAATTAATTTAAATGTCAAACTGCAATACCTAAGCAGTTATAGTTACTACCAACTGAAAAATTCAGTTGGCAGTAAAGACAGCAAATAGGTAAATGGAAATGAATGGGTACTTCGGGAAAAACCATAGAATGAAAATGAAAATGAAAAATCATAAGAAATTGAAATCGCGCTTCGACTTCCGTTGTTATAATTTATTATATTAATATTGAAAATCATCTCAATAATCTTTCTCATTAAATTTTTATCGATTTGTTTATGGCTATCAATCATTGTGGCTATAGTTATCAGTTTTCATAGTTCTTGTTTCTATCTGTAACTTGATTTTTCTGCAATTAGAACAGTCAAAATAAACTAAATTATGATTCAAGTTTGCATGAGTTCCCAACAAGCTGGATTTTTGTGTAGGCCTTGAATACGTCATTACAAATGATATGTCAAAACTACCCATCGATCCCGCTTGTGCGTTGTTTTTTATTCGAGGTCAAAGGTCACAAATTTGAGTTTTTTGCGTATATCTCTGAAACAACGAGAGTTATCAAAAAATGGTTCGAACAAAGTTTGTAGATGCTAAAATTGTCTACAAAAAATATTTCAACACTTTTCTCCTACAAAGCATTTCTTTCGAGATATCGTGACTTTGGACCGCAGGAAAACCGTTTTTTCGACTATATGCACACATTTCCGCACCACCTCTGAGGTAGTGTCACGGCGCTTTTTCTCAACGTGGTTTCCCAAGAAGGAATACTCCACAATATATTTCATATATGTTATATTATACAATATATGTTTTCTATGTTTAAAATAGCCATAATTCGAGAACAGTGCACCGTACAAGAAAAAAGGTAGAGATATTTTTGTAGAGAATTTTACGATCTACAAACTTTTTTCGAACCACTTTTCGATAACTCTCGTTGTTTCAGAGATGGGGACTTTAGACATATCATTTGTAATGACGTATTCAAGGCCTGCACAAAAATCCAGATTGTTGGGAATTAATGCAAACTGGAATGTTTATTTTGACTGGACTAAATTGTGATTTTCCTTCATATTCAATCTACGATGAATAAAAAATGACATTTCAATCTCTGTCAGAATTCAGTGAAACTGTCATTCTTTTCCAAAAAGTAGGAGAATATATTCGAGGACAAAATGCATTATAACATCACTTGTTGAATTGTTCGTTTCATATTGAACGTATAATACCCCAAGTCCAATTTCAGTGAGGCCATCAGGTCACTGTGGCACAGAGAGTCGTAATATCATGTCATGCTATAAAGCGGAACGAAACCATCGATTCGAAATTCTACCGGCGCATCGTATCTATGAACCTACATCGAGCGTTTTCGCTTCTGAAATCGGGTCAGCGGGTGAGTTCTGCTTTCCAAGAGATGAAGTAGGTCGGGTTGGGTTAGATGGGGTGAATGACACAGACGCACTATCTATGACCGCTATTGTTTTTGTTTCTATAGCGATGTCACAAATGGCCACGAAATATGGATTTCGACAACGTTCGCGTTTCTTGTCATTATTATAAAACGCCATGCAAATTGGAACATGGCGGAAATATATTAAATATTAGTGGTATTATGCATTTCCGAATCGATATGATTCAATGGTATATTTGTCACAAAAATATTATTAATTATTCATGAATACGCAAAACTCGTTTAATGTTCTATTATGGGTAGAGAACCGCTTGTTTTCGAATTAATATTTCATTTCAATCCGCCATATCAAATGAGAATACTCAATTTAAAATTTACGAGCAATTTCGATTAAATGCGTAGGTAAATAATTCATGAATCATATAATTCAATTTCTTCCCTATTCATTGTGTAAATTTGTTGAAATGTAAATTAAATCAGAATGCCACAATTTAAAATTTTTATGGTTTCATCTATAATCAATAATTCGAGTATTCTATGGTTTTTTCAATTAGATATGTTTTTAAAGAACACATTTTTGTATTCTTCGTCTAGTTCTCATCCTTGATCTAGTTTTTCAACAATTCGAAAGCTGTAACTGTAAGCTTCAAAAACAGAGAGATTTCTACATTTTTTTTGACTCGCCTGATTCTTAATTCATATGATATTATTCAATTATCGACATCATTTTTCTCATTCGAAACATATAGAAGATCATGTAAAGAACCAGAATAGCATGAGGTACAGTTGGTCGACTGAAACACATCTTCAAATCAGATATGCCAATATCCTTAAAGAGCCGAGTGTTTCACCAATGCGTATTACCAGCGATCACTTACTCCAGCGAAACTTGGACCCTGAGATCTGCTCACATTCAGAAGCTTCGAACAACCCAGCGCAGTATAGAAAGATACATGATGAGCCTAACCATACGAGATAGAATACGCTGCAGCTGGATAAGAGGTCAAACAAAGGTGAAGGATGTTGTGGTGTGTGTGAAAAGGTAAAATTTGAAATGGCAGGCCAACTAGCCTGAACAAGAGATGAGCGTTATTCAGCTGCACTTGGTGATTCGGAGCCCAGAGATAGGGTAAGACCAAGAAAGCGCCCTAATGATCGATGGGATAAGGATCTTGTGGATTGGCTGGGTGTTGCCTGGAAGAGAGAAACTGCCGGTATGGAATACTGGCAAAGACAGGGGAGGCCTTCGTTCTGCAGTAGACGGACAGAGGTTGACAATGATGATGAAAATATATATACGTAATATATAAATAATGTTTGATGCGGAAAAAATTTAAATCAGAGCAAAATTGTCGGCATATCCCGTAGATTGGTAGCAGCCGTTAACACGTGTTTCGAGCTTAATGGCTCTCCTCAGAACGATGTAGCTCAAGTTCAAGTTGTAAAGACCTGGAGGTGGCAACGAAAAAAAAACTATGTAATACAGACAACCTCTGAAGGAAGTCGCCACATTTCAGGCTACCGCGTTTTTGATATATATATATATATATATATATATATATATATATATATATATATATATATATATATATATATATATATGTTTATTAACAACTCCACATACGTTTTGGGTAGTTAACCTATTATCATGAGTAATACGAATATTGTTATTACTCTTTGATGATGGGCTAACCACCCGAAATATATGTACAACTACACTAGTAGTTGTTAATATACTGAGTGATACTCAGCCAAGTGCTTTAATCTCAATTCATTATTCAATATAATGTTGACATCGAGTGATAAGCGAAATATCTGAAAAATTTATTGATAAGTTCTTGATGCGAAATAGGTAATTGCTGTTCTCTTGAATAAAATCCGAAAATTGAATTTTCTTTACAAATAAAACTAGCACATACTTCGTGAGTTGAACTAATAACGGATTCATAAGACTGATATTGATCTAGATTTCTAAATAAAAATATATTTCTTCGATGATACTTATTGCAAACTCTTCCTCATTACCTTCCTAAAGATCAACAAGCATGAAGTAGAAAAAATAGAATTTAGTAATTGAAAACTATCGATTTTATCTATGATCTCATCCGTACCTTTCACGATTAAAGTAAACTATATACAATTAATAACATTTCAATCGCCTACTAATCTTCAAAATTAGGTATTAATTATTGAATTATAATTGTAGATATTGAAAAAAATCCGTTTTTATTTTTCAAACTGTTCAGAAAGCGAAACACGGTACGAAATCCTGAAATAATAACGGAGAAAAAACGATGTTTAACATCATTATTTCGCAATGATTGTCATCCTGGGATGTTCAGCGTTTAATTTTTATTGAGAGGAAAGTTTAAAAGACACGAGAAGGAAAGTTTTTCATTAGATCCTCTCAAATTGTCCCAAGTGTAAATAAGAGACAAACTTTGTTATTACTTTTTCAAATAACGTAGACATGCAGTTAACTGAATGCAAAGATGAGTTGTTGACAAAACCACGTCCGAAGATAAGTTTAGAATGGGGATCGTATTAGTTTTTGTTTTTGAACTGGGTCTAATTACAGCGTCTGTTCTTGAGGATTCAATATTGGGTTAATGGGTTTGTTATATTGTCATTTTATGGCTTCTTTTTCGAGACATATTCATAGGATATTGTTTTTCAAGTGTATGTGATATAATTCGTTGACTTTCTCAACTTCATTCCATTTACTTCTGTTGACTACGTGTGACTTTGTAATAAATAATATTTTATGTTCAGTTTGTTCCGTTTAGTGATTGTTTATAACTATTTCAATTCATTTTAATTATATTTTCATTGTATATATTCGCTCCTACTCTCTTTTTTGTTTTTTTCTTCAATTGTTTCTTTTTTATTATTATTTGTGTACTATTTGTTTTTTTTTATTATTATTATAATTAATTAATCTCAATACAAAAAATATTTATAGGAAAAAATTTTCAAATTATATAATAATCATAATAATAATGAAAATTTCAATCAAACTCTTGCCTCAATATGAAATACACATATATAAAATGTATACAAATATAAACATATTATATTTGTATAATAAATATAAACATATTTGTGAAACATTAAGACAAGAGTTTGATTCGAATTTTCATTTAATCATGTTTCACCAAGAAGGTAAGCGAGTCATATTAATAATATTTATTGAGAAATATTCTTCATATTGTACACATTACATTCATTCAATTAATATGGTAATTGCAATTGAGAAGAATGCTCACAAAAAGACTGAATTCAGTTTTTAGTCTGATATTTCATTCTGTCTTCGAACAAAAATATTGGTTCGATTTGAAAATAATTGACAATAGTATACTACGACAATTGAAAAAGAAGAATGAACTCGAAAATAGTACTCCGTTAAGACAATTCTACCTTGTGAAGGTAAAAAAATTTTTACGTCGCAGTTAAAAAGTTAAAAAAATTAACAAACATATGATACAATAAATTGATTCATAGACTACTGTCTACATTCGAATCATCAAAGTAGTCTGAAGACTATAGTAACCACCCTATAGTAAAGGGTGTTTTTTTTAGAGGTATAGAACTTTAAAGTGCAATAAAACAACGATGGATCATTCGATTGACAAGAATTTTTTTATTCGAAAGATGATCTTGTGGCATTACATTTTAAATATAATTTCTGGCATATGACCGCCATGGCTGGCTCGGTGTAGTCCAATCTGGACGTCCAATTTTCGATGACTTTTTCCAACATTTGTGGCTGTATATCGGCAATAACACGGCGAATATTGTCTTCCAAATGGTCAAGCGTTTGTGGCTTATCTCTTTCAATCACTTTCACAATCCATGCACATTCCTCGAAAAGATTTTCGAAAGTTTTGCCACAAAAAACCACCCATGAATGATCGGCAAATGGTGTTTTCAAAATCTGGACAACTTCGCAAGCAGATCGTTTATGAATAGTAGAGATCATATATTGATAGAGGTCCAACTACAGAACCTTGAGGAACGCCAATACAATTATTATATCTCTGTAAATTATATCTCTAATAATTCTCATTATCAATCAAATTGGTTGAGGCTTTCGCGGCCAGTAGTTGAACTAGTGTTGTCCTGGTTCGGGTCTAAGGGCCGTCGTTGGTTGGAATTTCTTCCTAACGTTTCTCTAGCACGAGAGTCGAGCTTCTTCAGAGGTCGTTCCATTTCTGATTCTGGAATTAGACGAGAGGTCGTTCCATTTCTGATTCTGGAAGTAGACCGGCTCCAACCAGAGCAGAACGAGATCCCCTCTCCCACCTTAACCTAAGCGGAACAAACCACGCCCCCTATGCCAAGATATAAATACAACCTGAGTACGAGAATTACATCCAGTCTACATCCAGAATCAGAAATGGAACGATCTCTGAAGAAGCTCGCCACTCGTGCTAGCGAAACGTTAGGAAGAAATTCCAACCAATGACGGCGCTTAGACCCGAACCAGGACAACAGTAGCTCATTACCAATGTTCTTTCTTCAATGCAACTACTTACCCGATACAGAAAATGCCCTTAAATCTGGAGTAGCATTTCTATAACTATAACTAGCATTTCTCAAGTGTGAATTCAGAATATAGGAATCAAATCCCGGAGATAAATCAAAATATAACTCCGCAACAAACAAGTTTTTATCCAGACAAACGTGAACGGATTCAAAAAACTGCAGCTGAGTGAGTTGAAAGATCGTTTCTGAGTCCGTGTTGTGCAAAATCAATTATTTTAAATCCATTGAGATAACTCATCATGCTGGCGAAAACAACTTTTTCCATTACCTTAGAAAACACGCTCGAATTGTATACTGGGCGATAATTTCTTATTCCACTTACGGTTTCATTCTTAAATACTTGATTTAATGTTTATCTTGACCAATGATCTCATAAGCCAATGTCTAATAAACCAAAGTCTATCTTAAGCGGACTAATTACCGAAATTTCAAGATATTAAAGCTTAGAATAACGATTATTCATAATTATAATAATTTTTCTAATATACAGCACTAAATGGAATTATATTTCCTAGTTATGAAATATTACTTTGAAATAGTTGCCAGCCTTCAAATCCATCATTTACTCACCAAATTCCTTTTCTGTTTCAGATAAAACTATGCTGAATTTATAGACTGAAATTAATAGGACAATACAATCTGAAATGACTTCCAAACTGGCAGCAATGCAGGTAAGATATCATATATTTGCATGCAAAGACAGTATTGGTAAATTAATTCAAAATTACTATACACAAATTCAATTATCTTGGGATTAAAGGATTCTCCAAGCCCTTGAAAATTGTGAAATTTATTGAGTTGTTATTATGGAAGAACTTTTTTCTAACTGCCACCTTACACTTAAAAAGTTTACCATTTAGGTAGTTTCAATAATCTCTTGGAATTGGAGGCAAATTTTCATATAAATTGAGTTGGTAATAACGAAACTCTGGGATATCAAACTCTTTCGGTTTTTCACAGAAGAACATTTGATTCCGAATTGTTTCCATTTCAACTCTGAAGTTGTTCCAGAATTTCTTGTAAATCTAAGAAATATGTGTATCAATCTTCTCAGAATTTCAAGATACCTAATTCAGATGCTGAATGAAAAAACTAAGATCTATGTGTGATAATTTCCATAGTATGATATAGGTATAAGAGTTCGATTTCGAAAGTAGTTTTAATCAAATTATTAGTTATACGGGTATTATGATTCGTAAAATCTACGACCTCCTTGCACCACTCGTTGGACAATTCCAGCTTCTGATAATAATTATAATGATAATAATATTAATGATACATTTATTCCCAACAGATATACATCCAATTACAGAGGAAAAATAACAAATTGTAAACAAATAATAAAAAAATAGAAAATAAAAAAGAGAGTATAAGCGAATATATACAACGAAAAAATCAAATTAGAATGAATTGAAATAGTATTGAACAATAACCAGGTAACTAAAATTAAGATAAAATATTGTATATTACAAAGTTACGTATGATCAGCAGAAGTTGACCATATAGTAACGAAATATATTTGATGAATAAAAATAAAATTAAAATCGATTGCAATAGAACTATATAGTAAACAAATGAAACAAAAATTAATATAATATTTATAACTAAGTCATACGTAGACAACAGAAGTTCAGAAAAATATCACGACATCCCATTGCGCTGTTCTGAGTGGCATGACAAGATAGCCGATCAAAGTAGATCACATCGACCGCAACACCCATCATAAATATTACATATATAGTTGATAGGAGAACATGACATAACATTTGATCTGCTGTAAGTGACATAAAATGTATTATTCAGCCTCAGACCAGGCCTTGGTACGCGAATATTCATTTTGCTGGGAAGAAATGGTAAGTCAATCGAATTGTGCAGAATTTTGAAGAGAAACGTAAGCCGAATCGTTCACGCCTCAACTTCAATAATTCAATTCCCAAACTATCGGTTAGGAAGGAATGGTCAAAGCCTTTAGAAGGATATTTCCATAACATCTGAAGTACATATACTTCAAACATTTCCTTTGAACTGCCTCAAGTCGATAATAGAATTAATGTACACAGGAGACCAGTTTACTGCGAATAAAGGAGTAGTATAGTGTTTTCATTAAAACGTATCCTCAGATCCTCAAACTCAACACATCTATCTAGAATTTGACTTTCCAATGTATAGTTATGATGAATAGAAAAAAATTTTCGAGAAAATGATATATGCTGATACCTTGACGGCATTGAAAAAGGCAACATATGTACAGGTTACCTTGAGTTCAACAATTCGAGACTCATTTCTTTTTATGTTTTTATTGCCATACAATGTCAATACATGACCAATAAAAAATTCAATGCTTCCATCTATATAGTGCTGATCTGAAGATAATATGTGAGGCTCTGATTAGTATCTATAATGAAGGCGTGACACTTATAAACATTTTAGGAATTGTGTTTCAAAGAAAAACCTCTACAAGTTGACGATCTTCTGCTGCCTTGGAGCAATGTATACTGAAGAACTATGAACACAACGAAGCTAGCTCAAAGGACTTTTTGGAACCCCATTGAAATACAAAACTATTGTGAAACAGCACAATCTTGTATCAATGAGTGTCTTCTGCATGACTGGACTAACACAAGTCATTGCAGTTGAACAAAAGCTCTTTTAGCGAACAGTGGTGAAACAAATTTCGATTAATCAACTGAGTATTTCAAGAGTTATTTTGACATTGAAAGACTGAGCTCACAGTTCAATATGTTAGTCAATATCGCTAATGAAAACAAATGGTCTTAAAAATGTGCGTGATATAAGAAAGTACATCACAATACAAGAGCCTGCAGTTGGAGAAATGAGGTTTCTTCAAATAATTCCAATCAAGACAGCAACTGCAGAACTGTTATTTAGCGCCCTCAGACTCTGAAATGATATCTAGTAACAACAATGGGACATAAGCCATCGAAGAACTTGACTGTTTTTCATGTCCACCGACACGTTCCGGAAAAATGGGATATCCGGCCAGTTATCAACGACTTCATATTCTGTAACTCATTCAGGCGGTCAACATTGCACCCTTCTGAAGACATTCTAGCCCTAATGATGAAATTTAGAGCAATGTTCGAGAATCTTATAAAATAGAAAATTAAGTACGTAAAAAATTATGTAAAATTTTCACATTTGAAATATTATTACTAGTTTAGTACAGTATTTCTATATTACTGTTTCAAATTGAATATTTTCAAAAACTCTCATATTTTTAGGTTATACGATACAATTAAAACCCATTAATATTCTTTTCAACTGAAATTATTAGATATACTGTTTCAACTTCACTAACCGTTTTGAAGCATCAACTTTTGAGTATTGTTTTTATTCAATGAAGGCTGGGCTTATTCAGAATAAGAAGCTTAAATTGGCTAATTCGTTTATTATTCTAAGTGCTAATACTGTGGACAGAAATATTTTATGTTCAAAACATTTCAGTCTGTTCAGAGCTATATATTCACTGTTTTGTAATAGTCTATAAGCATAATTATGAATGTCAATAAGCTTTTACGAAAATACCGTGAATGTTCATGTTTTGTTTGACTTTTTCAGAAGAAGCTAAGAAATGTGTCAGGCTTGTCGAGTTGCCGGAGCTCTAACTTATAAATAGTCGAGTTGTCGGGGTACTAATGTTGATCATATGACTCTAAAATCCATGAAAAAACCTTAAAACCTACTGTTTTTATATAAACGTTAGAAAATTTTTTAGGCAAGACTACCGCTTGGACCCCCAATATTTTTCATAAATCGGCGCCACTGATTATAGGTGCTAATGATTCAGCTACCACTTAGTCGCTCCTAAATAAATTCGATTCTATAACGTATTTCTTTTCAAAGCCATTGAAAGGTGTTAGACTGGTCGACTTGCCAGGAGCGTCAACTTTTAATAGTCGAATTTTCGTGGTTCTAATGTTGATCATTTGATTCTTAAATGCATAAAACCTTAAAACCTTAAAACGCACTATTTTCATCTAATAGTTGGAAAATTTTCTCAGGCAAGACCATCGGTTGGACCCCCAATATTTTTCATAAATCGGCGCCACTGATTATAGGTGGTAATGATTCATCTACCCCTTAGTCGCCTCTAAATAAATTCAATTCCATAACTTATTTCCTTTCAATGTTAAAAAAAAAGTGTCAGGCTTGTCTACTTGCCAGGAGCGTCAACTTATCAATAGTCGAGTTTTCAGGGTTCTAATGTTGATCATAATACTCTAAAATGCATTAAAAAACCCTTAAAACTCTTTATTTTTATCTAATAGTTGCAAAATTTTTCTTAGCAGGACCACCGGTTGAACCCTCAATATTTTTCATAAATCGGCGCCACTGATTATAGGTGGTATTGATAAAAGGTGTCAGACTGGTCAACTTGCCAGGAGCATCAACTCATCAATAGTCGAATTTTCGGGGTTCTAATGTTGGTCATATGACTCTAAAATGCATAAAAAACCCTTATAACTCACTATTTTTAACTAATAGTTAGAAAATTTTTCTAGGCAAGACCTCCAGTTGGACCCCCAATATTTTTCATAACTCGACGCCACTGATTATAGGTGGTAATGATTCAGCTACACCTTAGTCACCTCTAAATAAATTCAATCCCATAGCTTATTTTTTTTTCGAAGTAAAAAAAAGGAGCGTCAACTTATCAATAGTCGAGTTTTCGGGGTTCTAATGTTGATCATATGACTCTAAAATGCATTTAAAAAACCTTATAACTCACTATTTTTATCTAATAGTTAGAAAATTCTCCTAAGCAAGACCACCGGTTGAACCCCCAATATTTTTCATAAATCGGCGCCACTGATTATAGGTGGTATTGATAAAAGGTGTCGGACTGGTCGACTTGCCAGGAGAGTGAACTTATCAATAGTCGAATTTTCGTGGTTCTAATGTTGATCATATGATTCTAAAATGCATGAAAAAACCTTAAAATTCATTATTTTTATTTAAAAATTAGAAAATGTTCCTAGGAAAGACCACCGGTTAGTCCCCCTGAATATTTTTCATAAATCGGTGCCACTGATTGTAGATGGTAATAATTCAGCTGAACCTTTAGTTCAATTTCATAGCTTATTTATTTTCGAATACAAAATTTTCGTACATCCCTTACAAAATTCCTTACACAGATTTTAAAACAAAAATTAATATCGATCCCAAATTTTCATGAAGCATTTCACCTGCTAAAATTCTTGGAAATTACTTCTGTCCTTATCCTCGTTAGCTACAATCGATGACTAACGCCGGATCCAGTTTGCGTAACATCTGTGTTTTCTAGTTAAACAAACAACCGACGTAAACACGCTCCGATTCAATTGTTCAGGTAACCTTAAGATTTGCGACTCGAAGTGAGGTTGAGCGCCCAAGCAGTAACTTCAACGCCCACGCATCATCCATGTGATTTCTTAATAGAGATGTTAATCGGTGACTCACCGTGATTTGGCATGCTCCTTGTTTGGTCCTATTGCATAAGGGTCTGAATTTAGCGACATAATATCCCATATAATATCTCCAATACAATACTTCATATCGATTGAGATAATTAATACACATCGTTAAGTCCTCGTTAGTTTGGATTTTATTTATACGGGGAGAGTTCAAGAAGTATTGAACTTCAAGATAATAATAATAACAATGTTAATTTACCAGCGATTACTACAGAAAATGATGAATACACTTCAATAAATTCTGATTCGAAATTACTTTTACATTAGCACTCTATTTAATAAGGTATTTGAAGCTATGGATTGAGTTTGAATGCAATTAAGACCAAGGTTCTTGTTTCTGGCTCCGAACGTAAAAGTATTTCATTAAATTTGATAGATCTTTACATTTATAATGTACGTTTAGATTTGTGAGGGAAGAAAAGTTTTGGGAGTTACTTTTGATAATTCCTTTCGATTCAGTCATATCTCAAATGTTATAGCTAGAGCGGTTTCCTCTTTGAATGTATTATATCGCAATCGATGTTATCTAGATCAAAGAATGAAGATTGTTCTGTCGGAGGCGCTTGTTTTATCTCATTTTAGGTTTTGCCTTGCTGCTTACGGACCATGCTTAGTTGGACGGGATTTGTATCGCCTGCAAAAGGTTCAAAATAACTGTATTCGCTTCATTCAAGGACTTAAAAACTTCGACCACGTAAGTTCAAGATTGAAAAATATGGGTTGGTTGAACATAAAAAATAGAATATGTTTGCAACTATCGTGTTTCGTCCACACAGTATTATTGTGCGGAAAACCTCATCATTTACGCAAAAAAATTCAACTTGCGAATCAAAGGCATGATATTAACATTAGGCAATATTTGATCTCAGAACCTCGTCATAGTACTAATGCTTTTCAGAGATCTTTCTCTTACATAGGTTTCAAGGTTTATAATTCTGTGCCATCCACTTTTAAGGGAAATTCGAGATTATCTATTTTCAGACGAGAACTGTCTCGCTGGCTTCTAATACAACAAGTATAATTTGCTCAGTGTGTTTCAATGGGAAGTTATTTTTGTACTGTTTTGCTATATATATTTTTTGTACTATATAGTTTTGTACTATATTCATTTGTTTTTGTATGGTGTTCAGTGCCTGGGAAGTTTTAACCGGAATTAAATGAGCAGAACCTGGAGAAATCTTAATTTTTTCATTGAATATAAACTTAAATTCAAACACTTGAACTTATGATTTACACTTTATTGACCACATAGCATGACGCGTTTCGTCGTTACAAACGACTTCTTCTGATGTTTACAGAATAATAACTTTATTTAATAATTGATGAGGCCGATACTTGATGTAAATTGATAAACATAATAAAACAATTGTTAAACTGATTCACACATATATTAAAAATAATACTGCATGACGTACATTTCGATGAGATTCACCTTTTCCAAATGCTACGTGCAGACTGATGACAATTTCTCGAATACATACAATATATAAAGTTTAATACAAAGAAAACAGGTTAGATAACAGGTAGAAGGGATGAATTCATACTGAAGTACTATATAGTAAACTAAGTAATTTTGAAAATATTGAGAAGGGCTTTGGCTTTTGAACAGCCAAATCGATCATACCTCAAGCCCCCTTCTCAATATTTTCGAAATTACTTAGTTTACTATATAGTAGTTCAGTATGAATTCATCCCTTCTACCTGTTATCTAACCTGTTTTCTTTGTATTAAACTTTATATATTGTATGTATTCGAGAAATTGTCATTAGTCTGCACGTAGCATTTGAAAAAGGTGAATCTCATCGAAACGTACGTCATGCAGTATTATTTTTAATATATGTGTAAATCTTTGTTTAACAATTGTTTTATTATAAATAACTTTATTATATAACGTTATTATTCTGTAAGCATCTGAAGAAGTCGTTTGTAACGACGAAACGCGTCATGCTATGTAGTCAATAAAGTGTAAATCATAAGTTCAAGTGTTTGAATTTAAGTTTATATTCAATTATAATGGATTTACATCAAGTAAACGCCAACACTATCAAATATTTAATTTTTTCAGCTTTCTGGATTTCGCTCATTTGATATTGTTTAACTGTATTGCTATCTTGTATTTTTTCAGAATAAAGTTATTATTATTATTATTAATTAGTAACGCAAAATTCGAAAACATTTCATTACCGTATTTTGCGTTTTTTGTTTATAAAAAAGAATCACAATGGAAACTCATGATAAATAATCTCTCATTATTAGAATGGTTTCAATTTTTAACATAAAATTCAGCAGTAGCTTTCATTCTTCAACCAGAAGACAATTGTTAGAAGATATATTATTATTATAACGATTGTTCCCCATGAGGAGAGCAATGGAACTTCAATTCGCAATTCTTAGGATTTTTGCTTCATCTTTTTCGCCTCCGCAAAAAAAACGCTTCATCCTCTCTGAATGCTCTTTCTTCTGTTCATCTGTTCATTTTATTCCAGGTTGGCGATTTGATTTTTGCCCAAACTTCACATGTGCGATTTTATAACGACACTCAGAGTGATCTTCGGGATTTTTTTGTATTGATCTGTTGTAGATCTTTTTAGACCTCTTTTAGCCACTCTTTTCCGCATTTACTCTTTATAATTATATTGAGTAATTTCTTCGGTATTATGGACTGTTTCATTCTGTAGACATGTGTATAGAACTTTGCTCGTTGTTTTCTGATTCCTTCCGTTATCGTATTTTTGATAAAGTTCACTCTGAGGTCTTTTCATCGAAATGCCGTTTCTATTGACCTTAAATGTAAATGTAAATCTTTCTGAAGATTTTCTGTTTTTGTTTTTTTATTTCTCTAATTCTTGGATGGCGTCAATAACCGTTGCTTCAGCTGCGTAGATTGCTTCTAGAAGAATCGTTGTGTTATAATGCGAAATTTGGCGCCTTTTGAAATACACTTTTTGTTAAAGTAAGCCAATGTTAGGTTGTAGGCCCTTTAGAGCTTGGTAATTCTCTGTTCATTAGCGATTGGGTTTAAACCTGAGGACATTATAAGTTTTCCGTGGTATTTAGATATGAGAATTGCATTGAGACACTTATCTCAATGAAATTCCAATAGGTCTCTCCGGTACCTATATTAGAGTTGCCGATACGAATACCGACATAATCATCGGGATGACTAACATTCAAATTTCTCGCCATTAATAACATTCTGAAAAAAAACAGAAAATTAATAAATACTTATATGGAAATAAGGAAAGAGTAATAACTTACCTCTAACCATTCCTGTGAATTATTTCCAATTTCATTGTCACTTTACAATTTTCATTGTTTACTTTGAAATGAGTTATTTTTTAAGTTGTTTTGAATTTTTTAACGAACTTCGATGATTCCTTGATTACTATAATATACCTTGATGGGGGTAAATCAGCAATCTGAAATTATAGTCATTCATAATTTTTCGTTTTTTTCTGAAAAACGTTTTACAAACCTGTTGTTGTTGGCTATTCGTTAAATTTTAAATGCCCCGTCCTGTCTGAGTTAATGTTGAGACCTAAAACGAATATTGAATTTAAGAATGGTTATTTTAATTCTGTAAAAGAAAAAAGAATTTCAAAACTCATTGTTTTACATTTTAAAATTTTAAATATAAAAAATATATTGTATACACTGAACTTTCCGATTCGTTGAAAGCTTCATCACATAATCTTTGGTAATCCTCACCATTTATAATTGTATTTTCGACCAAATTCACTAAATTCAAAACATATGAAAGATGATTATCATTCCTCATTATCATTCATCCCGATTGAACATTGACAATATCTCAGAAGCAGATAATTTGTTAATAAACTTCATAAAGAAAGACATATTTTCAGAATGCACTAAGACACCAATTGGAAATAACAAAACAGATCAGAATGAAAAGAGAAATTTTTAACACACAAATTGAACACCACTAAGTTAAGACTGTAAATGAACGAGCTGAGGACGCTAACACAGTCCCCAGTTTTCAAAATTGTATTTTACATAAGATAAATCGTTAAGAATGCTATTGCATTAATGCCCAAATATTTTTATTTTGAAAATTTAATGATGCAATGACTTTTAACCATTAGCTCATTGAACACATCAAATTATCAAAGTAATTTTAATCACACTATAATGATAGTTTAGCAATTAACACTAATGACTCTATGTCATAACACCTTCTACTTATATATCTTCGAAACATGGGAGTTCTTCAAAAATCATCACAGTACAAAGTATTCTAAGAACGGACCAAGTGAAAAAAAATCATTTCTCAAAATATTCCATCAACTGTCAACCGATAAGTCCTACTATATAACAACAAATTTTCACAAATATCGCTTAGGGTTATTTCAACCACAGTCGGTCAGTAACCTCAAAAGCGACTATTACTATTGTGTTTTTTATATCAGCGCTACGAGAACTATTTCCAAGTAAGCAATGAAATTGGGCAATCAATTGGTCTAACCCCTCCGGAAAAACAAGCAATTTCACCGCCAAAATAAAAGTTTCATTCTGGAAATCGCCTTCGAAACGAGAAAAGCGTCGGGGTCAAATTCCTCCAAACGATCGTTTCAAGTTTGACAAGATAACGTCGCTTTTCCCCTTCAATCTAATCGTCTCTCAGATCGAAACGTCCATGACATTGAAGTATGACATTATCTCTGACGCTTTTTTGTTTAACAAAACTTTACCGCTCGGGCTACTAGATCGATCTGCCCTTGCCAAGATGTTCGGCCAAGTTGTTTCGAATAATTCACGATGTGAAAACGGACCGGAATGCCAGGCAGGGGTTTTGTTGTTTGAGTTTGGTGTGATGGTGATAGATTGGCGTAAACTTGATGGTCTGCGAAATACTCACTTGTAGTCCATTATTGCAAGTTACAAATAGTTTAAGGAGGCGGTAATCGTTGTTCTTGATGATAGGGTGGATTTCCGAAAGAAAATCTATATAAATAAAAATGGTGGGGTGAAAAGTTTCCGGCCTGGCCAAGAAAATGTTCAAAAATTTTTTTTCTTTATTTTTCAACATAATCTTCATCAACACTGATATATTTCTCATGAAGGTGGTTTAATTCAGTTATAAAACGTAGTTATTATAGTTTTAAACGTAGATTCATCAAGTTCCTCAAAATACTGATATAAAAATTCGATAACTTTTCGTTGCTCTCAAGTCTTTTACCACCAAGCCTTTTTTGAGGTTAGGAAACAGGTAATAGTTAATAACAGTAAAAGAGGATGCGGCATCAATTCAAACTTCAATTCAAACGTTGGAATAAGTCGTAGTATCAATATCAGTCGTATATCAATAAGTTGCGTAGTATTGACCAGTGATAGTCCTACCCTGTTCAAGATATTCAATCACTCATGTGGATTTTTTGGTCTACATTCAATACAGTTGCTAATAAAAGTGACATTCACTTTGACTCCATAGCAGTTATAATTAGGAGTTATGTGAACAAGGGAAATTAAGGATGAAATTAGACCAGGGTCGATAATTTTTGAAATAAAAAAAAATAATAGTAGGATGAAACCCGTTAAAAAAAGACGAGAATATAACAAAAATGAAAGGAAAAATAATTTACGGGCGATCTGAGGTCGGGAAGTGGAAGGGGATGAGTTTTTAAGGGTAAAAAACGGTGTATCTCGATTTCCGGCAAAACTACAAGTCCCATGGAAAAAATTTAAATGACAAAGTTGTAGGTAATAAATAGATTTACAACTTTTGTGATCACACTTTTTTCACATGACCTCAAAATTTATGTGAAAAATTCAAATAATCAAGTTTTTGTTTTTTATTTTTATCTTATGCAAAAAAATGTTTTTTCACGAAATTTGGTGAAAACTTGGAACATTTCTATGTCCTAAAGACACTGCAATTGTTTTGTTCTGAAATATTTATTTTTTCATATTATTTTGACTAAATATCGAAAAAACACCCTAATTTTCAATCGAAAATTCTCGCGTCAAAATATCAGCTTTTTTTAAAAAGTCGGAGAGTTTTCCGTTCGTTGAAATCTCTTCTTTCTGATAATGTAAAAAAATATATACATTACTATGGTAAATGTTCTCAGAAAATGTAAAGAAAAGAAAATAAGTCGAATCCGAAATTTTTTTGCCCCATTCAAATCCTATATTTTTTGCAATATTTATGATATGTGGATTTGTAATTTTTTGTTTATCAATGTAACATAAAATCTCACGTTTTTCAAGTAATTAAAGTGAAAATTTTACTTATTAGCTCAAAATTGTACATAGTGATTAAAACAAAATTTCGGATTGGAGTTCTTTCTTTGCATTTTCTGAGTGTCTTTAGGACATAGAACGATAAGTTTTCACCAAATTTTGTGAAGAAATTAATTTTTTTGCATAAGATAAAAATAAAAAACCAAAATCTTGATTATTTGAATTTTTCACATAAATTTTGAGGTTTTGTGAAAAAAGTGTGATTACAGAAGTTGTAGGTCTCTTTATTACCAACAACTTCGTCATTTAAATTTTTTCCATGGGACTTGTAGTTTTGCCGGAAATCGAGGTACACCGTTTTTCACCCTTAAAAACTCACCCCCTTCCATTTCCCGACCTCAGATCACCCGTAAATTATTTTTCCTTTCATTTTCATTATATTCTCGTCCATTTTTAACGGGTTTCGTCCTACTATCATTTTTCTTTTCATTTTTACCATTTTCAAAATTATCTACCCTGGTCTAGATTTGTCTAGATTGAATTAGATTGAGTTCTTTGTAATATCTCATTCAATTTTATTATTTAGTTATTAGTTACTTTTCCAGATTTTTTAGATAAAATTGAGTTCTTCGTTATATTTTTTCTATTTTATTTATTTAGTTATTATTCAACATTATGTTATTGTCTTCGGAAATCGGGTATTATACATGTTGAGAATAAAGAACTTATTATTATTATTATTATAAAAGTTCATCAATAGAGAAAAATTTTTCTCAGTAGCTATACCTATAATTACCCAAATGTATGAAACATGAATACTCATCAATTACAGAATGATATAAATCAAGTACCTTTCACGAGTTGCCTGGATGTTTTGTGTAGTTTAGAAAGAAAAACTGTCCCAAATAACAGAGAAGCTCGCTCGAATTTAGTGTGATGTTGACACATTCGTCACGAAGGGGTGGCCCTTCACAAACAGCTCTTGTAGAAAATAAGGCAAGGACGTTAATCATCTGAAACCGCACCCATATTGTTAATTTAATTCGATGGTGGGAATCTAGTACATTCGGAGTTATAATTTTGCGATGTTTTGCGAAACTATTCAATAAATAAAAGAATTTCAATTTTTATTTACATTCACGATCTCAAAAAGTAAATTTCAAATGTGTTCTTCGGACAGCACTGGGTTCATTTTGGCGTAGCCTGGCAGATGACAGAATGATTTATGTTAGTGGTTAAATATCTAGACTATGTCAGAATGGATCGATAGAGACTTAGCAGCAATAAATGAAAGGCTAAGCGATAACAGCTCATCGCTGAATGTAAAAAAGTCTAAATTTATAGTTTTGAGTACAAGTGAAATTTTCGAGGTAAATAATAATAATATTTATTTAATCCAGTAAGACATAAGAAATGTATAGGAGAAGTCAAAGAAGGAAATTACTCATTTAATAATATTAGAAAGTAGACAATAAGAAAGTCTCTGCAAAAACAGGTCGTAATTTCCCGCTGGAGGTCTATAAACACTGACAAAAGTGGCATATATTGAGTTAAATTTTAGTTTAACGGCACAAAATTCGAAATGTTGTTCAACACACAAATCCGCGATTTCAACAATCTCAAATTGTAGATCATATTTTACGAAAATTAATGTACCTCCATGTATGCTGCTTGTGCGCCAAAAGGCAGCCGCCTGGGTGTATCCTGGATATTATGGCAAAAGGTAAACTGCTTGGGTTGCACTAATGTTCCGCTGCACAGATAACACTTGAAGATAGTGGCTGAATAAAGATTTCAATAAGGTCCAATTTATTCATAATACATTGAGTATTTAACTGCATCATTCCAAACAAACCAGTATTCTTTAGGAGGCTCAATATAGCCTTAGAACAAAGGTCGCCCTCTTCTACGACTGGACCTGTTTCAATTTTCTGCGTTGAAAAAAATCATTTACACTAGCATGTATCGGCCAATTTTCAGCCTTCAAGGCTTTGTCGTATTCGGACAATGGGATAGTCACCTTGAAAGATGAATAACTTTCTGGATAACGGGAATCTAACTCCTCACATTTGACCAAGGTGAAATGATTTTTCAGAAAGTTTCCCAGAACTTCCACAGTTGTTTTGGGGTGTAGTCTTGACATATGAAGAGCCTTAGATTTTTCGACACCACATACGTTTGAATCCCCAATGTACACACCTATAACAAGAGCTGGACGTTGCCTCATTGAAGATTTTTTCTTTTTCCTCACAATTTGAGTCCATTCTCCAGGTTTATTACCTTGATAACCGTCCTTAAGGGTTGGAGGCTTATTTGTGTCCTTGCCAAGGGGGTTTTCAGCTAATGCAATTGCATTTTTAACATCTTTAGCTTGAATTATATTTCCAGCTCTTGGCTTTGGTATATCGGAATTCCGAGTTGCTGATCTACTATCCATTTTCGTAATGTTAACTGCAGGATTTTTAGTTGCAGAACCGGTTTCCTTTGTTAAAGATTTCGTATAGGATAAGGTTAACGCACTGGGCAATGGTCTGGTTAATTATACGCTTATCGAAAATTGCTTCCAATTCATCATGGTTATACATTGGAAGGTCAAAAAATTTGAGTTTAAGGATCTGGGGGTACTTTTACGTTACCAGCTGAATTATTCGATTTGAGAGATCCATTTTCAATGATGCAATTACTTCTTTTTGGGGATTTATAGTATATTCCATCTTATTGACTAAGTTCTGAAGCAAATCCTTTTCTCTTACAAAATGTTTTATATCCTCTTGTAGAACTACAGTATTTTGAGCTCCTTCGGCATTTACATAATCCACAACCGCAATCATTTTATCAACACAGGAATCACAAACCCAAAAAATGTTGACATTATCTAATGCTTTCTTTTTGTTTCAATTCAGTGAACCTACAGTTTACCGCCGGTTTCGAACGGCCATTGGGCTTGTAATCAAAGTACATTACCCAGCATATATCATTCATTACACTTACACTTAAATCAGGTCATACACAAACACCATGCCTTCAGCGAGGCTCGAACCCGAGTTCTACCGCACCATAGTCGGGTTTTCTACCGACTAAGCCACGGAGACAGGCATCTAATGCTTTCATTTATGAATGCTTAAGTGAAGCACACGATAAATGGTATTTACCATTCCATAGTTTACACAACGATTATTTATTGTTGACGAAAAAGTTATCGGAGCACTTTTTGCACACGTCCATACTGATCGAACGCTATCAATATAACATTATACTCGTATATGAAACTAACAATATAATATGAAAATAAACTATTGAAATTGAAAACTAGAAAATTGAAAGGGCAAAAGTTGTTGAACGTTTCGGCATTGAGAGAAATTGAGTGGAATGATAACGTTGACTTCATATCGTTAAAATATCCAAGAAAATAGCAAAACTTAACTAGTACCATTCCCCCTCAATCGACCGTAAACTTTTTTCTTGAAAGTAATTATTGGGGTCTCATCCTCAAAAACACCTTGAACTTATTCAACTTTTGAGGGGCTCTATAGTGGAATCAACCCTCAAATTGGGTAGATCTACACTTAGGAAAGCTGTAATTACTAACCTGATGAGCTGGCTAACGTAATTCTAATCTAGGGAAAATATGGTCAGTAGTTTCACTGAAAATTAGTTCAGCGAGCAAACTAGCTATTAAATATTCTTTCTCTGTGCGTATGTGATCTCCTCAAGCTCATTACAAGAGGTTGTGATATGTATTTGCAGGGAATGCAACTAACAAAGCGAAGACGAAAATTCTGAACTTTGGCCAGGATATATTTTTCCTTCTTTGTTAGTAATAAAATAAAATACAGGTAATTAAGTCTTTTGGAATGTTCTATCACTGATTTAAATACCTCTTCAAGTCGAGTACTACCATAAATGTAGTTTCATGTCAGCATTTGTTGTTTTCTACAAATTGACTCATAGTGTATGCTTTGTCCTATCTGCCTGCTTGTCGTTTCCTTGGTTCCGAGAATGCTAGGTCAACATGTCTCTTTTTCATTCAACTAGACTAGATAATAGGTAGGTAGTATGAATAAGAAAGCTGACTCATAAACTCATAGAACGTATAGATAGAAGCATAATTAATTGAGTGTGAACGACAGATAATAAATCGAATTACAAATTTTTATTCGAATTCATAAACGATGTGCTGGAATAATAAGTTTCTAAAGAGTTCCATACTTTGTCTCACACCTCTAAAGTCATCCATAGACGTATTGCATTGTTGCTGTAGTGAATGTTTTTGTCCTGAATTCTCCACTTATCGGTACTTCTGAGTGTTCTGATAGTTCTATTATTTGAAATTTCCACCTATATTCTTTTCAACTTAATATGAATATTGAAAGTAAACATTAGAATTTTGCTCTACGAGTATACTATTTAATAATCTTGAAAACTTTTGGAGATTTAATGTTCATTTTTCGAAGAAATATTTTTGTTTAGCAAAAAGTATTGACTTTTCGTGAAGATATCTTTGAAAAGCTGATTATTTAAACTCATTTCATAACACTATGAAAATAAATGATGTTTTATGAATAAACTCTTTGCTTTCCGCCTTAATGAGTTTTTTCATAGTATGAAAATGATGAAAGGATCAGAATCACATGAATGTCTGCATCAACGATTTTCCCAATTACAAAGACGAACCCATCAACAAAGCATTCCCAAACATAATTACTAACCTCAAAAATAATGAATGGTTGAGAGAGCGAGCAATTTTGGCGGCTTAGAATAAAAATGTAGATGACTTAAACTTCATAATTCAGAACGAGATCATTGGTACACTGCATTCTTCAAATCAATTGACTGTTAAACAAATGTAGATGAAGCCAACAATTATCCAATTGAATTTTTAAAGTCCTTGAATGTGCCGGGCACGCGTTTGGTGATAAGGAAATTGATGAACAATGTGATTTACGCGACGATACTCGAAAAGAAGGAAAATTCGAAAGGTGACAAAGTTTGCATTCCAAGGATCCCGACCGACATGCCGTTTGAGTTTAAACGACTTCAATTTCCGATTCCGACTTGCATTCGCCACGGCGTTAAACAAATCACACGACCAATGCTTAAAAGTTTGTGGTCTGAATTTTGAAAATCCATGTTTTTCCCATGGTCAATTTCGAGTATATGTGGTATGTTCACCGGTCAGAAGACCATCTGCGTTATTTGTTCTTGCACCTGATAATAAAACGAAAAATGACGTCTATCACAAGATGCTTCACTAAAGAGTGGAATCCATACACTAAAATACATGGCCAATCATTAAAATACAATACTTGCTTTTTGATTTACATTAATTATCCAAATAAACAATTGACTTTGATAAAATCGAAAGTCTGCTCATTTATTGCCTCTTAGGTGGAACAAAGTTGGCCGGGTCAGCTAGTATAAAATAAAACCATATTCTACATGCAAAATCTTTTCAACAGACCAAAGATCTGAAACTGTCAAATCGTTTTTTATACCTTCGGTGTACAGGTTAATAAACCTCTCAACTTTGTTTCGTGATTATAGAATTGAAAACTTTCACACTTAAGAATACTAACAAAATAATCAAGCCTTTATCACAATTATATTTATTGTCAAATATTCCTTACATTGTACTATCACCGTCATTCAATTTATATGGTAATTACAACTGAGAAGAATGCTCACCAAAGGACTGAATTCAGTTTTGAGCCTGATCTTTCATTCAGTCCTCAAACAAAAATATTGGTTCAATTTTACAAGAAATGCACAATGGTTATCAAGAAAATTTGAGAAAAGAAAATGACCTCAAGAATATTAATCCATTCAGACAGTTCCATCTGGTGAAGGATAGTCGTAGGGAAAAAAAGGCAAACATATGATACAAAAAACTGATTCGTACATTGCTGTCCACACTCGAATCACCAATGTATTCTGCCACACTAAAGTTTGCCTTTGTTAACAGCAAGACATAACTATCTTCTTAAACAAATCAGCATTTAGTAACTTCAAACTCGACGGCGAATAGGTGGAGATTTTGATACTGTGATGAAAGAGTGAGTATTCAAATTTAGCTGTTTTTTGCTTGGGTAAAAGTAGCACATGACTGTTCCTTGTTGAATACTCATGATTACTATTCAATTTAATGAACCTATCTTCATTTTCTATAACATATAATAAACCTCTATAATAATAATAACAATAATAATAATAATAATGCCGGGTCTTATTCACGTTTAAGTATTTTTCAAAGTAATGCTTTTGCTGTCTCACAAAAAGTAAAAGCTTAAAAATATAAAGACCATACAGTGTTTGAACATTATTGGCGCGGAATATTCCCCGGCAGGAATCCCTGAAGCCCAAACCGCACAAAAGTCGTAGCGCCTTTTTTTGTGTTAAGAAGATTTCATTTGCTGAAGGCGAGTTTCCCCAGAAAATAATCCCATAGACCATTAAAGACTGGAAATTGGAGTAATAAAGAGTATGAACAACTTCCAAGTTAATTCTGTTTTTAAGCATTATAAAGGTGTAAATAACTTTATTTAAACGCTTCCTTAACCTGACAACATGTGGGACCCACCTCAGGTGCCCGTCCAGAACAATCCCCAAAAAGTTCACACTGTCTGTCACAGCGATATTGGTACCATCATTTAGATCAAATGATGAAGGAAAATTAGTTTTAGATCTAATACTAGAGAAAAAGAGACATTGGGTTTTATCTTCATTAATAGTTAAATGGTTATCGCAGCACCACCCCTTCACCGCAGAAATCACCGCATTACCATCCTGTATGCAGGTCTCAACTTCATCAGATATCACAAGAAAATTACTATCATCTGCATAGAGGACAGGCAAGCATTTGACTGGAGGTGTAATTGAACACAGGGAATTAATATAAATAAGAAATAGAAGAGGACCCAGCACACTTCCCTGAGGAACGCCCCTGGAAAGGATCCTCTCCTCAGAGAAGTGGGCCGTGCCATCAACCGTAACGACAACTCTCTGTCGTCTATTTGACAAGTAACTCTCGATAAACTTTAAAGCAATATCCCTGATACCACAAAGCTCGAGTTTCTCAAGTAGAACGCTATGCAATACAGAATCAAACGCTTTTGATAAGTCAAACAACAGCGCCATAGGAACTTCACCTTTTTCAAGTGCTACAATGACAGCATCTAACAATTCAAAGAGAGCTGTATCAGTGCACTTGCATTTAGTAAAGCCATGCTGTTCAGCCGCAATGACTCTAAATTTGATAAAAAATTTTAGAAGTCTAGTTGCTAGTATTTTCTCAAAAACTTTTGCAAAACTTGACAAAAGGCTAATTGGCCTATAGTTATTAATTTCGTTGATATCGCCCTTTTTGAAAAGGGGTTTTACCAGTGCGATTTTAAGATCGTCTGGAAAACAGCCTTCATTAAATGCACAGTTCATGATATGAGCCAATGGCCTACCTATAATATGGGTTGATTTTTTCACAATCGAAATAGGAATGCCATCATGCCCAGAGGAGTTTGAAGTTTTCAGGGATCCCACAGCGGCAATAACTTCTGCTTCGGTAACTTCAAAGAAATAAAAAGACTTATCTAGTCTTTCAGACCTAGAAGTATTTAATGACTGAGAAGGATTATTAAACTTTACCCTATGAGTGGCATTTCCAATGAAGAAATCATTGAAGTTGTTAGCCAATTTCAATGGATTACCAGTTTTTATAGCTAAGTCAGCTTCTCTGCACTTACCCATTAAAGAGTCTAATACCCTCCAAACAGCTTTCGATTTGTTAGGGGCATTGGTTATATAGTCACCGAAGTGAGACTTATATGCTGATGAAATCTCATGATCATACTGCTTCTTAAAATTGTTATAAATTTCCTTAAATTCTGGCCTGGCAGTAGAAATAACAAGAAGATTATCTAAAATTCTTTTCTTGTCTTTTATGGCTGGATTCGCTTTCCAGATATTCATTGTAGGTTTATTACACACAACCCTTAGAGGGCATGACGTTACAAAGACAGTTTTAAAGCGTGAAGAGAAGCAGCTCCACATTGCATTGACATTGCCAGACATGTCATAGATATCATTCCATGACACAAGAGATAAATTCAAAAGAAAATCATTGACAGTTTGTTCATTAATACATCTAATTGAAAATGACTTGGAGATTTAGTTATGATGGCCTCTGACAGCGTGAACTTTAAAGCGAGATGGTCTGAAATATGGAATTCCAGGGTTTCATTATATCCTTTCATGTTTGTAATAATATTATCCAAACAGGCACCCGAGGCTGGACGAGTTACACATGAAAATGAAAGACTGACATTAAACATTTCAATAGTTGATAGGAACTCCCTAGTATCTCTGCAATCCTCTGAAACATTGACATTGAAATCCCCAGCGATAATAAAATTAGTTTTTCTAAGCTACATTTCAATAATATTGCATTCAGTTTCTCAATAAAAATGTCTACATTTGCTAAAGGTTTTGTGTTAGGTCTGTAAATACAGAGAATAACTATACTAGAATGTTTTAGATTCACTTGAATCGCAGAACACTCAACAACATTAATCACACTGAGACTCACAAAATCTCTTCTTTCAAACGACTGCACAGGCTTTTTACAGTAAATGGCGGTTCCTCCATGTCTGCCCTCCTCTCTGCAAAATTGAGAAACCAACTTGTATCCAGGGTTTTGCCACTGTGAGATCTCGTCGGCAGATTTCCAGTGCTCAGCAATCGTTAAAATGTCCACATCATTTTCTGATAATAGAACATTCAGTTTATTTAGAGCTGTAGTTAGACATTGCACATTTTGAAATATTAGAGAAAAAGGTTTCTTGGCACCATGGTTCACTTGAGAAGAATTAGCTGCCAGATTATTCAGAATAGAGTTATTGTTATTTATTAAGCACGTTAAACTTGGGGAGCATCCCCTGCTGTCTGGGATGGCCCCTTCCTTAATAAAAAATAACGGGACACTAGAGCACCATGTGGCCAAACTTCCTTCTGCCATGCTTTCTTGAGGTTATCATGATATAAAGATACCTTCATAGAAGCATAAATAAGAGGGTGCTTAGATTGAAGAAGCTCACACTGTACTTCAGGAAATGTTGCTGTCAAGAGATTTTTTAAGTCTTCTGGCTTAGTACTAGGATGAAGCCTAGAGACGTGAAAATATGTATATTTAGGAATAGTCTTAACCTGTACGCTTGGTTCGCCTGAGCCCATAACAAATTTTCTGTTTCGTGGTCTGTTACGATTTTTTACCGATTTCCACTCTGATTCATTTGTTTGGTTTACGTAGGAATCTGAATTTGTCACACTTGCATCAGTGTCCGTAGCAATATTTTGAAGATCTTTCATTATTATTGCCTGTTTGGCTTGCATCAATGCAGAATTCACTAGTTTACTATCGATAATAGGCTTGCTCGATTTGCTCATTTTAACATTATTCAGTTTACGTCTTGCTTGTTGACCTTGAACTTGACTAGTGACAGTTGGTGCATTAAAGTTTGCACTGTTTTGAACTATTCCAGGTAGTTCGGTTGTACCGTCATTACAAGTTGCTCGGACAGGGTCTCCTTGGTCAGACGCATGCGTCGGTAATGTAAAGGTAGCCAATTCCGTCTTGTTTACATTTCGGTTTGAACTTTTTACATTGGAATTTTTTGTTGCATTATTTTGATTGTGGGATGATGAAGCAATTTGACCTTGATCAATATATACTCCTACTCATCGTATCTAATAATAATAATAATAATAATGTTTGACTCTATGATCACCAAAAATCTGTTTTTCCAAATTGAAAACTATCTAACTCCATGTCAACATTTATTTTTTTCTGGTCGGTCTGTTGTGTCAAACTTGCTGCCTTTTATACAGCGGAGATTGAGGTATTTCGAGGAAGGAACATCTGTATGTGTAGTATACACTGACTTCTCCAAGGCTCTTGATAGGGTCCACCACCCAACACTCATCACAAAGCTGAAAAATTTCGGGGTGCATGAAAATCTCCTGTGTCTTCTCGCTTGATATTTGAACGACCGAAGACAGTATGTGGTTGATAATGGTTCCAGATCAAATTCCTTACCGGTGACATCAGGTGTACCACAGGGTTCACATCTTGGTCCACTGCTTTTTCTTATGTTTTTGAATGAGATTGGCGAATGCTTTAGATATACCGATACAGATCTTCATGCGGATGATCTCAAAATATCGAAGCAGAAAAAATCCTTCAACGATTATTCTCTTTTACTGTCCGATCTTGATGCATTCTCTGGCTACTGCAACCTCAATAATTTGCAGCTTAACTTGAAAAAATGCCATCATATTCTTTTCTCCAGAAGCAAAAATCCTATCTCTTCCAATTTGACATTGTCTGGTCAATGATTGACTGAAGTCAGTTCAGTGATTGATTTAGGTGTTAAGCTTGATGAGAAACTAACCTTTGAATTTCATTTTTGAAGAAATCGTCCAACAGGCTCGCAGAAATCTGGGTTTCATATAACGAATGACTAGGCCTTTTGGTGGAATTGAGTCTGTTATTGCCTTGTATAATTCTATTGTGAGATCCAAGTTAGAGTACGCGTCGGTCGTCTGGAATCCAAATTATGATAAATACACAAATAGATTAGAAAATGTTCAACGGAAGTTCATTAATTTCCGTTTTAACAGGTACCGTCATGAATTCTCATATGAGAGTAAAGTGAAATTTTATAGGTTAGAATGTTTGAGTTTGAGACGTGAGTACTTCGATATATGTTTCTCCCACAAAATACTTAATGACTTAATAGATTCTGCTGCATTTATGACCCTTATAAACTTCAATTGTTCCTCACATGTAGTAAGAAATCGTTCAATACTGGTTCTTGTGCCGAATTGTTGAATGTTGAATTCACCCATCATAGATCTTTCAATAAACTTAATAAGTATAGAGACCAACTTGGATATTTTCTCTCTGAATTTCATAACTTTTGAGAGACATTTGAAAAAGAGGTTATTTACAGGTCGATATAGAATAATTGTCAGTTTTTATAGAGTTAGGTACTTCTCATGATGTATTCATCTAACCTTTTTTAGTAGAATTAGATATTTTCTTTGTGAATGATAAGATTCAACTCAATGCGTCGAAAACTTCATTTCGATGAGATGTATGAAATTAGTTATAGAGTTATAGTTATGTAGTTGTATAGTTATATAGTTATAAGGTATTCATATTAGATATATAGTTTATAGAAACTTAGTTTATAGGTAATTAACATTTTTAATAATGTGCGCCTGTATTATAGGACAGTTTTAAACTGTCTGTTTAGTGAGCCCTTGTATGTAAATATAAAAAAATGAAAATATAAAAATAATAATAATATTTATTTTAGCATTAGCTATTACAAAATAATTGATATAAATTAATGAAGAAAGGATAAATTCCTCTTCGAAGTTATAACTTGAAGCGGTACCGTTCATTGTAAATTTCTCTTTTGAGTTTTACTGAAAGTTAGGCGTATCATTCTCACGTATTAGTTAATTGAGTTTGTTAATTGCTTTCAATATGATTTCTATTGGTTTCCACTTCACTGTTAGGTTTTACTTGTTATTCCTTTCAAATTAATTATGCTGGTGGTGCCCTCTCTTTGCAGTAATTATACCACTACATGATACATTTTGAAATAATTGGAGTTGACTATCTATCTATATAAATAAAACGAATGGCCTCAATGTTTGTACACACATAATTTCCCAACGACTAAATTAAAATGAATAATTCTTCTCTTCGTGTTCGTTATTCGAAAAATCTTACGAATTTGAATAGAAAAATTTCAAACTCTCAAAATATGAAAAGTGGGTAAGTGAATGGGACGGAAGAAATTGTGATTAGTCTCAAATAATGGGTGATTTTTTAAGCGTAGTTTTTTTTTAAATCGAATAAAACATTCAATTTGAACCATATATTCAAAATTTTCACTGAAATTGATAACTTATAACTTAGCCTTTGCCATTTACATTTTAAAAATAATTTCATGTAAATTTTGTCACTGTATCAAATGGTCCATTCGAAAGGTCCAATTTTGCATCACTTTTTGGAGCATTTCAGTCAGTATAACACGAATTACGCGTTATGTTATGCTGTAAGGCTTAAAATCGGCTTGTTCACTTGTTCGGCTTGTCCACATACACTAGCGACTTGACAAAACCCCTCAAGAAATAATCCAGAGGCGTCAAATCGCATGATCTTGGTGGCCAATTCACAGGGCCATTTCGAGAGATCAGCTGCTCACCAAATTCTTCCTTCAAATGTACATTGTTTCACGAGCTGTGTGGCATGTGGCACCGTCTTGATGAAACCACATGTCAACCAAGTTCAACTCGGTCAACTGGGGCAAAAAAAAGTTCCGTATCATAGGTCGATATCGTTCGCCGTTGACGGTAACGTTTCTTCCACGGTCGTTTTTGAGAAAAATGGACCGATGATGCCACCAGCCCATAAACCACACCAAACTGTCGTTTTTTCGGGATGCATCGGTAATTCTTGTATGGATGTGGCTGTTCATCACTCCAGATGCGACAGTTTTGTTTATTTACATATCCGTTAAGCCAGAAATGAGTCTCATCGCTGAACACAATTTTTTGATAAAACAGCGGATTTTCTTTAAGCTCTTCTAATGCCCATTCGCCAAAAATTAGACGTTGTGGTAGGTCATTCGGCTTCAATTCTCACAGAAGTTGAATTTTATAGGCTTTCAAACCCAAATCAACACGTAAAATTTCCCATGTAGTTGATTAACACATGCCCAATTGCTGAAAACTACGATGAATTGACATTTCACGATCCTCATTAACATTGTACGCTACGGCGGCAATATTCTCTTCAGTACGCTCTGTATGCATGCGAGACAATGTCAATGTTTAATGTCCAAGAAAGTAAACTTGGTGCGAAATTTGGTGATAACAGCACGAATTGTTGATTCACCAGGTCGATTATGATAACCATAAAATGGTCGTAACAAACATTTTTTACAGAGCACAAATTTTGATAGTATATTTCAACAATTTGCAATTGTTGCTCATTTGTGAGTCTTTCCACGATGAAATGGCAGAGTATACTGAAAACTTTTTACTTTGACAGATGACGTTTGGATGCCATTACCAACCAGTGCCGCCAAACTGAAAAACTTAACTCTCAAAAAATCACTCGTTATATTGACAAATTATTGGAAGATTAACGCCACTCTTCTAGCCAGCAGTTGATTATTCCAAAAATATTGCCAAAATTGATTGCTTGATATTATTTCATATCCAAATGAATTTTTTTGGCTACAGCAAAGAGTTATTTCCCTCTGTTTTGATGTTTGTTTAGAGGTTATCGACGTATCATTTTTTTTATTACGAAAATATCCTAGAATAAAACGTCGAAATATTGTAAGCGTCAGCTACAATATCAGATTTACATCTGGTATCATAGTGGTAAATACAACCATCTATAGATCTTGAGTCTCTGCTTTCATAAGCGTATAATAAACTAACAAAAATGTATAAAGCTGGGTAGGATAGTATGCGCAATTGTTTGTATTTATTTCTACAACATGTTCTCTAATCCATGCGCGAAATAGTTCTTATAGCCTTTCTCTGTGGTCTTAATATAGTCTCCCTAGCTCCACAACAATGTATACTGAAGAACTTGGTGTCATCAGTCACATCACTATACCTCGAATATAGTCAAAATGTGGTAACATCCCGAAACAATTGTCAAGCAAATACTATAATTCTGTGAAACGAAGTAAAGAGTGTTTTATTCAATTTATTAAACCATGTTTCACCAAGAGATCAGAATTTTGCATTTCTTTCCAACTTAGGGATAGTTATTGAATGTTTGCATGTCATTTCGTTTGTGAGTTTTCTATCTTATGTGACGAGTTGTGAATTGTATTTCGGTGTTTACTTCGCCCACCATGTAATGTAATATATACAACCTCCTTCTCTTTCAAGGTATTGTTTGACATTATTTATTGCTTTCAATTTGGACGTCTTTTCATTTGAGTTGAAATAATTGATATGAACACATATAATTCCATTTTGATATAGTGCAGTGATTTAGTGAATTTTTTTATAATTTTTTGCAAGTAAGCTTTCTGATTATTTTTATCATATCGTATCAAAAACCTATTTTATAGAACTAATATTCCAAACATTTTGCATTCATTAAATAATGAAAAACAATGGATATATGAAAGATGAAAATAATATTGAAAAATATCAAACCTTTATACCAGTGACAAACTTAAAGAGGTTGAGATTTCTTTCAAAATTGAAACGTATCGTAGTTTTCAAAAGACGCTGGATATTTATTTAGATATCGTTTGGAATTTCTCTTAGATGAAGCGATGAAGAGTCCAAAAGCAGTCGAAATCGCTCGCTCAGGCAAAGAAAACCTCGACAAGCACTTAAGATGCCGTGTAAATCAAATTTTCCACTCGAACATTTCTCAAAGGCTAAGGGACTCTCAAATACTTCGATAGGTCTTTTAACTCGATTTAATTCATCTACATTTGAACCTTTTGCAAGACCACCGAATTTAATTTTTTTTGTTCAATTCGAAATCAAGTTAGGGTTAAAGTTCGTTCTTTTCAAACGATTATGGAATTTGTTAATTGAAACTGTTGAATTCCTAAAGTTGATTGCATTTTCGGCTATCTCTTGGTGAAACATACTTTGATACATTGATGAAAGAAGTTTGGCCTAGTTTCACAGGATTATTTTCGTTCATATTTTATGCATTTTCCAATATATGCCCTACAGGTTACATAAACCCAAAATGAGAATAATTGAATATAAATGTATATGGTACAAGTGATGACATGAATGCGAACAATTTTGAAATGTAATAGATATATCCAATCCAAAGCATGCTAAATTGTTTAGAATTAATGTCAGTTAAACAGAGAATACTTTTTTGCTACATATATATTTATATTTATTTACATATATATTTATTTTTTGGATGAAAAGACCTCAGAATGAACTGTATCAAAAGACAAATACGATAACGGAAGAAATCAGAAAACGACGAGCAAAGTTCTATGCACATGTCTACAGAATGAAACAGTCCAGAATACCGAAGAAACTACTCGATATAATTATGAATAGTAAATTCGGAACAGAGTGGCTAAAAGAGGTCCAAAAGGATCTACAACCGATCAATATAAAAAATCTCGAAGATCGCACTAAATGTCGCTATCAAATCGCACATGTGAAGTTTGAGCAAAAATCAAATCGTCAACCTGGAGTACAGTGGACAGATGAACGGAAGGAAAAGCATTCAGAGAGGATGAAGCATTTTTGGGAGGCAAAAAAGATGAAGCAAAATTCCTCATGATTGCGAATTCAAGTTCAGTCGTTCTCCTTATGGGGAACAATCGTTATAATAATAATAATATTTATATTTAAGGTTAAAAACAAATTGTTCCCATATAAAGTAATGAAAAATGTAACATGTGTCAATGATGTGCACAGTTATAATACAAGAAATGCTAACAATTTCTACATGCAAGTTTGTAAGCATTCTAAACATAGGAATAGTATATTTTATGAAGGATTCAACGCATTTATTGCTTAGCTCCATTAGAACAATTAGCGACCTTATGGTATTCAAGCGTAAATTAGCTAAGTTCGTTTTAAACTTATAATTGTAAATAATGTATTTTGAATCTGAATGTATGTATGAATTTGTAATAGCTGATGCTAAAATAAATATTATTATTATTGTTATAATGATAAATATGAATAAAAAAGAGATTACTCAAATATTTAAACAATTTGGCTGACAAGATACGATATATACATAAATATAAAAGAGAAGAAATAAATAGAAAACTGAAAGAAAAATGAAAACAAACAAGAAAACTAAATCTAGAAACACCCAAATATTTGAACAATCTAGGTGATAAAAAAATATATACACATTAATACACAGAAAGAAGAAATAAAAATAATAATAAGTCTTTATTTTCCTACAGGTAAAAACATCCAGTTACTGGAAATATTCAAAAAAATATATACCGTATTAACTGCTAATGATATAATGCAAAAGTATATGAACTTATTATCAATGAAAGAAGTAATTCTAATGAATAATAGACAAGGATAATATAGCTATACTTCAAAATTTACTATACATGAAAATGTTCCAAGTAAACCCGACTAATGAAAGCAAATGCGTCACTGTTGATATCCCATTTGTCAGACACATCCTCGAATAGCGAACACATATACTTATCTAATGGGTGATTGTACGAGGGAATTAGTTTTCGGAGTAGCCAATGAAAAAAATTCACTTGAATGTGAACATTTTGTAGATACATAAAAGTTAATAGAGCCAATAAGGGTAGGACAGTCATGTAACCATGTTAGAGGTTATACCGAAACTTCATAGACAACAAGTCCCTGCCAACTTAGAGTGATTTAGCTCCAAACCTGTTTAAAAAATCAGTTTGGCTATATCCTCTGGCCGGATAAACGTGGTCTTGCCTCCAAATTAGATATTTGAGAAATTTTCGTTGTATCGACTCTAAATGATTTTTTGAGAATTGTAAATGGGATGCCAAATCATACATCCGAAATCTAATTTACTCTTTACAAGCGCATTAAATAATTGTATGAGTGTTTTGTATTCCAAAAATGTACAGCATTACGCATTACGAATTTCAGAGGCCCTGGTCAGAATGGTTTTGTAAATTGTGTAGTCAAATTGTATAAGCCGTTCCTTTTTTGTAAATGTGACAACTTTGAAACATTTGTGCGTGGTGTCTGGAAAAAAGTGCTTTTTCTACTGTATACACGAACTACATGAAAGTTCAGTCTGCTAGCAAGTTCGGACATACAATAACAGAATTTACAAATTTTGAAAATTAGGACAAAGGAGAAATACATACGCTGCTGCTCTAATGAAGTGAAATGAATTCTCTCAAGTAAAATATCCTGCGAAAAAACCTGGTTTGAATAAAGGAGAACCTGTCACAAAGCTAAGATATTTCAAGAAATTACGCTGATTTCTTTCCGTGTTGTTAATAAGTATATTGTACTGAGGAGCCCATATTACTGAAGTATATTCCAATTAAGATCTTCGTAGATCCTTTGTGTACGGGAAATTATATTGTTGAATGGCAATTGTTTTGGGGTTCACTTTACTTTCAGAAGTTAAACTGAACACCTGATATCAAGACTAACATTCTTTTATTTCACATTTTCACTTGCTTAAAAAACGTGGTGTGGGAGAAGTTTCTTTGCCAAAATTCATTTATTCTTAATATTCTTATATTATTAAAACATGAACTGAAACTTTCCGAAATTTGAACTTGAAATTAGACACAGTTAAAGTTTACACGAAGAAAAAGTGTATAAAGCAATGTTTCCGTATGAAATTCATAACCAATACGTTAAATTAAATTGAATAAATATCACACATACTAACTACTACTCGAATGACACATACAAACATACCGTATTTTTGTTATGGTTCATCTGCAGGTTAATTTTGACCATAGCCTTAATGATTGTATTCTCTTTGGTCTTAATGGATGTCAAAGAAAAAAAATTAAACTTTGAAATTGATATTCTCAATTTGTAAGATAATACTTGCTCGAAAGGAGAAATGAATCATAAAGGAAAGATCAATAAACTGAATCAATTAAATCTTGCATATCTGTATTGTGTATACCGTACAGTGCTTACTAAATGCTGCATAGTGTATAGCAGGGCTTCTTAAACTGTGGGTCGCGACCCCCCTGGGGGTCGCGAGACTACTGAAAGGGGGTCGCAAAGATCTGATACTTTTCAATCATTATAAATAAAATTAGTATACACACTACGTACAAATATAAATACAAATAAAAATCATACAAAATACTATTGTAGTTTTGTTATAACTATTTTTTGAAAAAAGTGACAATGCAAAACTGTTATATAGGGCCTATAAATGAAAATATGGAAGTAGCATTTAAAATAATAAATACAACGCGCTCCTCGATTTTCAACTGAACGTTCGACATTGATGTCTGGCCGCCGGCGTCAGTGTTTGCAAGAACTTTAATAAACGTTGAAAATTTATTACGATCTGCAATAACTCAAATTGAGCCTAGATTTAATTATTTGTGTAAAAATAAACAATCACATCCGTCACATTAATAATGTTTGATGTTAATAATATGTTTTTATTAAAAAAATTGTTACAATTTATTTTTTCTATTGAAAATATATATATATATATATATATATATATATATATATATATATATATATATATATATATATATATTATATATATATATATATATATATATATATATATATAGACATATCTGAAAATATAGCTTTAACAAGCTTGGTCAAGATATTCGATTTAACCAAAATGATGTAGATTCCTCACGTGGAATTTTGTGTTGTTTTGTTCTGTGTTTTTCCTTTTTAATCAACTTTCAAGTGTGTAACATGTAATAACTTGAACTATGCCGTTCTGATGAGAGCTAATAAGCTTGAAACATATGTAAACGGCTGTTACAAATAAACAAACAACGTAAATCTCAGGTAAATACCGTAAACTCTTAACCTCACTTTCTGCCTGACAAACCTTGTTTTTAATTCATAATATTGTCGGTACAAAATTCTAGAAGGTATAAATATCTCATCGCAGGTAGACATCGATTCAGTCTGAAAATATAGCTTTAACAAGCTTGGTCAAGATATTCGATTTAACCAAAAATGATGTAGATTCCTCACGTGGAATTTTGTGTTGTTTTGTTCTGTGTTTTTCCTTTTTAATCAACTTTCAAGTGTGTAACATCTAATAACTTGAACTATGCCGTTCTGATGAGAGCTAATAAGCTTGAAACATATGTAAACGGCTGTTAGGTACAAATAAACAAACAACGTAAATCTCAGGTAAATACCGTAAACTCTTAACCTCACTTTCTGCCTGACAAACCTTGTTTTATATATATATATATATATATATATATATATATATATATATATATATATATATATATATATATATGTGAAATGAATGGGTACGTATTCTTCAATCCTTATTTTATTTGCATTGTAAAATAGTGCGATATTACATCTACATCTACGGTCAATATATATTTCATTATATGATGGAGGGGTCGTTTAAAATTTCCTGAGTTTGAAGGGGGTCGCTGAATATACAAAAAAGTTTCTTCTTATAAAGCAAAGCCCAATAGTTTAGATATTGGCATTCATGACGGATTTCAAATCTTAGTTAAAAAATTCGGTCTGGATCTTCTGAAGTTAGCTGACTTGCGACATGTTGATATGTCACTTTCATGGAATAAATGCTTTTGCTTATACGTCAATTAACATTGATTGTTTTATTTGTTCAGATGAATTATTTGGAATTATCCGTTTGAATTTTTAAATCAGTCAAATCAATCCAATATATTCAATAGTAATTATTTCGAATAGAAATAATTATTTTCAACTAATAGATGCGTAACTTCTAATTCTATAGTTGACGTGACGTGACGAAAAGACAATGGAAAATCAATTGACGAACTGCCCCCGTACATCTGATTGACATTTTACATAATAAGTATAGCGAAATTTCACCATATCCGCATTTCAAGGATGGCGTAGGCCTGCATGAAACCTGAGCTTAAGCCTACACATCGACTCGAAAAAAATTGTGGAGGATACGCAGGTATTATGCGAATAATTCGCGAATTTAGCTAACGAGGGTATTTGACAGACGTGCCCACTCGTTGAAACGTGCCATTTGGTAATTTGGTATTTTTTTTCATGGGCAAGCTACCAAATTTGTAAAGTTACTAGTAGGAGTCAAAAATTTCTGCCAGACTTTCAGGAAATCAAAAAAGTACCAAAGAATATGAAATTTATATATACGGGGGATTTATTGATTACCTTGTCGAAAATATATGAAATATAGAAAATATATTAATATCATGAAATCTTTTCTTGATAATTAAAATAATATTCAGTTTTTTTTCCAATTTTTGAAAAAAATTTTAATTAAGAGGTAAAAAGTGGCCAAATATCCTCAAAATAACAGTTTTCACAGAGTGTGTGCAGTTTCAAATGTGCGTGCTCGAAGGATCGAAACGTGCACTTTCATATCTTTTTTTTTGTTTATTCAGTTTTTTTTTGTATGGGTCGAGTAAACGCAAAGTTTGCCACATTTGAGAGACAGACTGGATAGACGATCGTGCTGTGCTTGTTGGTTATTCATCAACAATTTCGTTATATTTGGTACCACTGACTTTTCGGTGTCGAATTTGGGTGTGCAACACAAACATTATAGAACAAAGTGTTGTGTTCGAAGGGGTACCCCCAGAAAGTGAACTATAGAACAATTAGAAGTTGTAGAAAGAGTTAGTCAAGTTTGTCATTTGTATTGCGTAGTGCGACCTAACGGGTGTTTTTTTTTTTAGAGGTATGAAACTTTAAGTTAGCATTACTGTTGAAGATGGCGACCGATTAAACAGCTGAGAAGTGATTTATTCTCAGTTTGGTTTGGCAACTCATCATGAATAGACTCACGCCTGAATAACGGTTGCAAATTGTACAATTTTATTTTCTCAATAATAAAATTTATTGAGAAACATTCCTTGCATTGTAAAATTAAATTCATTCAATTGATACAATAAATACAATTCAGAAGACTGCTCTTAAATGTACCGAATTCAATTTTGAGTCTGATCTTCCATTCAGCCCCCGAACAAAAATATTGGTTCAAACAAAAATATTAATTCAATTTATTTTTATCCACAATAATATACAACTATATTTGAAAGGAAAAGAAAAAAATTTCCTCAGAAATATTAAACATTTGAGACAATTTCTAAAGGGAGAGTCGTGTTAAAAATATAAACAAACATATGATACAAAAAATTGATTCATTCATTATTGCCTAGATTCAAATCATCGAAGTACTCTGCCACACTATAGTATGCCTTTGTTAACATCAATGACTTAACTCCCTTCTTAAACAAACGAGCTTTCAGTAATTTCAAATTTGACGGTAAATGGTTGAAGGTTTCAATACTTTGATAATAGAGAGAGAGAGAGAGAGATTAAATTCAGCTGTTTTATGCATAGGAATAAGTTGCACATCAGATTATTAATGTACCTACGTATACTGATAGATTGATTATAATAATAATAATATTTATTTAGCTGAGTTATACAAAAAATCTACATATTTTGGACTATTAATTTTCAATTATATACCTATCTCATTATTTAAAATATACTTTCTAAGATCACGTTTAAATATCGTAATAATAGTACTAGTTTTCAATATATTTGGTGAATTATTGAAAGCCTTAAATCCGTCATAGATTTTACTTATTTTAGATTTAGAGAGCTTACAACTTTGGATATAAAAACTATCAGTATTTCTAGTATTATACCTATGCACATCACTGACATATGTAACATTTTTTATTACATTACATGGAAGCAATTGATTTTTTATTTTAAATATGAATATATATGAAGCAAGGAGTATTCTTTGTTTTACGGACATTAGTTCCAAAGAGTTCAGCATAATTTTAAAAGGGGTATACGTATTGCACTTTAAAATGGTTCGCATTGCTATATTTTGTAACTTTTGTAATTTTTTTATTTTTTCTTTAGTCAAACCAACTACCAATGTTAAAAATATTCAATAGCAATGAGCAATATTCAAAATGTGACATTATTAGTGATTTCAACAACAATAATTTCTCATATGTCGTCAGGTTTTTTCCTATTATTTTCAAAAAATTGATTTCTCAGAGATTTTAGATGATATGAAATCGACATGATCATTGAAACTCACTTCTTCGTCCAACATAATGCCTAAATATTTTACTGTTTCTACTCTTCTGATTTTTTGTTCATTAATCTTTATAGTTACATCCTCATTTTTATTGGTTTTACTTGGTTTTACTTGTTTTATGAGGTTAGATTTTTGCACATTCAGAGATAAGGTATTGTCACATGACCATTCATTAATTGCAGAAAGAGCTCTATTGGTCCCCTTTATCCTATTCTTAATATCTTTGGGTTATATATAGATCATAGTATCATCAGCGAATAAACGTATAGAACATTTTTTCACGTGAGAGACAATATGGTTTATATATGAGGAGAAGAACAACGGACCAAAGACAGTTCCTTGAGGTGAACACTGTTCATTCAGGTACCTAATCAAAATGAGTAATACATCTCGATTTTCATGAATAATTTCCATCACAGTTTAGTTGACCTTGTTAGAAAGTATTTCTATGTAGATGAAAATGATAACACATTATTAATATTACCACTCTTCCTATTATTCTTGGCAGCATAATAGATTATTCCCACATCATTATATCTAACAAATCAGTCATGAACGTCATGCGAAATACATCAGTCATGCATTTTGACGTGCAATATTGTCCAATCTATAAAATCAATAGAATATACGTAGAGATAATTTCCTCTTACACCTAATACCTCGAAAGCTATTTCATATCGAGCCTTCTGGTAGAGTTATTATCTCAATAACCTACTATTACAACCTCTAATAATGTATTATTACGCCATGAAAAATTCAAGCAAGCTCCACTCAAAGTTTCCGAAGACAATATCACGATCCTCCACAATTCGTAACCATTTTTCGTTTTATTTGTAACTTGAACGTCTAGTTACCTTAGAAACTGTCTGGAAATTGCGCACAACTACGAATTTCGAGTCCCAATATTGACATTGGACGTTCATTCACGTGGAGCTGATTGAAGAAGGTCTCGATTCCAATTTAGCGAAATGAAAAGTTTTACGAAACTTTCGCGAAAAGTCATGTGAAATTCATCGAAGTCTTGAGCGTGAAAGTCGGCAGGAAACGTTCGACAATCTCGATACTGTTTCGACGAATTTCGTCTACGAGAACACAGAAAATGGTTTCGCAGAATGAGTAGATTCTTGTCATCGAGTTTGAATAATGTAGTGTCTATAGATTTAGAGAATTCTTGGGCGGCTAGAGACGTTCAAGATTTATTCAATTTTTCCAGATTCTTAACCGTAAGTTTTAACGAAGTTTATAACTGCACAATGTCAACCTAATTCAACGAAAGCACTTGACAATATGATTCATGCAATTAATTGGAAACGATTCTTTGAATATTATCAAGCAGATGGTAGTGAAAATATTTGCATACGATAATTAATTTATTACGTCATCAAAATGAAAAACAATCCAATTATAACATCTTTTAATGTCTGCAAGGGGATATATGTCTCCTATAGTTATGTGCAAGACTGATTCGTTCAACTCCTACTATTTGTAAAAAAAAATTTCCCTACAATAAAGAATACTCTACTCTTTAATGACCCTATAATATTTTCGGCTTACTTGTGTAATTGGATTCGATTCCCATTGCCAATGTTGAATAGTTTACCAAAAAATCAGTTTATGCGATTATAAGATTTTTGCAAATAATGATAATTTAAATTCGTCTGATTTGTTTTCTGTGTATCAAATATTTTATCTCTATGATTTATGATATATTTCATCTCTTTTTCTTGCAGACAATTCATTCATAAGATGTGCTCTTGTTTTCTGGAAATTGGAAATTTTCTATGATCTTCTCTAATTTTATTCTATCATTTTACCCTTGTTTCTTTCACTTTATACTATTTCTTATTATCATTTCTTATTATGAAATAATAAGTGCGTCATTCTGTCACGAAAGCAGAAATGATGCTACATTTGAATCATTATAATTGAAGCTTCTTCGTAGTTTTTCTACGTTGTTTTTAAGTTTGATCCAGAAAATGAATGAGAATGTTCTTTCGTATCACTTCTATGAATAAGCAGTGTCACTCAAATGAAAATAATTTTTCAAATCACAACTTACAATCAGTGTTGAATTGTTTTTAATAAACAATTAAACACTCTATATCTCATTAATGACATTACGTATCACACATATTTGCAGAAACATAAGGTGATGGAATTGAACGTTTAATCAGCCACAATAACATTCGAAAATAATTTTGGAACACCCCCTATACAAATGATACAACTAGCAATTTAGGAATCATATTTTATAAGATCTACGAATATATGTTTTCTCAATTTTTTTACAGGCTCGATTCCAGCAAAAACAGATGCAGGAGAAGGAAGAGAAACTGTTGAGATTATACGAGAACCAGCAGCAACGAGCCTTCGAAAGAGTAGGTAGGGGAAGTGCCGAAAGTAACAGCAGCATCACCTCCACAGGGGGTGGGAAAGTACGCGCACTTTTCGAAGAAAGACGTCAAAAGGCTGGTGTAGATAAGAGTTACCCGTTGGAACCAATCAATGGAAAGATGAACGGTAAGTTATTCTTTTGGTATAATTTGGTACAAATTTGGTACAAAAAACTGGTTCCACTTCTTCCTTCAGCTTTTCTAATCTGAAAATTGATAATAGGCTGTATATAAATGAGTTTTTCCAAAAATTCTGACTCATTTCAAGAAAAATGCGTGAACAGATGAGAGACAGATATTTAGGCATTATGACAAAAGAAAATTGGGTTTTAATTATCATGTTGATTTCGACTAAAACGACCGAAAAAATTCAGTTTTTGAAAGAATTGATAAGAAACCATCAACAAATGTGAAGTTGAATATAACTTAAATTCAAACACTTGAACTTCAACTGGCTGTTCAAAAGGTTGCCAGAATATTTGTATTTATTAATTTGAAGGGATTCTAACAAATTAAGCTTCATTCCCTTGTTTGCGGTATTCAAAATTTCAAAATCGGAATTGAATATTCAAAATTACTTAGTTTACTATATAGTAGAATATAACTTAAATTCAAACACTTGAACTTATGATTTACACTTTATTCACTACATAGCATGACGCGTTTCGTCGTTACAAACGACTTCTTCAGATGCTTACAGAATAATGCATTAAACAACAGAAAGATGCATTATTCTGTAAGCATCTGAAGAAGTCGTTTTTAACGACGAAACGCGTCATGCTATGTAGTCAATAAAGTGTAAATCATAAGTCAATCAAGTAAATCAAGAAAATCAAGTAAACGCCAACACTATTAAAAATGTGAAGTTATTGTCGTTCAAGTGAATAGTAATTTTTTGTATTACTCATTTGTATTACCAACACTTTGTATTTTATTTGAACCTGTTTTGACTAAGGAAAAAACTCAGCAATTACAAAATTTACAGAATATGGCTGTTCTGCCAATCCTAAAGTGCAATAGAGCCCATCCCCATTGAAAAATATCCTGAACTCTCTGGAAGTGAAGTGTGTTGAACCAATGCAAAATATAGATTATAATTGAAATTTAAATTCAGTTGCTTCCATGTAATAGAATGAGAAATGTAACACAGAAATACTTATAGCTTTCACATCTAAGGTTGTGTAAAATAGTACATTTTATGAAGGATTTTAGGAATTCAATATATTACATTTTTTTCCAAAACGAGTACTATTTGTTACTTATTCTAACTAATAAATATTATACTTGTAGCTTCTCCGAAAAATTATTACAATATTATTTATCTTCGAATAGACTTGTTACTTCAAATAAGAGATAAAACCTTCCAAAGACTTTCCAAAACTTTCTAAAGACCAGAACATTTAGCCCTGGTCCTAATTTCTAATCGAAAAATCTCTCGTCGAAATGTCTGCTTTTTGAAAATGTTGGCTTTCTGATGGTGTGAAAAATTCACATACTACGGTAAAATGCAAACAATTTGTCACTATTCCCTTGAAGTCACTTAGCCTATGATGAAGTCAGAACTATGTTATTTACTGCTCTGTATCTCTATTACTTGTTAACGATTTTTACAGCTACTACGAAATAAAAGGAAATAATTAATCATAGTAATGTATTGTTTTTGAACCAGAATCAGAAAGTAGAGACTTCAACGAACAAAAAGCCGACCGACCTTTTTAAAAAACAGATATTGTGATGAGAGAATTCTCGATTGAAAGTTAGAGTGTTTTTTCGATATGAAGTCAAAATAATGTGAAAGAATGAAAATTCCAAATCAAAAAACACAACATTGTGATTGGGACATAAGTAGATAATTTTCACTGAATTTGGAGAAAAAAAATGTTTTCAAAAAATAAAAATAAAAAATCAAGAACTTGGTTTGGGTTTTCCACATATATTTTGGAGTTATGTGAAGAACGTCTCAATACAAAAATTGTAGATCTTTTTATTACCTACAACTTCGCCATTCAACGTTTCTCCACCAGAGTTCTGAAACAAATGGAGATAAATCGGTTTTTACCTGTTGAATTTTTTTTCTATTCATTTTTGTTATATCTTTTTGCAATGGGATTCATTCTACCATAATTTTTTTTTGTTTCAAAAATTTTCCTCCCTAGTCTATATCAAACTCAAACAAATCTAGTTAAATATAAAACTCACGAGGAATTGTTTATATTACGTTATTTTCATTTCTCGTTCAGGAAAAACAAATGTCAACACCGTGGGCAGGACGATATCCAATGCTAGGCCACCTGTGATCACGAACTCGAGGAAAACCGTCCAAGCAACAGTGCAAAGAAGCGTAACTCACATCAGAAATGGTAAACCTCTGGTGAACAAAAGAGAGACAATCCAGAAAATATACGACAACAATAACGGCGTGTCAAAGTTTGAAGAGAATCACTTCAAAGAGGACTTTCTAGATGGTCAAAATAATCTGGTGGATTTGATGAACAAACACAATATCTGTGATAGCTTGGACGATGAACAGTCCCCACCCCTGGAAGCTGTTGATGATGACGTCTACTTCATAGGCAAATTGTCAAATGTTGGAGGAACACCGCCTAGCCAAAACATTGTTGCTGTGAAGGCGATTCCGGATAAAACTGAGCCCGCGATTCGGGAAGAAATTAAACGAGTTACCCCAGTCAAGGTAGGAAAAAACATAAATTTCGAAGTTTTCCATATGTACAAGGGAAGTTCTGGAAGTGTTCGATTTTGAAAATCAGATCTTAAATTGTGAACAAATATTTGTTTCCATTTCATTTTTTTTCATCGAACTGTTTCATACTAATTCCACAAAAATTCACAATAGTTTATACCTGCAATAAATAGAGAAAATATTCAGAGAATTTTTTCTGAATTGCTGTCATACTTTCATATGCATTTTAGCTTATGATCTCTTTCAATAGCATTTTGTTTATCATTTCATATTTTTGTTGAGGAAATAATTTTTCTTGAATATTTTATAGGTGATTTCACATGAATGTTGTGGATTTTTCGATGAAATTCAGACGTTTTCCTTCTTCCGAGTAAAAGCTCAAAAACGAGTATAGCACTACTTTACATCAGTTCGAAAACCTATCGGAAGAGCCTCGTACATATACCATTCGAATGAAATTTAAATTATCATGCTAGCCTAGTAATTCAATATTTCCTAAATACAGTAATTGATTTGGCATCGAATTAATTCTGAGCAACACTATTAAAGAGTTTATTCAATAAAATTTTCAAATTTCAAACGTTAAAAATGCAAAATAAATATTCACTTTCCGCAGTGAATGTTTCACCTTCCAAACCAAATACGAACTCGAAACCAAATTTGTGTTTAATCGTAAATCCAAATTATCAGTCTGACTTGTTGAAAATGTAGAGCATGGAAAACACTTCCGAGCTGTTTGAAAAAATACACAAAGAAACTCATTAACAAAATCTATAATTAACGACTCGATTAACACTAGTTTAAGTGCTTTCCTCGTTAAATGTATAATCAAAATAAATTAGATACTGTAAACGGTAAACTCTTTCGTTTGATCAAACTAGGCGTATTTTGAAGTTTGTTTATTTGTTTATATAATCGAAAATTTACAAATATACAGAGGGTGGTCAATTATTACAGCGACTATCCAAAATTTGCATCTTTGGTATTTGTGAAACAAATAATTAGGTTTATGCTATAGGTACTTACATGTTTCAATTTTTTAATTTTTTGTGATAACAAAGTTATCATAGGAAGTTTTAAAAATATAAAATACTAGCTGACCCGACGAACTATATATTTTTTAAAATTCAATGGACGATGAATCAACTCTGTCATAGTTCATATTTAAATGAAAGGCAATAAAAAATACTTGTTCAAAAATCACTGACTGAACAATTCTTTATTCGACCAGTTTCGCCTTTTACGGCATTATCCAGAATGTTAACAACATTCTCAACATACAAAGAACATTATCATTCTTGATAATGCCGTAAAAGGCGAAACTAGTCGAATAAAGAATTGTTCAGTCAGTGATTTTTAGTATTTCTTATTGCCTTTCATTTATATATTTTTTTTTATGAATATTTTGAAAAATCCTTGTGGACGTGTTCTATTATTTGTGCTACAATATTTATGTTTCCAATATTTATAACATATGGAGCCCAGGGGGGCACTCATGGACGGAGAAAATATAATTACGAAAACGAATAAGTGGACCATACCATGATGCTAAGAAGATGCTTTACTGTACATGTTCTCGTATCTTTCATCACGTCTTTTTCTCACAAATTCAGCTAGTTGTGCCATGTAGAAAAATCATTTTTAAAATGCTTTATTAATCATGCAATGAATTTTAATTCGAAGGTTTATTAATATTCGATTAAATCCTAAATATAAAACCAAAATATGTACACCCTTGTGATACCTTAATTTTAGTTATTATAAAACTAAAATTTTAACTTCAAATTCAAACTTTAAATTTCCAAGGGATTCGAAACCAGTCACACAGTGGGAATATTCTGAAGTAACTGCTTAGTTACCTTTCCAACTTAATTCTACGAAAAAGAAATGAATAACCCATCTGAGATCTGAAGGTAAATCATAAAAGTGATAATGTAAAGAGAATGATAATGTTAGAAACAAGGTTTCTCAAAATTCATATTGCAATGAATTTTAATTGCCAGTTTCTGCTCATATATTTAAAAATGCAAAATAGGAATCGATTAGTTTACCGCTGACCTTGAATTTGAACCGAAAAACAACCCCATGCAGTCAGTTCCCAGAAATGGTCGATGTTCCATGAGGTTACCTAGAAATAATTTATATTCAGCTGTTGGTTCCAAGATAGCAATATCGCGTGTGTGTTAGTGGAGGTGAAAATACTGCGGAGGTGTATATCAATCCGTATAATACCCACGAAGCAATAAAACTGACCGGAACAGTTCCCTGGAAGGTCCTTTATCTATTTTCCAGTTAAATCTTGGTTTAACTAGAAAATGTATGAATCAATCTTGAATAAATGTATATATAAATCCAAAATTACTGAAAGTCGATTATATAGGTGAAACAAAACTACCGTTTCAACTTTTGGCATTTAGAAATGAAGTAGATCAATGTAAGGATAAAATAGGCTCATTATACTGTAGATATATATCTCAATTTGAAACACACGCACTAGTTTCATCTGATTGCATCGGAAATACTACAGAATTCAGACAAGTTTGTCATTTTTTAGTAACATGAAGCAGTTAATCAAAATTTTTTTTTATAGATCACGTTTAACATAATATAATCGATATATAAATCACAACGTATAATTTTCCAAAAAAGGTCAGATTCTAGGAGGATGGGTTGTGTTTTATGGATTGTTTTCGACTATAAGATGTCCTTTTCAGAACACATAGCTTGTATCACGGCTTCTGCTAATAAAATTCTGGGTTATTTCTTCAGAAATTGGAGCATCTTCGTTGATACTTGCACAATGGAAGAGCTTTACTATACTTTATTCGTTTCTAATGAAAATACGCCTCTATAATTGGGTCCCGTATGTACAATAATTCTACGGTCGACTTAGAGGCAGTTCAGAGGAAGTGTTGTAAAGTAATGGGTGATTCTTTAAGCGTAGTTTTTTTAAATCGAATAAAACACTCAATTTGCATCATATATTAAAAAAAGGTTCAATTTTGCGTCACTTTTTCGAGTATTTCCGCCTGTATGTTATCCTGTTAGGCTTCAATCGTGTTCGGCTTGTCCACATACACTAACGACTTTACATGACCCCAGAAGCGTCAAATCGCATGATCTTGGCTGCCAATTCACAGGGCCATTTCGAGAGATAAGCTGCTCACCAAATTCATCCTTCAACATTGTTTCACGAGCTGTGTAGCATGTGATACCGTCTTGATGAAACCACGTGTCAACCAAGTTCAACTCGGCTAACTGGGGCAAAAAAATGTTGCGTATCGTGGCTCGATATCGTTCGCCGTTGACGGTAACGTTTCTTCAACGGTCGTCTTTGAAAAAAATGGACCGATGATGCCACAGCCCATAAACCACACCAAACTGTCGTTTTTCGGAATGCATCAGTAATTCTTGTATGGCATGTGGCTGTTCATCACTCCAGATGCGACAGTTTTGTTTATTTGCATATCCGTTAAGCCAGAAATGAGCCTCATCGCTGAAAACGCGTAACAAACGGTACACATTTTTCACAGAGCACGAATTTTGATAGTAAATTTCAACAATTTGCAATCGTTGCTCGTTTGTAAGTCTTTCCATGATGAAATGGCCGAGTATACTGAAAACTTTTCACCTTGACAGATGACGTTTGGATGCCATTACCAACCAGTGCCGGCAAACTGAAAAACTTAACTCTTAAAAATCACAATTTGAGAGACTTCGACCGCTCCATCCTCACCATTAGTCTTGTAATTGAAGTATTGAAGTTAAGACGTGAACGATTAGGCCTGACGTTTTTGTATGAAATTTTATACAATTCCATCGACTCGCCACATCTTCTAAGCAATATGAACATGAATGCGTACCAAGGCCTGATCTTAGATGGAATAATATACATTTTATGTCGATTACAGCCAAAGCAAAAGCTATGTCACTTTCTCCTATTAACTTTATGTGTTATTTTTATGATTTGCAGAAATTTTTTCTTGGAATTTGAAACAAACGATAAAAAACTGCAACAAACAAAATTGAGTTAAAACATAAATATCAACAACAAACAAACTATTTAAATATTGAATCTAAAGTAAAATCAAAAAACCTGAAAATTGAACAAAGAATTTGATGAAAGTAAAGAAATCGAAATCAAATTTTTGATATTTTAAATAATTGAAATTGAACCGAAGATGTAGCACTTTGATGAAATGAATACAATAGATGGAAATTTAAAGTATTCATTACCTGACGGTATTCCACTTGCAGTCATAAGAAGATGCTCCAGGATTGTAATCGTTGGCACACTTCGATGGACGTGGTGCTACTGACGAGATACTTTCAGAACGAAACAGCTGTCTCGCACTTCCATCAGGTGTGGCATCGATTTCAATATTTCAATATTCATCCCTTGAAGGATAATGGAGGCATCACATCGTACACGTTCACATAGCTAGCTCTCTACTATAGCATTCTTTTGATTAATTTGAATTTTTCGAATGAATGTTCAAGTATTCATTTTCTTACATACATATATACTAGAATCTTTCAGAACTTCATATCTCATGAATTACCAATTGATATAACTTATATACCTGAAATTAAATGAATACTTTGTCAATATGAAGTTACAAAAATTGCCAATTGCAAAACTGAAATTCATAATAATGTAAAAGAAGTCAAAAGAATCATGTAATTGTGGATGTATAAAAAGTCATTTGAATTTACTCAACTACTAACGAAATATTGGTTGTAATAAATTAAAATTGTTTAATTACATATGATATTTCATCTTCTTCTCTACCAATATCGTTTATTGTTACTCCCAGATAGTTTAACTTGTCCACTTTTTCAAAATTGTATTGTGTCACTTCTGCCATAACTTTAACACTTTCCATGTTGTTTTCCCTTTCGTTTATAACCTTTTTTATAAACCTTTTGTTTTCGTTTATATTTTTTCTTTTCATTTATCCTTAATCCTTTCTTCTTCGCTGCATTTTCTGAGTTAGTTACATTCAAAAGCTGTGAATGTGACTTCTCATTCACAGGAATTTTCCAGGAATATCAGTAAAGTCTGGCAACATTGCACATGTAATCAACATTATTTTACGCTTTCGTAAAATCATAAAAAGTGGTTACTAAGTACTATGTAGTAAGAAGCACTTTTCAAATTATAACTACTTCCACATATATCTACCTACAGAAGAATTAAGGAGTCATACTTGTGTTGCGAAGTATTTCTTCTTCGCAACGCGTGTCACACGTCACATAGAAATTAATGTGAATAAACATTGAATATGCTTTCAGTTTGATACATTTCGTCAAATTTTACTCATTATTCAAAATGGATGATTTTCAATCCTATCTGAACTATAACAGTTCATATATTTATGAACCTGTCCTCGTATATATTAGTTATATTGAAATAAACTTACCTGTCATTTCCGTCACTTAATTTTACCGAAATCAAAATTCAAAAACGTCAAAAAGCGGTTTCAAAACTAGATGTTCTACTACATAACAACAACGCTGACCTAACTTACTTGCAGTCCATCGCAAAGAAGTCACCATTGAAAAGCCAAACATCGATCCAGAAGTCCAATACACCGAGTAGGACACCCTCTAGAGGTGGATCAAGCGCGAGTTCGTCCCCTCAACATACGTCCCTTAAGGTAAGTAAGTGTTATTCTGAAAATAATTTTCACTAGTGAAAGTTCCCGATTTTTCTTGAATAAACACCGTGCCACGTTGATACATTCAAGCTTTCTAGAATATGAAAGATGACCGTAGGTAACTAATTCACAGGCCCAGAATTGGAATCTTTGGGGTTGAATCCTGTGCAAATGTTTCTTCAAGAGTAGATATTTGATTCTCGAATATCTTTCGGGAATACATAAAATATTCTAAATGAAGCTGTTGGTGATCATTGTAATAATACTGAATATTTTACCTTTCTATCTTTAAAAAGCTAACGAAGAAGTTAATATATATCTACCCTTTTCTCGAATCACAAACATTATATTGAATATAAAAGAATTATTCTAAGAATTATATTTAATGCAGGCAAACTAAAATTAAGTAAAAGAAACTTACGTTGAAAACCTACACATTTTTCTATATAACAGCCGTTTACATATGTTTCAAGGTTATTGCCTATCGTCAGAACGGCGTAGTTCAAGTTAAAGATGAAAGTACTTGAAGAGATATATAAAAAATTAATATATAAAACACGAAACCCAGTTTCGTACACGTTTTATACACCCAAAACATATTGGGAAGAGTCAACACAACGTTGCAGACGACAATGAAATACCGTCCGGCTATGTGAGACTTTTATAGCTTCTGGAAATCCGAGACAATCTTAACGATAAAAGAATTATTCTGAGAATTATATTTAATGCAGGCAAACTAAAATTAAGTAAAAGAAACTTACGTTGAAAACCTACACATTTTTCTATATAACAGCCGTTTACATATGTTTCAAGGTTATTGCCTATCGTCAGAACGGCGTAGTTCAAGTTAAAGATGAAAGTACTTGAAGAGATATATAAAAAATTAATATATAAAACACGAAACCCAGTTTCGTACACGTTTTATACACCCAAAACATATTGGGAAGAGTCAACACAACGTTGCAGACGACAATGAAATACCGTCCGGCTATTGTGAGACTTTTATAGCTTCTGGAAATCCCAGACAATCTTAACGATAAAAGAATTATTCTGAGAATTATATTTAATGCAGGCAAACTAAAATTAAGTAAAAGAAACTTACGTTGAAAACCTACACATTTTTCTATATAGGTAACAGCCGTTTACATATGTTTCAAGGTTATTGCCTATTGTCAGAACGGCGTAGTTCAAGTTAAAGATGAAAGTACTTGAAGAGATATATAAAAAATTAATATATAAAACACGAAACACAGTTTCGTACACGTTTTATACACCCAAAACATATTGGGAAGAGTCAACACAACGTTGCAGACGACAATGAAATACCGTCCGGCTATTGTGAGACTTTCCAGAAGCTATAAAAGTCTCACAATAGCCGGACGGTATTTCATTGTCGTCTGCAACGTTGTGTTGACTCTTCCCAATATGTTTTGGGTGTATAAAACGTGTACGAAACTGTGTTTCGTGTTTTATATATTAATTTTTTATATATCTCTTCAAGTACTTTCATCTTTAACTTGAACTACGCAGTTCTGACGATAGGCAATAACCTTGAAACATATGTAAACGGCTGTTATATAGAAAAATGTGTGGGTTTTCAACGTAAGTTTCTTTTACTTAATTATATTAAATGCTTGACAATTGTTTCCGGGTGGTACCTCATTTTCAAAACCTCAATTGAAGTGAGAAGCTAACCGAATTAATAATTTAACACCAATATATATGCAAATACATTCTGAACGTTGTTACCCAGATTTACAAGTAGTTTCCTACAACAAATTAATTAGGTTTATCTGAATTACCTATTATGAAGTGTAGAGGTTAGTAGCAGTATCTCCATCTGTAATTATTGCCGCTAACAATTATTATCGCTATAATTATTGTCGCTAAAAGTTTATATTAAAAATCAAAAGTTGTTACAGTGGGATACAATTTAGCAAATAAAGATATATATTCCCTTCATAGATATCATATTTCGATTGCTTATCAACGACAACTCCATTTCATACAATGTTATGAACAGTTTTCTAAAAATATAAGTCCGTTTTAAGTTATTTTTCCTTATCTCTACAGTCTAATGATAAATCCAATATTCGTTTTTTTATCTTCGGTTCTATCACCATCTGGATAAGCTTCATTGTTGGCTCAGAGTCTGCTATATTAGCAGACCTTGGATAATTCAATACTCTGACGGATAATTTCATGATTGAACTCTCCAACTACTTTTTAATTATATTTGTTTCAATTAACGTATTTATACTTAGATTTATTTCTCAAAATTTAGACTGTGATTCAAAGATAGCTATGTTCACAGAATATACCTACGATATATCCTTATGGTATGTTCTGTGGCTATATTGGACAGGTTATTAGTAGTGATGAGCGGCATTGCTATACCGGTGACTTTTGTTCACCGTAAATACCGGTCACCTAATTTTCGCTTAAGCGGTGAATTTGGTCGCTGTTTCATTCGACGATTTTTGGGAAAAAAAAACTTGTGTATTTATTAACCATCGAATCTGCAAATAATTGATTCCGAAAAAAGATAAATAAAACTAGTTTACTTTTCTAAGAACGGTCCTATAAATAGTCAATAGTCGTCTTTATCCAAAAAATGTTAATTTCTATAAGCAAACTTATAGAATTATTTGTTAAGGCAAATTCTATAAGCATTTTTTTCAGATGACTACCACCACCAAACCTACACCTCCGACGCGTACTCCTAACACAGCTAAGCCGTCTTCCAAGCAAACCGCCCCCCGTTCAGCCATGAGTACGGTAGTCAGAGACGACCTGCTGGAATGTTCCTACTGTGGTAGAAGATTTGCTGCAGACCGAGTACAGAAGCACGAAGATGTTTGCAGCAAAACGAACAAGAAGCAGAGAAAGACTTATGACGCTTTTAAGCATCGAGTTCAAGGTACAGAAATCGAGCAATTTTGTAGCGGAAAGAAAAAAGGATCCAAGGTAATTTTGAACACTCCTAAGTAATTTGAAAGTCTTTTTTTCCAAAAAAAAAAACTGACGATATTTCGATGTTTTGGAAGTATTACATTTTCTATAGTATATAGGAACAATCAGATTGAATACAATTTATAACCATCATTACTTCCAGTCATAGAAAAATTAATAACAGTTGGTCAATATATGAAACATATACTAACCAATATTATTACACAGTAAAATTTTCTAATATGTTGCATGTTCACCTCAAGCAACACCGTATTTTATTAAGGGTACATGAATTCAATTGCTATAATTGAAAGGGACGTTTATAGCAATAAATACATACGTCTGACAGTATTATTGACAGCCAAAGCATGCTCCGAATTTTATTTTAACTCTCTGTTATTATCTCTACTACAACATATGAAAAAATTTTCATCTAATTTCCTGCTATAGTTTTCTTAATAGATACGAGACACAAATAAAATGCAAATGTTCAACAATAAATATTTCATTCCTTGAGGAAAAGAAAAGAGATAGACTTACCAGAAGTGGTTTAAACCATGTCGCCATTATAAAAAGGAATTTATTTCAGAAAAATCAATGCTTATATGAAGTATTCAACAAATGTTATCCCAAAATGTTTTAATGGTATTACGCATAATTATTTCATTAAAACTTTAACCTAATAACATTTTTTTAGCTCAATGTTGTTCGATTCAAACTATTCGTGTTTACCCTTCTCTGAGCGAATTTTAATTGAAAGCGGTCATATTCATTCCAGCCCCAAACTTCTGACAAAAACGAGTGATGAATTTACTTTTTATGAGTTTTCATCAAAAGCTGTTTTTTGTTTCATCCCATTCCATCTCAGTTTTATTCAGTTCACGATTGAAGTTGGACTATTTATCTGTGCATATTTTGATGACTTGCCAGTCTTTTAGCTTGAAGCCACACTTCATCTCTGCTCAATTCAGTTTCTAAGCGATGAAGTTTGTCTCTTTGGTTCTTTTCTGCGGAGGAATATGATTCACTTCGTCGTTCCATACTTTGGTACACTGTTTATGCCCTGATAATTAGTTAGGCGATGATTTGAAACTGTTAAGTAATTTATATTGATGAGAAAACAACAAAAATTTAATTCACTTGTATTCTATAGGGTGATATTACAATTTTGCACATATCATGATAATGATATGTGTAAAATATCATTTTATGATATTTTGCACATTATGATATCTATAATAAATTTGCACATACAACTAAAGATGTACCTAACCACAGAACATACCCTAAATTGGTATGTTCGGTGAATGATCTATACTCTATCGTGAACTAAACAGAGTTACAAAAAAGAGTGGTGGTTTACTTGGACATAAAGTGGAACACAAAGTTTAGAATGGAATATTGAAGTATAGGTATATTCTTCTAACTTTGAAGAAAAGTTTTCAACTAGAAACAGATCACAGAAAAGAAAATTCATGACGTTCGTTTTAGTGTTCCAAGTTCTATGAAGACGTTCCTTCAACAGCACCTATAAAAGGTCATTGAAAAACTGATAAAGCGTTGGTTAAAATAATGTTTATCCACTTTACAGACACAAGAAATGTTCCTTTCCGTACAACCACAACCTGACTTTATTTGTTTTAAACCTGAACAATTTGTTTTTAACTTTAAATATACATTTTATATTTAAAGTTAAAAACAAATTGTTCCCATATAAAGTAATGAAAAATGTAACATGTGTCAGTGATGTGCACAGTTATAATACAAAAATGTTAACAATTTCTACATGCAAGTTTGTAAGCATTCTAAACATAGGAATAGTATATTTCATGAAGGATTCAACGCATTTAATAAATTGCCTAGCTCCATAAAAACAATTAGCGACCTTATGGTATTCAAGCGTAAATTAGCTAAGTTCGTTTTAAACATATAATTGTAAATAATATATTTTGAACCTGAATGTATGTATGATTTTGTAATAGCTAATGCTATTTTACTCAAGTCCCAATTTTGTGATTCGATCACTCAGCCCACAAAACAACAAGAAACTTAAAATGTATTTATATTCTGCAATAATATAATTATGAAGGATTACTTAGAAAAATACGGATATAAAACTATAATGAATATAACTCCGATGCAACTACTTTAACTTTCAAAATCTGACTAACTATAGAAGAAAATATAAATTACATAGATAGCAGTGTTGTACATATATTCTATGCCTCTATGGTTTTCATCTTTAATATTTATTACTTCCAACAGATATCAACTGAATAAGGACAATATTTTCCTCATTATCTTGTTGCTTTCAGTCAAGTAAGAAACCAATGATGGTCACGTCAGGACAGAACAAGAAGAACTGGAGGCGCACGCACGAGGAGTTCATAGCGACGATAAGGTCGGCGAAAATGACGCAGGCACATTTGGCAAGCGGCGGTAAACTATCAGATTTGCCTCCGCCGCCGCCATCCTCAAACCCAGACTACGTGCAGTGCCCAAGTTGCGGGAGAAGGTTCAACGAAGCTGCAGCTCAGAGACACATACCCAAGTGCGCCTCATTCGAATTTAACAAACCCAAACCAGGTGCTGCGAAGAAGCGATGATTTTTTTAGTGTTTATTCAATTTTTATACCGCTTTTTTCCGTTATTTTCTTGCCTTTACAGAAATTTTTATGGTATATTTTGTAAATCAGTCTAATATATTTAATTCAGCCATGAGTGAGTTGGTAAAGGTTCCGAAAATAGGAGCTATCTAATATTATTAAAATTTCAAGAGATGAAGAGTGTTTTAATGAAAATTTTATGGAAAATATTTGTTGAAATTTTTTTTCAAAATCAACTAATCTGTGAATTTTTAACTCCACATGCATCAATTTTTAACCGAATAATTATTCAATCTGCATAATAAGAATAAACATATATTTATCCTATCAGACATCAAAAAATGTATAGTACATGTCATCTTACAAGATTAACAAATCTCAGTAAATTCAGTTACATGAAAGAAATTCAAAATCTTACTTGCATGACATAATAAGCCCACATGGAAATTCTTTCTAATATTTTTGACCTCGGATTTCTAGTTTTATGGAAAGTTTTGCCTTTACAACCCCACCTCATTCTCAAGCAACAAATTTCAAACAATTATCTGATGGATTTCATAAACTTTTTTAAGAAAAAACCTTGATAAACTCTTATCAGCCGGTATTTCAAACAAAAATTAATACAAATAATATCTAAGCGAATAGTTATTACCAAAATCAAAAACTTAATGAAACTTTCAGATGATTAACATAAAATTTTATTAAAAAAGTATATGAAAAAATTCCTCATAGGATTCGTAATTCAGTCTTTTCGTTTTCTTCTCAAAAATTTCTTAGCTTCATTATACATTATCTTCAATTCTTCGCTGTTATCTTCACCATCAAAGTAAACCGACCCGGAAAAATCGCTATCAGAATTGTCATCATCTTCGTAATTTTCTGACGAACTCTCATCAGCGCTAAATGGTTCGCCGTCTTCATCGCCACTTTCTTGAACATCGTAAGGTAAACGAGCAGCTGCTCTATCTCTTTTACGTCTTCCAGCTGTCGAAAGAAGAAAAGAATATTCGAAAATGTAATTGATGTCTAAAATTTCATAATTTTTATTAAACCCATTTAAAAAAGGAAATATGATTTGAGATTAAATTTTAATGTAAAGATTTTGAACTTGATAGAAATGCGTTTAAAGAAATGAAACACGATTATGAAATCTAATTTTCTCTATATTAACAAAAATAAACACATCTCTTCAGAAACATCTTCATCGCATTGTCTTACAAAATTATATTTATTTATTTACGGAAAAAAATATTTGATTACAGTGGACTATGTTAACATATTCCACTGTAATATCATAATATAATTATGATGTACTAATTTCGAACAAACTTCTTTATATCTTAAAAAAGATATAAAGAAATTTTTTTAGTAATTTTTTAAAATTACTAAATTAAATTTAAAATTAAAAAGGTCTTAGGCAAAATTCAGAAGATATTCCACTAATTGTTTTTTGAATGAACAGTATGCGTAATTAATACAATCTGATTTGCTTATCTGGCCATTCTGGTCGAAAAACTAAGAAATCCATAATTCCTACTATGAAAACAAACATGTATTTCGAGATCTAGTAACAGATGAATTGTCATTCAAAACAATATTATTTCCTGAATCAGGGGAATATATCTCACTAGAAAGTGATTCGAACAGAAAGCATAAATCAGACTGTTTTGTTAAGGGTTTTTTTAAGCAGCAAAGATCAGAATAATCATTACTGTAATTGAATGCTTGTATATCCAACTAGTAGGCAACGCATCTCAAAAACTTATGCTGGACTGCTTCTAGTTTTTTTATGTGAGCTTTATAGTATGTCTTCACAAACTCTGGAAATTTATGGAAAGGAAATACATATTCATTGAATATACTCAAGGAGCAAGGAGATGAAATATTATTTACATGCTGCGAGAAAGTAAGCTTCTCATCAAAAAAACACACCAAGGTCCTTAATATGAGAAACCACTTTGATGGCACTGCATCAATTGAAAACGCATAATCTATAGCATTCTGACTTCTATTGAAATTTATAAAGAAACCTTTTTTGAACTTTACCTAATAATATCACTTTACTAGATTGTGAGACGGTAAAGTTGGTTCAAGTAATGAGCAATATAAGGGCAGGTTTGAGAGGTTACAACTTCCATCTGTTCATTAAGCTTTGATATATTTTGAATTAAAAATAATGAACAGAAAACACCAAAAATGAAAAATCTGGAGATCACATGCTTCAAACTGGGCCAAAATTATAAAGATGAACTTTCATAAAGTAAATGGGAATACAACTGCATGTTTGAGATTATGTTGTGGCGCAAGTAGATGGAAATACCTAAAGTGGACTGAATATTTTGTAGGTTTAAAATACAAACATTACATCATAGAATGATCAAATTCCACCAAAAATTGTCAAAGAAAAACATTTCATAAAGAATATTATGCAAGGCATACCACAAATAGATGTAGAACCGTTGAAAAACATTTCATAAAGAAAATAATGCAAGGCTTATCACAAATAGATGTAGAACCGTTTATTGGAGAATGAGCAGGGTCCACAAACACAATATGAATAAGACTCCTTAGGTGGTGAATATAGAAATTTGTTTAGAAAATAATCATTAGCATGATACATGTTAAGATGAAAATTTTACCTAATATAGCAAATTAAGTCAACAAGTAACGAAAATTAAGACATTATTTCCTTCGATCTAAACTAATCTAGCCATCACTTCTGCCAGGCTTACATTACTTAGACAAATTGTGTCTCTTCCGAATGAAGTGAGGGAATTAATATTAATAAACCAGCCAATATCCTCCATCCTAATTCATAAGCAGAATTTTGTATATGAAAAAATATTTTAATGAATTTTAATTATGTGTAATATAAATGATGGATATAAAAAATTCCAATATCGAAGAAATGGAGGAATACACATTTAAAAATCGATTACTAACAAAAAATCAATTTCTCGAGAAAAACAGTTGTTAGTAAATCTCATGGTTTTTAAAATGAAATAGGCCAAAAGAGTTCACAAGAATTTCAGAAATTTGATCATTTCTACAAACAAGACCATGGAAACTTTTGTAAGAAATTCTTTTTCACTTGTCATGTGTGGAATGAATAAAATGATATCGGAAGGTGAAAATAAATATAACAGTATTTCTTAAATTCACTTTATTGCCTTTATAAAATCATAAAATCTATAGGACGTATAGCAAGTATAGGAAAAGCTAGAGATGATGAAGAAACTTTCAAAACTTAATAATAATGAAGAATAACACTGATAAAAGGTAAAAGAAATCATAAAAATATTTGATGCAGTAGAAGTAGTACTATTATATACTATCACGATTATTGAAAGAAATAATAAGAGCAGTGAAAGAGATAAAACTAGTTAAATTTCAGATATAAAGCCAGAATAGTTTTCTTAGGAAGGTATTGCCATTATAGAAATTTGAATAATCATCAAGAAAACAAATTGTTTCTCATAATAATTTCGAAAATATAGAATGTAAATATTTTAGAAAAGAGGGAAATCGAATGATAAGAAAGCTTTTTGATTAAAGAAGAATGTTTGTAATCTGACAACTGTTTTTTCAGCAACTGCTTATTGAAATATATCTATCAAACCCAAAAACTTCGATTTATAAATCCCGCTATAATTTGTAATTCTTTATGAAATCGAAATAATAATAATCAAATGAGAGGTAATAATAAATACTTGTCTAAAAATCACTGACTGAACAATTCTTTATTCGACTAGTTTCGCCTTTTACAGCATTATCAAGAACAGCATTATCATTTTTGATAATGCCGTAAAAGGCGAAACTAGTCGAATAAAGAATTGTTCAGTCAGTGATTTTTAGACAAGTATTTATTATTATCTTTCATTTAAATATGAACTATCACAGAGTTGATTCATCGTACATTGAATTTGAGAACTTCACTGAATTTATTATATTATATATATATATATATATATATATATATATATATATATATATATATATATATATATATATATATATAAACAAAGTAGATATTCTTTATTCTCTCCTTGAAGATGGATATTTCTGGGTGTTGTAACAAGATTAGTTCGTAACACTTGTCACACGATTGTGCTGAAACACCTTTCACTCCCTTCCCTATACCTACTCAAACCACGCCCCCATAACCGGAGCCGCCCCCTTTTGCCGAATCGTCATGGTCACACTTTGTGGTGCAATGTTTACAGTAACGACATCCGATATAGTTGATTATCTGTATGCTTCCGTTCTTACTTGGTTTTGGAGCGGGACCCGAAGAAGGATGCCTATATTGCCTCCTGTGCATCTGGTTGCTTCGGTAACAGGTAGCACCGTAAGAGCATTCGGGACGATCTCCATTTGGATCGGGATTGTAGTCTTCATCACCAGGGTGACTCAATTCCTCCCTGTGACGGGGGTTCTTCCTGAAAACACAATCACATATCAATATCGATTATAAAAAAAATAAACCTTTACAAAAATACACAGTTCATTTATTTCACGAAAATAAAACTCTATAGCAATAAAAACCTCAAAGAATACAACCTTCTCTGTATAGGTTTTATGACCTTCCTTATTATATTTGTGGTAGGTATATTAATATTTTGTTATTTTAGTAATAACATAATCACAGTTAATATAAAATTAAATTCCTTAATGTCTATACTATAGTTAGAGATTCAATAACCTTAGACGACAAAAAGGTCCATGTAGTAAATTGATAGATATATCCCGGAAATTTGGTAAAACTTGAAATAGAAAATCAAAAGAATTAGAATAAATTAGAACAGAAGAGTTAGAATGGCATGTCTGTTAGAATGTCATGGAACATAAGGGTGCTACAGGAAAACCAAGGAACGTATTAAAGAACAAAGACATCTCTATCAACCTAAACACCAAGGTCTACGGTTTTTGAACAGTTTAACAACTCAAAGTACAGTAGAGAGACTCATGCTTAGTATTAGTCTTTGTGATCACATTTGCAAGAAGGAAATTCGTCGATAAACAGAGGTAGAGCATCTGATCAACCGAACACAAAATTAAAATGAGCTTGGCATGTCATATCGCTAGACAAGAGGACCTCCCAAAAAATGGATTAACAATATCAAAGAGGGAGTGAGCATAAATTGGTACCTAATAGCAATTTCACAGATTGTGAAACTGACCAACTCTTGCTGTAAAAGTTTAGTCTTCCAAAGTGAAATATTAGCTTTTTTTTTAATCAACAGCAGATCTGTCCGTTATTAAGTTGTTCTCTTAAATGTATACACATCTTTTTAGGTTTTTTGTGAAAACATTTCAGACTGGATTTGAGAAATCTCAAATAGTGCTTGCTTCTTTCGAACAGACCTCCAAAGTCCAGCTAAAGTGTTGGACTTCCAAATAGAGTGTAGGAAAAGCGCCCATACAACATATGGCATGTTTAACCTTAAACATTGATCATAAGAACCAAAATTGGTTTCCGATTATCATCATTTTTACTTTTCGTCACGAAATAACAAATAATTCATTGTCCTAGATTTCAGTATTCCGGTAGTTCTTTTCTGCATTCAGTTCTTACAGTGACTTCATAACTTCATAGCTTCTAATAAATTAGCCAACTAAGTAGACAGATTAAAACACTACAGCAAATGATTTTATTTTATTGTAGTTATTTAATTGTCATTGTTAAAAAATATTACTTCTATATTTTGAAATACTACTAATATTTCCATAGTTCAATTTGTTTATTATATAATCAAAGTTATGAGTGAGAAATAATCTCACTCTAATCTCACACTAATCTCACTTAATGTAGTGAGAATTACTCATCTCACCCCATCACCAAATTCAATCATTCGAGTTTCTTAGAGACACCCGAATAACAATACCACTTTTAACCAACAGTTCCAAGCTAACCTCCAATTTTGTTTTGAAAGGCGTAACATCAGATAATTAAATACGTTATTTATCGGAGAAATATAGAAAATATATATATATATATATATATAAATATATATATATATATATATATATATATATATATATATATATATATATTGCGTTTTTAATGAGATTATCTGGTTCTGTAAGATCTAAAATTTGTTTTACCATCTATTTTCACTGCTGCGTACAGTCTGGCTACATCTTCAGCCTAGTTAACTGTAAGATGTAATTTTTTGGTTAAAACACTTTGTTTTACACTTATTTATTTTTCAGAGTCCTGATGAAGAATGTAAACATGTTCGAAATATAGACAAGGTTAATATATTGGTTGTGTATCAATTAAAGTGGCCCTACTTTTGCCGAGAACTCATCATTTTTTAATAATTAATATTATACGGCAATACTCCTTATTTATCGTGTATATATATATATATATATATATATATATATATATATATATATATATATATATATATATATATATATATATATATATATTGTTCTAACCTGTAACACCTAGAGCCATACCAGCACTGCTCCCTTCTTAACTTGTTACCAATACTGTTACCGCTTACGCTTGAAGAAGAATCCACAGCATCCCCACGTTCTTCTTTGCGGGCTGCTTCGTTGTCTTCAGGGCCCATGTCTGAAATTGGTCAACATTTAACAATATTTAATCAAAAAAGAAACAACATATTTAAACTATGGAGCACAGCAGATAATTGTTTCCAGTGAAAATAATAGTTTTATATATATATATATATATATATATATATATATATATATATATATATATATATATATATATATATATATATATATATATATATATATAATAGAACTTTATTAGTACTCCATTACAAAATTCATACATACATGGTTACATGGTGTTGCTAACATTTTTTTAACAAACTTTATTCAAATTGCTTTCGCTGTGTAACTGAAGAATTCATTCGGGATACTATTCATTAAATTAACAATTGTATAGGAGAAAGAACGTTTAAATAAGGTTCTATAAAAGCGAGGAATAGCCAACTTATGTCTGAACCTTACAGTGAGACAATGGATGTCTGAACGAAACCTGATTTTACGGTGTAAATAAGATGCCTTTTTAGTTACCAAGATTTTATGATACGAACACAACATATGTAACTTTCTACGTTTCTCCAAATTGAGCCAACCCAACTCTACCAATCTGTGTGAGACTAGCTCCGAACTCTTCAGCCCGTATATCAATCTAACGCAATAATTTTGAATTTTTGTATTCTAACTGTATTGTACTTAAGTTAAGCACGGACCTTACACTACATCCCCGTAATTCAACTGTGACAATACCAGAGCATCCATCAGCATCCTAAGTTGTTTTCCGTCCAAAAAATCCATACAACCACGTATTAACTTAATTCGACTATAGCATCTCCGTAGCAACAAATTTACATGTGAGTCGAATCTCAATTTAGTATCTAAAATGAGTCCCAGACTTTTCGCTTCATTAGATAATGCAATGGTTATATCATTCGGATTCAACAAGATTCGATTCCTCACACTTCCCTCAAAGAATTCGCTCCGAAAAGCATAGATACTGTCTTATCTGGATCCAAACACAGACCCACATTCTGTAAACCACGGAATAATCTTTCCAAATCTAAATTGATTTTTTCCACAGCATCTTCTAGAGAGTTTCTTGAGAATTTTAAAAACATTTGCTTATCATCCGCGTATAAATGTGCTTCACAGTACGAGAGACAACCTATCAATTGACAAGTGTACGCAGTGAAGAATAAACGGACGAGGATTGACCCCTGCTGCACTCCACAAGAAACATTTGTGATACTTGATCGATGAGCACGGTAAGAAATAAATTGTTTACGATAACGTAAATAATTACTGAACAAGAGTATAATTTGCTGATTAAAGCCAATATAATGAAATATAGCAAGTAACAGACCGTGATTGATTTTAACGAATGCCTTAGAATAATCCAGCAAAACTAGAACGCAAAGTTCTTTATTGTCGATTGCCCTCATGATATCATCAGTAATCTTCAACAGTGCAACTATGATTCATCCTGAAACCTTACTGATTACAAGGTAAAATACTATATTTCTCTAAGTGGCACTTTATCTGTGAAGCAACAAGTTTTTCGTATTAATATGTACGTATTGTTCTAAGTATCCGGATATATATGTCTTACATAATAACTGTTCCCTCAAATCTATTAGAGAAAATTAAAGCACCTGAGCTATGGCCTGAAGGAACTAGCATCAGTAATTTTTTATACAATCTAGCAAAATCCAAGGAAAAATTGAAGTAAATATGCTAGATACCAAAATGTCAAATTCATCATTAATACATTATAATGTGCAATCAATTGGAAACTGTATAGACAAATTAAACAAATTGGTAAATGATCAAAAGGAATGTGTCTGCCTATGCATCACTGAACATTGGAAATCCAAAGACCAGCTGGAAAACTACGGAATTGAAGGTTTTAATCTAATTTCCTCATACTGTCGGCAGGAAAATTAACACGGGGGCTCAGCAATATATTGCAGAGAGAATGTAAATGTAAAAGAACGGCCAGAAATAGCGAAACTAGCACAAAAAGAAGTGTTTGAATGTTCAGCAGTGGAATTAGTTTTTTGTAATATGAAAATTCTGGTTGTTTGCATTTACAATAATGGATCAAATATAAACAAATTTTTTGAATACTTGGAAAAGCTCATGAAAATTATAGGAAAAGAAAGGAGTGAAATATGTGTAACTGGTGATTTCAATATAAATATTAGAGATGATTCCAGTGAAAAACGAAACTTTTTGTCGATTTTGCAATCTTATATTATGAAGCCCTCTACTCTTGAATTTACTAGAGTAACATCAACCACTAATAGTTGTATAGACAATATTTTCACAAATATCTCAAATTTTGAATCAGAATTAATTAATTACAATTTGTCAGATCATCTCGGACAAAAAATAATCTTACATTTGAAGCTCGAAAAACCAATCTATAAGAGGGGTGACCCTTCTTCAATCGAAAATTATAGACCCATCAGCATATTGCCATCTTTTTCAAAGATTTTTGAATCGGCAATGGCAAGTAGAATAGCAGACTTTTTTATGAAGAATCATCTTTTTAGCAATTGTCAACATGGCTACTTGAAGAATAAATCAATTTACACTGCACTTCACTCCTTTACTCAGGAAGTACTACTGGGTTTTGAAAGAATGGAATACATAATAGGTACATTTTTGGACCTGTCAAAAGCATATGAAACAATAGATCACAATATTTTAATTCAGAAAATCGAAAGGTACGGCATTAGAAGTTTTGCGCTACATTGGATGCAATCTTTTTTAAAGAATCGAACTCAAAAAGTTGTAGTTAATGGAAAAAATTCAGATAAGGCATCGGAACTGGTGGAGATTGATATGGGCATACCTCAAGGAAGTGTATTAGGGCCGATTTTATTTGCCATCTACGTAAACGACATTGCATCAACAGTACACTCAGGGTCATTAGTAAACTTCGCGGACGACACAAACTTGATCATAAGGTCAAAAGATATTGAAGATCTGTTGATTAGTCATAAGAAAACTATAGATGAATTGAAAAATTGGTTATTAAAAAATAAACTAGTTCTGAATAGAGAAAAAACTAATAGTGTATTTTTCAAAACAGTGAGATCTAATATGAGTACACCAAAGGAAATTCTTGTAGATGATAAAATTGTTGGGACTGTTGTTTCCACCAAATTTCTGGGTTTACATCTGGACAATAATCTGGGATGGGGCGAACAGATTGAGCAATTGAGTAAGAGACTGTGCAATGTGATGTTTTCTATAAGAGTGTTAAAACCATATGTCAGTAAAGAAGTTCTAAGAGTTGTCTATCAGGCAAATTTTCATTCCCTTTTAAAGTTTGGAATTATTTTTTGGGGTCGTAGCCCCTTAGTGGGGGACCTTTTCATAATACAAAAAAGAACTCTTAGGATTATGTTAGGTTTGAATAACACTGATTCCTGTAGGGGACTTTTCAGAGATAGTAACATTCTAACAGTTACAGGAGTTTATATTTTTGAGATCTTAATGTTCATTTTCAAAAACACTTGTCTGTTCAATTTCCCAACAACAAGTAACCGTAGTTGCAATTATGAAGTACCAAAACATAGACTTACAGCTTATGAGAAAGGCTCCTACTATTCCGCAATAACCATATTCAATAAACTACCAAGACATATTAAATCAACTAGAAATTTAAATCTATATAGGAAGCTGATCTATTCCTTCTTGATGCAGTTGGAACCATATAGACTGTCAGATTATATGGAGGCTGTGTGATACTGGAATTTATTAAATTTGTAAATTGTATTTTTTGATGTGTAACACTATTCTGTATTACCATGTAATATTTAGGACGAAGCTCATGTTAAAAGTGTTTTTTGCTTTGATTTAAATTAAATTTGTAACATTGCACTTTAATCAATGGGATGAATAAAATTATTATTATTATTATTACTGCATACATAAAAATTACTCATTAAATGCTTAATTTAAAATTAATCAACTCACCGCTCTCATCAAAACAACATGGTTATCAAATTATTATCATGAATTCTTCATGATAATTAATAGATTTACCAATGAAATTGGTTATTTCAACATATTTTAGTTAAGTAATCTTGAGTACCTTATGTAAACAGATATTTAAAACGTCTCTGTTGTTTCATAGGATTCAATAACTGTTTACTGATTAAAATGCTATTTTTTTCAAACAAGTATGACAACTTACCATCACTGTTTGAAACAGACTGCTCGATCTTGACAGCACTTTCAGAGGTTTTATCATTTGACTTCTCTAGCTCACTAGAAGGGACTGGAAGATCTTCATTAAAATTTTCCTGTATATTTGAACTGTCAGGCTCATCAATAGTTTGTATATTTTCATCGTCATCAGAATCTGAACTGACTTTTTCTTTGACTTCTGATTTACTGTAAAATTTTTTGTAATTGATAAAAATTCAAATAAATCTATTAAAGTTTATCATGTAAAATTCATCTGTCAATAACATAAGTACTTATTAGTAGACATACGATGCTTGTATAGTTGTAACAGTTGCAATATCCCTAGTCACTTCTAGCGTTAAATCTACATCACTATCCTCATCCGAGTCTGGAATTTCTATTTTTCTGAAAACTTCTCTTGTAGTTTCTCCACTGTCATCAGCACCCCCATCTTCTTTTTTAATTTCAGTATTCGACTTGTCCACACAATCTGGAGTTTTTATTTCATTTAGGTCTTGCAGAAACTGATCAAGACTTTCATTGATTGTTTTCAATTTTTTTCTACCCTCATTACTATCTATCTCTTCCAAACTTCTTTTCACAAATGATGTAGTACCTGATGTGGCACTAAATATTCTAGTATGACTAGATGAGGTTACCAACGTAGCTGAACTGTCCTTAGGAATCGTTAATGTACGACTAGCTGGAGTGTTGACAAATGAATCACTTTTATTAATTTTTATTCTATACCAGATATCCGTCAAAAATGCAAATTTATCACCATCCTTCAATTCAACCGGTAGATTTTTAGATAGAAGTTGAACGTTAGATTGATTGAAGGACATGAAGTAACATGGATTTACATGAACCTGTGAATAAAATCCAATTTGAGATCTCAGGAATGCTTGATTTTTATAGCACTTACAGATTTTAATGTAGCTCGACCATCTTCAACCTTTATAACAATGTGATTCCTAGAAATTCTTTTATCTGTACACTACAAAATTTCAGATTACACTCAAGCCGACCATATACGTATTTACTTACGTTTGAAAAAGATCCTCTTCCTAAAATATGCTCCCCAGATTGAAGAGTTAATAAAGGTACATCGTTATTTTGTGAATCCACATCAAAAATGTTTAAAGAAACCATTTTTCATTTTCAATTTTTGAAAACGCTCCAATAAGGAATACGAATATCAACCGAATGACGTTCTTGAAAAATAAAAACAAAAATATTGAGTACTTCAGATCAACTTCACTTGTCAATGGTTCTCATTACTTGACATAAAGCAAAGTATTAAGTTATTATCATTTACATCATTCCAGGAACAATTAGCACATATATTGAAAATATTCATTACGAAAATATTACGATCATAACTGCCTACAATATACCTGTCGCATAAAAGCTATGCCATTAAACGCTAATAAAATGTCAAATGGTTAGGTCATTAATGGTTAGGGATCGCAGTAAAAACAAAAGAAATGCAAAACCTACAGGCCCTAATTCTCAAATATCATTAGTTTCTAATATTTGCATATAATAGAAGCATCGATGACCGATAGCCGATAACTTTAGATTACATATGTAAAAGTTCTCAGAAATGCAAAAAGTAATAAAACGTTTACTCATAATATAATTTAATAAGTTAGCTTTTAATATTTCCATATATTATTTGGTATCATCCTACTCTCCAATTTTCCGTAGTCCAACGGGTGAAAAATTACTTCATATAACAGAATGATCAAAACTCAAACAAAATGAATGAAGTTAGTTACGTCAGAAAAGATAAATTTTGACATGCGCTGTTGATAAACAAGGAAATTCGATCAATGTCTTGCGTAGGATCGCCCAAGTTCCCGATCAAATTTTGTTCATCCGTACAGTCCCCTATCTAATTTTTTTTTAGAAAACATATCGCCGCATCTACTTGCGGTTATTATGTAGTGTGATCTAGTGAGTTACACTCATCAAAATTCTAGGAAGTGCAAGGATTACCTTTTATCTTACTCACATTCTAAAATAACTGCATAACAAATCGAGTGTATGTATACGAGTTTTTTACTATGTTATCTATTCTTCAAATTGAAAAAATTATCCCAAACGTAGTTCCAAATTAATTTTTTCAGTTTCATTATATCAATTTATACAAACATTCTGAAATAAGTTCTTTTAAAATTTTTGTTTTGTTTGAAAAACCTTCGTACCAGGCAGACTTGTACGAATATATTGATTTTCTTTTGACGGTCACATTAAATCAAGGGCAATTCAGGGTGTAACGTGACTGTCTTGTAAGTCTTTTTGACAAGTTCATTGCCTATTTTCAAAACATTTACTTACTACTACATTACTAGTCAATTAAACCAAAATTGTTTATCACTTATTCCTACAGGTTTTTCCAATACAAATAAAATTATTTTCGATTTATTTTCACTGATAGTTTCTTGGCTTTTATACAACTTTACGATACGTCTGAGAGTTCAATGTTTTTTATTTGGTTTTTTTTTTTAATTTTCTAGAAATATGCCTGCACAAGTTCCTGCAGCCGAAAATGGGGCCCCCAAAACCGAAATTCAAGAACTGCAAATGCGAATTGGTCAAGCAACAGATGAGGTAATATCTATAGAACGTAGAATGTAGAATGTTCAAATTCAATATATTTCTACGATTTTCAGTCATTGGAGTCAACAAGACGAATGATTGCACTATGTGAAGAGGTAAGACAATATTTATTTTTCTTTATGTGGAAAAAAGTATAAGAATGATTCAATTTGTATCATTACTAGGCTAAGAAATTATGTTAATATCTGTTTTTCATTTTGAAATTGCATTTGTGGTTAATATCATAAATTTCTATTTGATGTATGTTTTCATTGTATGCACACTGTTCGAAACAACTCGAGAACTAAATATTCATTTATATATTTCAAATAATGGTTGTATATTTCGCCCTGCTGGAAAAAATTTAAATATACAGTGTTGTCAGAAAATCCATCAGTCAGATATCACAATAAGTAACTGTAGTTGCAATGCCAAAATCATTAATTTTATTTCTATTCTAACAATTTTAATTCTACATGTAATGTTGGTAACTCTTCATATCATTGAGTTGACTACTCTTCAGATAATTATCATCAATATGCTAATAAGAATTCAATGTGGAAGTTATTAAGTTTTGGAGTAATTAGGTCCTTGTGTAACTATAATAAAACTTTTTGTTAGGTTCAGTTAGATTTAGAACATACATCAGGTTTGAAGAATTATGAATACAGTTGTAAGAGTTAATAGTCTTTTGTAATTGAAATTCAGTAATATAAGTGAAAAAAAAACTCCTTATTCATTTATTTCTGTACTACTATTATTGTATATATTAGTTATCTAATATTCATATGTAGATTCAAAAGGATCATAATACAAAAAATTGAATGTGAATCAAAATCATTAAGTTGTTTGTTTCATGTTTACTCATGATTCATATTTAATTTTTTCGTGATATTTACTATTGGTATTTTCATGGAGAACCTGTATATTACTTAAAATTTTTACTCGGATGTTCTTAATTTCAGAGACTTAAATTAAAATTCTCATGCATTTGTAATGTTATACAGTATATAGTAAAAAAAACTGAATAATGGAACAATTCATCATGTTTCAAATCGATTCTATAGATTCTATATGATTATTTTGTGTCTCAATTCCCTTTTTACAAAAGCTTTATATTTCTCAGTTGATATAGTGGTTGACTTATGAATGAAAAAATTGTAGATCCTTTTGTATTATCAAAGAACTAAAGTTCTCAGTAGCTTTATCTATTTTTCTGATCAAGAAATAATCAACTTAAGATACATGTTTTGAAAGTATTTTTAATTGATTTTAAAGCTTCAATTGTGGTGTGGAATAGTACAAATGAGGAATTAAGGATTTTTTAAATATTTTTCAAAGAAATAATTTTATATAGATTCCTTTCACTGAACCAGCGATGTAGTATCTCTATTAATCCCCTTTTAAAAAAAGCTTTATATTTCTCAATTGATATAGTGGTTGACTTATGAATGAAAAAATTGTAGATCCATTTGTATTATCAAAGAACTAAAGTTCTTAGTAGCTTTATCTATTTTTCTGATCAAGAAATAATCAACTTAAGATACATGTTTTGAAAGTATTTTTTATTGATTTTAAAGCTTCAATTGTGGTGTGGAATAGTACAAATGAGGAATTAAGGATTTTTTAAATATTTTTCAAAGAAATAATTTTATATGGATTCCTTTCACTGAACCAGCGATGTAGTATCTCTATTAATCCCCTTTTAAAAAAAGCTTTATATTTCTCAATTGATATAGTGGTTGACTTATGAATGAAAAAATTGTAGATCCATTTGTATTATCAAAGAACTAAAGTTCTTAGTAGCTTTATCTATTTTTCTGATCAAGAAATAATCAGCTTAAGATACATGTTTTGAAAGTATTTTTAATTGATTCTAAAGCTTCAATTGTGTGGAATAGTACAAATGAAGAATTAAGGATTTTCTAAATATTTTTCAAATACCAGTGATGTAGTATCTCTATTAATCATCAACCACCGTCTTAGCAGGTTCATTCAAGTCATGAAATATAAATTTTATGGTTAAGAAAATATCAGAGACTATGCCCAAAACCTGTCTAGGCCTAGTAAAAACCTGAATAGAGGTAGTAGACAAATTATGGGCCATAAGATATACAAACTATTAATTATTTCAATATGAATGCTGATTTTTCATGGAGAAAAGGGAAATGCTATGAACTTTAAGTGTACATTAATCAATTTCTCTATGTATAATATACCAAGAGAAAAATTAATATGCCTATAAAAAATATATAGTAGAAGCTTTACTTAATTACATAAAGTATAATTGGACATTTAAAATATCAGAACCAGAGGGTAAGAATGACTTAATTAATGCTGATCAGTTTAGATCTAACTTCAATCCTCAATTAGAGTAAAATAAAATAGAAAATAGGAGCATAAAAAATTCTACAAGCAATATGATGGGTTTATCTGGTTATTGTCTAATATAAAGCTGTTAAAAATGCTAATATTAAAATTTCTAAGGTATTAGCACATATTCTATTCAAAATAAATATACAACTGTTTACAATTTACAGTAAATTTTGAATGAAAATTTCCAAGCAAAATTGATTTTTGTTATGTGTTGAATTGTTCCGTTGTCATAGTACTATCTTCCGATGTGTTAATCATGCAAGAAACACCTGCGAAGTAATTAATGTCGATAATATTCAACATAACATTTGTTCAGGGATAGTTTCAAACTAAATCATTTTCTCTAATTGATTTTTCAGAATACTTCGAATGTGCACACTCTAATCTATCCTTTACCATTCTTTCAGATAATTTCTAGCAGTTATCTTCAATGCATTCAGAAAATTTTAAACTATTCAATCCAATGGACATATCATTAAATTTATATTACATTGAAGATAATTGCATTGGAATCACTTCAAGAAAGTCATCTACCGCTATTATTTCTTTGATGACTTTCTAATGGTTCTTGTCTACCTTCAGCTAATAAACTGACGCTTTCATCTTTTCCAAGGTCGTTCTATTCAGTAAGGTCTTTTTATGTGAAGTACGATCCATTCTATTTCGTATCATTTTAGATTGGGCAATACAGGAAACTTATATTTACAAAACATCGGTATTGGTAAACAGTTTGCTATTTACGAACTGAACAACTCTATGTAATTTGTCATTTCCTTTTCCTCTTTTATCTTCATATCAATTTGATTCATTTCAAGTATAGTAAATAGTATATTGATATATCTAGACAAAATTGTTTACTCTTCTCTAACATCATTATTGTTACATAAATTTATTTTTAATAGTGTGAATAAATAAATAAGTAGTGTGAATAAACTGCAGTATGAAGCGAAAATAAACAATCTGCACTTGACCGATTTTTATAATTTTTCAACTAGAATCTAATTGCGGTCTGAGATTTTAAACCTCACCCTGCTCAATCAGCGACAAATAGAATGGAACGCACCCTAGTCGGATTCGAGACTATAAATATTTCTCAAAATCCGAACACAACGATCGAACCATCGAACTGTATGTCTTAATTTAGATAATCTTTACTCTGTGCTTAAATGGATGTGCTTCTGGACTCTATGTTGTGGTAGCGGTAGAACTTGCAAGGGTGGCTGTGTTCTGTGTCATGTATGTGTATATGTGTATGTATAAAAAAAATGCAAATACGTAGATAAGGTCCGTGCCAGATTTTACGAAAAATAAATGATGAATTCAAATGTGATACAAATTGAACGCAAAGAAGGACGTATTTACGTAGTCATATAGTTGCTGGGTTTTTTTTCTATGCTTGATAGAGAACATCAATTTTGATCAAATAAGTGGAATTTAAAAAATCGGGTCAGTTCTGCAAGTATCGAAGTTTGTTAGGAACAAATGTTATGTCCATTATAGATTTCTGGTATAATCTATGGTTTTCAATAATTGCACACTGAACTAAACTGTTTTTATTATTTTTCTCACTTTTCTTCAAATAATTCTGCGAATAATGGAAAAGCTTCTGTCAAAGTTTTCTAATTGCAATAGTTTTAACTTAAATACATTTCAATTAGTAGACCAATCATATCAGCTAATTCCTGAATTAATTCATTTTATTTAGAAGACACATTTCGATTCCGTCGAATGTTTGTTTTATGAATCGTGCCTAACCTCACATTTCGCAATTATTTCGAATATGTGACTAAGCTCACAATTAATGAATATTAACATGGCAAAATACTCATTTTACAATGGAAAATTTATTTTTTTTTCGCGTTCATTCGTTGTTTTCACTGAGGGAATACAATATAACTGCGTTATCTCTTTTATTTGGCAACGTCTATTCGGCCGAAACGTCAATGGTTTTTATTGAATAAATGGCAACATTCCATATAATATTCTATTGTTTGAGTGATTGCAATATTTAGGTTTTTCAGACGTTTGTGTTTTCTCTAAGAGATTAATTATTCTGTATACTAGCACGAATATTCTTATAATTAATCATTTTCTCACGGTGTGTAATTATTATAAATATGTATTCTTCTCTTTTGGCTTTGTGTGTTCCGATAGAGTAAGATATATCCGATTAGATGAAAAATGATATCATATAATTTTGTTAAAATCTGGCACATGTACATATCCATATCTACGTATCAGATAAAATATACGCCACATACAAACACACTCACGCGACACATTTCAAGAGACTGAATACCGAAAAATATTGACAATCATGCCACTACCATAACATGAAGACTCTCGCGACATTAGCGCAACCGATTCGAATACGAAAAGAAGCATGTTGATGTTGTATCGGTGTGTACTATTCAACGTAACGTTTGGAAATTCGATTTTACAAATTACAGGTTTCTTGTTTATCGTAACTCTTCGAATCTGCGTCGCTGACACTCGAATGACAGTTAGTGTTTGCGGCACTCAGTGTGCTTTGTATTAACAGGTTTGTTTACTTATCTCAACTGTTCATTATGAACTCTTCACAGAAAATTTTTATTCGTGCCTTGTATTGAGAGACAACTGTTGCCCTTTTTGCTCTTCAAACGCAACAGTTGATGATATTGGGTAAATTCAAGAAATCTATCGAAACTTCCTATTATGGATAGATATTTTGATTCTTCTATGTTTCTCAACCAATTATGGAGTATATTTAATCTACAATAACTATTTTAGAAGATTTCGTCTATTCAGGACAATTGTTTATTCTGTTTAATCTTTGGAACCAACATTTGATAGCACAGAATACCTTCACAGTGAAAAAATTTGCAGTTAATATTTGGACACGCATTTTTTGTGGTCTACCAGTGATTCACAGTCAACTATGATATACGATCATTCTTTAAAACCACTTTAGAATCCTCCCTATTCATAGAAAAATGTTGGTTCCATGTACTCTTTATAGGCAACGTTTGATAGTTTGGAGTCAGTTTTCGATGACTGTGATGACTATTTATTAGATTGACTCTACTTACACTTCCAAGATTACTTTTGAATATTCCTTCTATCAAGTTGATTCTATATGCTGTTCGAACGTAATATTCGATTGCTCATACTAATTTTCATAGTGAAAAAATTACCTTCGTACTTTGGAGAGGCATTTTTTGAAGGCTATTTATTTATAGTCAATTATAGACTGCTTAATCTTGATTGACGTCTTTATGATCTGTCCTTCCTTCAGAGACAATTGTTAGTTTTATTTACTATTTGAAGGCACTATTGGATTGCATAGATTATCTTCACAGTGGAGAAAAAGCCTCCAACTTTGAAAGGCAATTTTTTAAAACTACCTGCGATTTACAATCAGTTATGGTATTTGCTACCCCTTTACTGGTTACTTCAAAGTCTTCTATTCAGAGACAAGTGATGGAGCTACTTACTCTTTAAAATTCTCCTCAAAGTTTACCTTCATACTTTGAAGAGTCATTTTTTAAAGGCTACCTGTGATACACAGTCAACTATAAACTGCTTACTTTTGAATTACTTCTTTAGAATCTTCCTTCTACTCAGTGACAAGTCTTGTTTTATTTACTATTCGAAGGAACAATTTCATTACCCAGACAAAACCTCTCAAATGTTTATTTACTTTTGAGAGAAAGCTGTTTTCATTCTTTAAACTTTAAAAGCAACAGTTAATTGTTCATACTGTCTCCATTATAGACAAAAAACCTTCATACATTGAAGATTTTTTTTTATTCCTCCAGTCAACTCTTCAAAAACTTCAGTTGAACCTGTCCGCTATTCAGAGTCAGCTTTTTACTCTTTGTTTTTATCGAAGGTAGCAATTGTTTGCCATAAGCATTCCTTGAATAGAAATGGCTGCTTATTATTTGCAGAGGTAGTTTTTAATCAGGCAACTCTTTGCAGTTAATTGTTGAAAGTAATCATCATTTAGCATCTTCTAGAGGCCCTCCCTTCATAATGAAGAATACCTAGGAGGTATTTTAAAAATATCTGAATATTTAAAGGGTCTATTCAGAGTCTTCAATATTTAATTTGATGCTCCTCATATTCTGCTTCGAATCTTTTTATCCGATTATCATCAACTGTTAACTGTACAAACAATTCATTACGAAGTGTTGATTCTGACCTCAGATTCTAGATATTTCTTACTGTTAGGTCTTCTACATTGCATATGGATTATTCAAATTTAATTGTCACGTTTTTCAGGTTTTTCAGTGATCTCGAATTAATTTTTTTTATTTCAGCTTTTTGTTCCTTCCAGACCTGGGTTTCCTTAGCATCAGATTGGTGGATCTGAAACACCTCAAATTAACCTTTCTGAGGCTACTCTTGCTATTTCTAAATTTCCATGACATTTTAATGTCGTAATGTTCCGTCGCTGACGTATAAGACGTAAGCAATGAATGAAGGGTTTATTATGTTATTCAACTAGCACTTGGATTATTTTTACTATTGTGGTGTTAATGTAAACGGTTGTTTCAATGTAATATGTACGATTGTATTTCTGTTCGCGCAATGTGAATGAAAGTAAGATAAAGAGATCAAAACGTGAAGTTACTGCAATAAAAGACGACTTCATGATATATTCGAATACGGGGTGTTCCAACGATAATTACAGGATATACGTTTTGTTTTGAAATTAATTAATTAACATTAAAGATGTGCATGTATTAACGTATGTCGATTGGTATTAGTACGCCCCGTATTTCGATTTTGTCTCTGTCATAATATGTTAAATGCGACCTAATAAATGACTTACAATCTACCAAATACCTGACAATAGAAGCGGTTTGAACTTATATAATTATTTTGTGAAGGACGACTTCTTTCAAGATTTTGTAATTAGTTTGCTGACTGATACATCAATATTAAATAATTTTATTGAAATATAACGGCGAATGTTGTGTAATTTTTGGATAATTTTCACGTGAAAATATCAAAAGATTTTGTCTAGTACTTCCCGTTACATTGAATAGTACCAAGAAGTTTCAGAACTCAAGTCAGAGTTCAAGATTTTTCATTTATCGACAGCTGTGACGAGCATTCCTACCAATTCCTTATTTTCTGAGGAAAACTCGAAATTGATGAAGAATAAGATTCATTTCTAGATGTTTCATCGGTTTAATCAAAATTGATGATAATTTGAGAAGTGATTGAGGAATTTCGAACGATTTTTGAGTACCTACTATCAAACTAAAAAAATTGTTTTATTTCTTGATAAAATAAAATTCAAATAAAAGGATTCAGGGATTCACTAAAATTTCGAAATAGTTGTGGTAAAATTTTCATTTTTTAAGGATCAATTCCTATAAATTACTAGATATTCGTTAAATCTTTAAAGATTGCATACGTTGTCTTTATTTTCTGAATTCAATTTTTTTTCAATTTCAAAATTCAATTTCAAAAAAGGAATTTCAAAATTTGGTGTCTGTGAAGATATTAGAGTTTCTACAATTAATATCACCATATTTTTTATTTCATGCAAAATTGCCATCTGAAATTCATGTTTCACTCACTTTAAAAACATTTCGTTATATTAATGTTAAATTATGCATTTTTGGGCACAAATTAAATAAAGGTGATTATTGACAGTTTATGCTGTAAATGAGTAACTGTCATCCATAGAATCAGATTCATATATATGGCCGACCTAGAAGTCATAGAAGAATTATATCTAATTTTTCCTAGACACTGAATCGGTTTCAATAGATCTTTTATGAAGTATTAAAACAGTGGAAATCACTTATAAACAGTTTTCAGCAACAAAGATAGTTCACAATTCAACAAGCCTACAACACAATGTTGTACGATTCACCACGAAGAAGCAGCTGTTGATAAATGATCAAATTTCGAAGAAAAAGTGTCATTTTCAGTAGCAATTATTATTTTGTGTCCTACTTGAAAATTTTTCGATTTAAAACCCGAAACATGACGTTAGCATCCATACATATTTATATTATGTAAGATTTTATAACTTTCTGTTGTCGTCTTACATTACATCATATTGACAGTATTTACTTAACAGTAACTAACATCCAATTGTACACTTGTTTCTTGCTGCTATAGAGTAAGGAGGCTGGGATCCGTACCTTGGTCGCGCTAGATGACCAGGGAGGTGAGTCCCCCTTTCATCCGTATATATTCATTTGCCGTCACCGTCACTCCTCCTCCCTCATCATGTACTCTCTATCTCTCTTTTGCATACCATGTATCTATACTTCACGTTACATCGAGCATTAGACATAATACCAGCTGTGTTATATCAGCGTCGACTGGAATTTCTCAGATACTAGGGAAAACTCCGGAAATTTCTCAACACCGCATTCGCGGTTTTTTGTAATATGATATGGTGAATTGATTTTCCGGTTGGTTAAAATGAACATTGTGCGGTAATCTTCATGTGTAATAAGTAGTCATATAATTCTGATATTAACTTGAAGAAGAAAGTTTATTCGTGGTTACAGTAGCTTCTAATTATTATCGTCAAAGTAAGATCATAAAAATATTAGTCGTATTTTGCGTTAATAAACACAGATAATGATGTTCTCTGGTTGTAAGCACAGAGGATTAGTTCCGGTTTTGTGGTTGATCAATTGAAATTTTGTTTTCTTGAAATACACATCAAAATGTGTTTTTTCTATATTTTGAAAAGGAGTTTATCAACAACAGTAATTGTAAATATAGTAGGTGCTTAACAAAATTAAAGCGGTGTTTGACAAAGTGCGAGACAACTTGAATCATCTTGATTTTCAAGAAGTGTGTAGTTTTTACCTCAATGCGTTTTATAATTGAATTGAATATTTAGAGAAATAAAGTATCATTGATAAATGACAGATTAATTTGTCTAATTTTCAGCTATTTCATAAAATGTCTCTTGAATTAATTCGGTATTATCAAATATAATAGGTTTTATGGTTTAAGACCTGTTTTATCGCAGTCTTGATAGTCAGCTGTTGATATCTTGAACCAACGAAACTTGACGGTTTCAAACATCAATACTACGAGTACATGACCGGTAGCTCAACCGTATAGACCACAGAGGCAGGTCATGCACCCAACAATCGATATCGTATTCATGATAACATCTAGGAATCTTATTACTATTGTGCTAACCCAACTTTCGGTATACGTTTTTTCTTAGGTAATCAATACTCCTCTGTGTTTTTTCGTATGGAAAATATTCAGCTGTGATAATCAATTCATTCATAATATGCTTCAAAAATAAGAGTAAAGTTAAGCACGGTATATATTATCGCTGTTTTTGTTGGTCTATGAAGGATTTTTTCGAGAACGCGAATAGTATTTTATGTATTTTGAAATTGATATGGAAAATTGTGAACTATAAAACGCTACGAGAAAATTAACGATTTTTCTATATTTTCATAGAAGTCGTAGAAATTATGAAAGAAAGTATTTTGTACATCACAAGTGCCAAATAAAAGTTTTTAAATCTTAATAACAGTGTTTTCTTTCTCATTTTATTTCGAAATTAATTTACAGTAACACCAACATAAAAAAAATAAAGATACCTAGAAAATATCAAAATCATCTAAAATTTGAGAAAAATAAAGTTCGTTCGTCAAGAACTCTATTCAATTGCAATTTCGATTCGTTGCCCATCTGATAGTTCATAAGGTTCAAAACACGACAACACTACTTACATTTTTTGTAGAAGAATCTATACCAGACAGTCTGTCTTTAAGATATCAGTGTTTTAATAAGTGTACAGTTTGGTTTGACGAAACGTGCGTCATTGTGATAATCGCTAAATAAAATAAAATTGCGACATGATCTTCTAACCAACTCGAAAAGTGAAAAATTCAATATCAGAGAAATTCCACGTCGTTGACATTTTGTAAGTAACCGTATGGTAAATAAATTGTGTGTTTTAGGTGTTTTGTCGTTCGAGAGAGTTAATTTGTTGCCTTTATAATCTATTCGAATATTTTCACTGCATGCCTCTTTATTTTTCCTTACTTTTAGCACAAGTAGTTCCTCTTGTTCCTTCGACTACGCTCTGTTTTTCTTAGCGATTTCGTGTTTTGTGTACGCTTACTGTGGTAACTCGTTGCTATTGCATATTGTTCTGCGTTACGTTCGTCGTGCGCGCGACGCTTTAGTATTGTCGCACGTTGACGAATGAATGGCGGATGCGCACGGAACGTGAAAAGTACGGTAAGGTCTGGTCGCGATATATATTAGAGCCGAACGGGATATCGTAGACCTGGAATTTATTTTCTAGGCTAGACATCTGTTTTTTCATAGAATTTTGGTATATTGAAATGTATTTTTGAGACGACATGTTTTATTTGACGATATGTTTTCTAGACGAAACGAATTCTATATTTTCTTTTCCTATTGGAATTTTAATATTTGCAAAACATTTTGATATATGAATTTGTCTATCAAATGGAATTTCTGTGAGAATTGAGGTATTATTGAGACTATTTTGTATATTAAGCTTGAAAAATCGAGTTGAGTTATTCCACTTGTTAATTAATAGATTGTTTTCATAAACCTTTACATGGTAAAATATGGTGGAAACATTTAATTGATATACTAGATCAAATTTCGCAAGAAGTTTTTGATACCTCGACATATTTTTAAGTCTTAATGCACAGAAAAATTTTCAAATATAGAAACTAACGTTTCGCAAATATTCGAATAAGTACTGAAGTTTATACGAATCATTTGATTCCAGAAAACATATCGTCCACTTTCTTTTCAATTTTTAGCACTAGTCCCATTTCGCACATTTAACAACGATTGTTATTAAATTATTATAAAATTTTACTTAGTTTGTTGATAATTGTGTGAAATGGGAATTGTTTAGAGAAGGCTCAAAACTACCGTATTAAACAAGTATTTTGAAAGAATTGGTCGAATTTCAATACCTCTGAAAAATATACAGAAGTACACTCAATTCTTATCAAATTTCTTACCAAAAATCAACCACTCATTCTGCAGAATAATTTTTTCTTCAATGAAAAAAAATTTAGATTATATACGTCTATTTTATTAATGATGAATTTATGTTACCCGTAATGCATTTTCTTGTTTATAAGGTAGTAATGTTGCCATGCTTTATATCGTTAAACAGAGATGGCGTTGCGGCCTGCACACACCGCAGTGCCCTTGTCATCAAGGTCTATAAAGAAATGAAAATATTACCAAACCACTAAGTTTAGAATTTACAATAACAAATAAATAAATTGTTCTAAGTTATATTTGAGTGTTTGGCATTTACTTAGTATCCTTATTCATTATGATTATTTTAAAATGTATATTTATTATCATTGAGAGAGAAACCTAATATTGATTTTTCAAAATTTTTCATACTTCTATCAAACAATTAATCTCTTCAACCTATTTTAACAAAATGGGTTAAACCTATAATAGTAAATCTAATGAACTAATTGAACTTCGAAGTTGATCGATATTGTCTGTTGATATTGAATAATATCGGTGTATGTTGAGCCTTCTGTAAAGAACAACGCTAGAGCTCGTTCTGTTCTAGTTCTCGCCATCTCGATTTTTCCTTTATTTTCTGGGGGAAAGGTAAATGTTCATTGCAAACGACCTGTGAGTTGATTCTTTTGATGTTTGTAGAGCCACGAGGTGGGGATGAAAACCCTGGTCATGCTGGATGAACAGGGCGGTAAGCATCAACAGAAATGTGTCATTATACGACGTCGATAATTTCTCCGAAAGCCGGAAAATTATCGACCGAAAATACAAATCGACTAACCTAGCTTTACTTTTCGTTTCTAACACGATCGTTTAGTGATGGATATGGCGGAACTTGTCACTTGTTGTCTCGTGTACATATCGAAAGAATCTGGAGATACCGCATTCTTTGCGTTACATAAATGGCGGTTTATATTGATAAAAATTCTTGTTATTTGCTTAAAATCTATAGAGAACATTACTGAGGGTTGAAATTTCAATGTTTTTTTCACGAGTATTGTAGATCTGTACAAGTTATGACCAATATTTTCATATTAGTGACTTAATAGTCAACGTTACAACCGTTGATTTAATGGTCACGGTTACTACTGGTGACATAATGATCACCGTTACTACGACTTAACGGTCACTGTCACTACGGGTGACTTATTCGTCACGTTACTACCGGTGACTTATTCGTTATGTTACTACCGGTGACTTAATGGTCACCGTAACTACCTGTGATTTAATGGTCGCCGTTACTACCGGTGACTTAATGGTCATGGTTACTACCTGTAACCTAATCCCACCAAGCTGTTTATTTGTTCGTTCTTAGAAAGCTTCTCTCGACTTGATTACTCTTCATAATGAGGATATTCAAAATAAGGATATTACGCTGTTGCCGGCAAAAATTATAAATGGTCAGGTTGATAGTTGAGAAAGAAACAAAACAGTTGTTGCGAAAACAATCGTTGACTCAATCGCTTTCGATGATATATCGGTGACCTATGAACCCGTGATAAGATGATCACTAGTCGCTGCGATCAGGTCGCTGGTGATTTATTAGATGTGACTTATAAATCACTGTCGTCGATGTAACAGTGACCTAAAAATCACCGATAAGCTCTTCACTAGTTAGAGTAAAACCAAAATAGCGACCTGAATTGATGGTGACTTATAAATCGCCGAAAATAAAAATTACCCAATCATTACAAGTCTCAGGAATTTTAAGGACAAGTTTTAGATAGAATATGTTAAGAGAAACTTTCCAGATTGTTCTTGGGCGCTTCAAAATAATTGCAAATTGCATTTTTTCAATTCAATCATATTAGACTGTTTTATTTTCCTAAAGAGTTCTATTGACATTATACTATGTTTCGGACTTTCAACTCATCAAGAGTTTTAAAACATATTTAAATTGTAGGAAATCATCTTTTTCATATTAACACCTAATGATTGAGGAAATTCTAAACTCAATCTGTCTGTTGGTCATGTATACATTTTTGAAGTTTGCAAACATAATATTCACCTCCTATAACGTTTACATTCCCTTTTCCTTTGTCTAATAAATTGTATCGTTCATTATATTCCGCTAATATTCCTGTTGTGCAGTGTCAACAACAACAAAATACGTTTATTAAGTGCTTTGATCAATTACATTTCATTTTTCATTGCTTATACAAATTGGGAAGTTATAAGGTCTTGCGACCTTCTTCAACCCTGTGCAACTTAATTATCTTTGTACAAAAAAAAACATTAAATAATTTAAATTTTGTTATAGGATATAGGCCTAAAAGTGCGGCTGTGGCCGACTTCTTTATTACGTGCCATTCGGTCGAATGTCAGACTTTCAATTCATCTGACATTTGATGTTAAAGGAAACCACAGAAAACTTTACCCACATAATTAACTGTCGCTGTTGTGCAGTGTTGATTTTTCAATTACTTCTATTCTTGAACTTCTTCCAATTAGCACCGTATAAAATTTATCACAATATTTCCTTTAATATAACTAGATTTTTTAAAAACACTTCGTCCATTCTAATTATGTCACAATAAGATATATATTTCCTTCATTCGATGAATACACTTGTTAGAGGGATTAAGATGATACCGACGAATTCTAAAAATGTATATGTGACCAACGAACAAAAAAAGAGATTATGGTTTTCTTTTTCATTTAATCAATAATATTGTATAACTAAAATTAAATTTTTTTGCTTTCACATCAGCGATGATGATCTCCAAAAGGCCCGAAATATATATTGAACAATAAACCTTTTTTAGTCAAGTCAAACTGAATGTTTGAGCTATTTGATTTTACTTGCTCTTTATTAGAAGTTCCTATTCAAAAATTCATTCAGGCGCAACTGTAAAAATACAATTCAGTAATTTGTCTTATAGTTTTAATTAACGAATTTTAGTGTAATTTGATTGAAATGTACGCCATATCCATCGTTGAAAACACGTTATAACGAATGGGAAGACACATGTAAACAACTTCCACTAATCAGAATGCGCCTCAAACGCTTACTGAAGTTGTACGTATCATAAAATCATTTCAAAAATCGGATGAAAATAACATATTCAATATATTTTTAGTATAATCTAGGTGAGCTAGAGTGATGACCTTCATCAAGGTTACCACGAGAACGACAGAAATTATATGTTATATAAGGGGTGTTTTTTTTAAAGGTATAGAACTTTAAGTTGGCATTACTGTTGAAGATGGCGACCGATTTAACAGCTGAGAAGTGATTTATTCTCAGTTCGGGTAGGCAACTCATCGTGAATAGACTCACGCCTGAACAACGTTTGCAAATAGTGCAATTTTATTTCGAAAATAATGGTTCTGTGCGGAATACGTATCGATGATGAAGCGATGAAGAATGAAGCGCACTTCTGGTTGAATGGCTTCGTCAAAAAACAAAACTACCGCATTTGGAGCGAAGATAATCCTCAAGTGTATCTCAAAATACCGTTACATCCAGAAAAACTGATTGTTTGGTGCGCTTTATGGGCTGGTGGAATCATTGGTCCGTACTTCTTCAAAAACGATAATGGCCAGAACGTTACAGTCAATGGTGATCGGTATAGAGCCATGATTACTAACTTTTTCATTCCCGAATTGAACAACCATGATGTCCAGGAGCTGTAATTTCAACAAGACGGCGCAACATGTCACACAGCTCGTGCCACAATCGATTTATTGAAAGAAACGTTTGGTGACTGCCTAATTTCACGTTTTGGACCTGTGAATTGGCCTCCAAGATCTAACACCGCTAGACTACTTTTTGTGGGGCTATGTAAAGTCATTGGTCTATGCGGATAAGCCACAAACGCTTGTCCATTTGGAAGACAATATTCGCCGTGTTAGTATCGATATACGGCCACAAATGTTGGAAAAAGTCATCGAAAATTGGATGTCCAGATTGGACTACATCCGAGCCAGCCGTGGCGGTCATATGCCAGAAATCATATTTAAAATGTAGTGCCACAAGATTATCTTTCGAATAAAAAAATTCTTGTCAATCTAATGATCCATCGTTGTTTTATTGCAATTTAAAGTTCTATACCTCTAAAAGAAACACCCTTTATAAGCCTTTCCATGTAATGCCATCTAACCAAATACTATCATGTCATCTAACTTGAGATATACGTTTTTTCCGCTCATTGTTTTAATGATTGAAATAAGTCTGCATTCTGTCTTGAAAATTATTATTTTCCAAACATACCGTCATGAAATTTTTTTATGTTTACAATAAGTCCTCAAAATGGAATTATTTAGAATGGTAGTAGATTTATAAGGCTCTTTATGGTATCAAATCAAGTCGTGTCAACGACGTCTTTATTTCCATCGTCATTATTAAGAGTAATTGGAACGCAGCAACCGTTGTCATAGAAAGTACGATATCATTTTGTTCTCTATGTCGTTCTAGTGTTATGCTACTTAATTTTCTGTCAACGGGCATGTGTTCATGTCCATTATCTTTATTCAGAGTACTTCGAACGCAGGAACAACGGTCATAAAAACTAAAATACTCCAATCATTTTATTCTCTATTACCAAAGAATGTTATGTTACTCTATGTCCCAGAAGGACTCCATTATTTTCTATACGCTTTTTTTTGTATCTATTCAAATCTTCCATAGACATTCGTAGCAGATTAATGTAATTTCATAAATATTAAATTTTCAAGACTGAGTCTTGAAAATGAGTTCACGCTAGAAACATGTTGACTAATTCGTGTTAAATATAATCGTGAAACAATAAGCCAAGAGTTTAATTTAATTTAATATTTAATTATGTTTCTCCAGGAGTTAAGCGAGAATTCAATCTCAGTAATTTCTACAAAATTTGTTATGGAAACAGTATAATGTTATTTAAATATTTTTACAATGATAAACTGGGAAGTTACGTTATTTCAAGTCAGTTACATGTTTTTAATAAACGATTTTCTAATTTTATACTTCATGTTGTTTTGAAAAATTTTAATATGGTATGTATGCTCCACAAAGCAGGTACCTAATAATGACATTATAGTGTAAGTAATTCGTTTTTTTTTTCAACATATTCATAAAGTAAACGTCAATTATTTGCTTCACTTTTTTATACAGTACAATTTCAGTAACCGTTGGAGATTAGCGACATTGTTTGAAATATTATAACACATTCTCGATATTTTCAACGAAACTCATCAGTTTCCAGAAATATCGCCAGATTATGTTATGCTCACTCCTGTTTAATTAAAAAAAAAGTTTGAATGCGTCTGTACAAAAGAATGTACGTGGATTGACTGATTGGTGAAACTAGGATTTTTTTCTTGGTAAAGAGTCGGGCGATTTTCCGCAGGATTTTCCCCGACCTAGCGCCGTCTGAGCCAAGAGAAAATCTTAGTGGCGTGTGATGATTTTTATGTGAGACATTTATCAATAGACATCCAAAAAACATGGGGACCAACCAAAACACACCCACTGAAGTAAGTTGCCGACTACTCACAATTTGTGGTTTATCGTGTTTTTTTTCCACACTGTTTTCCTTTTGATGTGTACTACCGTGATCGAAACGTCTGATTGCATGACACATTCGATAGTTGGTTTCGTAGGATTTTAGATTAGCCGGATGGTGCGGCCGTAATCGACGATAGAACTATTTCTGGTCTACAGAGTTTACTTCTACCTTATTTTGAAAGATTAAATAATTCGAAAAATTTTGGAAATATTACCTCTAATAATCGGCTGGTTATAATTGGTTTTTCGTAAAAAAAAAGTGATAATCCCATCAGATTTCAAAGAGCGTCTAAGAATCTAAAAACATTTCAGTCTGTTGCATGTTATTGAAGCGGAAAAAATATTTTATAAATATAAAAAAAAGCCGTTCAAAAGAAGATTCATATCTCGAAAATTAATTTCATTCTGACGTTTTTACTTGATTATTGATTAAAAAATTCAGATTTACTGTGTATTTTGACTATCAAGAATACATTTAAAAGTTTGGTTACCACAGTAATTAAAGTTTATTTATCTTCGTGAGGTAGTTTTTCACGAAAACAGAGTATTTATTGCGGGAAAAGATATAAAATGACAAAATTGTATCGTTATGGTCGTACTTGAATGCAGCCGTTGGCACTTTTTCGGACTTATTGGTTGTCATCAGAACCGGGTTGCCAAATTTATGTTGTGCAGTCTTCTAAATTAAACGAATAAAATAAAATTTCATGCCGTGAACAAACACATTTATCTTCTGCATGAACTCTTTTTATTTCAAGATTTGAATAAACAGAAATGTTATCGCGAGAGATCTTATCTAATGAAAAATCTTGGACATTCGGATGAGACCCTACAAGGTCGAAACAAGTTTCAACAGCTATAAGCTTGTACACCTATTACGATAATTTTTCCTTTCAATTTAATATTTTTCCTTGTTTTGTTTTATCAAATTCTTCAATGTGGCAGGTAAATTAGCAAGGTGCAAATATTCACCTTCAGAAAAAATTTTGTTTTGTTTTTTTACATTCTTCGCAAGAAATTGCGTTTTGTTTATTTCATCTCCACGTTTGTACAAATTATATTTAACTATCATACTCCGATGAAAACCAACAGGCTCGAAACACGTTTCTACATCTACTTACTCATTCAAAACGTACTACTTGTATTACATAAACTTAGCTACACCAGCAGCGTCATAGCACAAGCCAACGGCTGTTTTTTATGTTAACCTATTGATTAAATTAAATTATCAGGTAGTAACCTATCAATCATTTCAAGATTATTTATGGTGAAACAAATATTCAGCGCTAAAATGTCACCGCACCACTCGTATTCACTGCTACACAAAATAGAAAACGTTTCGCGTATTTGGACGTCATCAGGCTACCATTATAAGCACCAACTTTTTATTGTGTTGACTAACGTCGATTATAGCCGTACCGTTCGTTCTTCTAGACTAGATAGCGCATGTTAACGCTTGCTGTTAGAGTAGAAAAATAATATTAATACGTCTACTGTATGACTTGTCCTCATCTGGCGTTTTCTTTTCGTCCTCGTTCAGAGCAACTCGACAGGATCGAAGATGGCATGGACCAGATCAACACCGATATGCGGGAGGCCGAGAAAAATCTTACCGGAATGGAGAAATGCTGCGGCCTGTGCGTCCTACCTTGTCAAAAGTAAGTACGAATAATAACCAGTGACGTAGTGAACGTTGCATTAAAAAATTGTAAACCATATGGACCTACTCTCAGTTTATATTTTTTAATTTATTTGTGATGAAATAAATATTGAGAGATCATACACTATGTGACTTATTGTTGGATAAGTCGTGCCATCGGTGGATCCTTTGTTCAAAATACCTAGTAAATTCCGAATATGCACAAAAAACATTTTTTCTTACATTTGAAATTTTTTTTCTTGTTCTAAGATCTTCAAATATGATATCGGGATGTCCTGTAGGTTGTTGGTATGTACCTATATGGTCTATCACTGATGTTGAACTACTTGTTACCATGTTTGGACGGTTGCTTCACACAGTTTATTCTTCAACTGCAACGAACCTGTCGTAGCTTGAAATTTGCAAAATTCTACTAAGAGCCCGATACAAGTCTCCTTAATATTTCCAAAGATCTCACAGCATACCAAATACGATCTTCACTTTTTGCAGAGTTTTATGCATTAACTATAGCAAATCGTTTTTTCTTACGTTATAATTTCCAAAATACTACAACAATTCCAACACAAGTCTTTTCTAGATATTCCGAAAGATCTCAGAGCTTATCAGACACCATTTTGATTTTTGCCATAGATTTATTCATTAACTGTAACAAACCTTTCTTTTTCTTAGGTTATAATTTCCAAAATAGTTCCGATATTCCGAAAGATAGCTTAGCAAACACCTTCATTTTTTTTTGCAGAGGTTCGTCTTTCAAGGAAGACGAGGGCACCTGGAAAGGCAACGACGACGGCAAAGTGGTCAACAACCAGCCGCAGCGCATGATGGACGACCGAAACGGTGCAGGTCCTCAGGGCGGATACATCGGTCGGATCACGAACGACGCTCGCGAAGACGAGATGGAGGAGAACATGGGCCAGGTGAACACCATGATCGGTAATCTGCGCAACATGGCCATCGACATGGGCTCCGAGTTGGAGAACCAGAACAGGCAGGTCGACCGCATCAATCTCAAGGTATGTATGGAGTTTTTGCAGTTGTTGAGGCACCTCTGGCTTACGTCCGTTCTTCCGTGGACATAGCCTGCGAACGTGTTGAGTGTTAAGTGTTCGCTTTGAGATATGACGTATTGGTTGCGCAACACAACACATCACAGTTCTTAGGAGTTAAGAAAAAAATTATATAATCATAGATGCAACATCAACTAGAAGCAATGTTGGTCGTTGATAAGAAATGAAAAAGAAACCATTGAACCTGTGGGATATATATAAATTTTCATCTTGTCTTTTTAGCAAGAAATGCTTACTTAGGATACGTACATATTTCTACCTATTTATTTTATTTTTATTTCTATATATTTATTGTCATCTCAGAGTTGTCCTGTGATTCCATCAATATATAAACTAGATGGTTTTCATTCAATAATTCTTCCATATAGATATAATTATCAACTTCTTCACCTCAAATAATAACGTATTGTACGACCTCGTAATGAGTTGACTAACTAATTTCTCCATATTCTAATAGGTGTACAAAAAGCCAAATAAAGTAATTTTTAGTAGTCTCATCCTAATATTCAGCTGAGTGCTGACATTTAACCATATTACCATCAATGCGCGATTGATAATTATTTTAACGTATTCCTTGAGATCGAATTGAGAATCCATACTCAACCCAGATTTTTGATGAGGTTGGTACTCTCAAGACTTGCACTTGAGTTCCACTAACGCCTGTAAGTCCGATTGAAAATCAGAAGCTTCGCCAACGGAGGAGATGTATTTTGAAATCGCCTGCAAACAACTAAATTTTAGAATGTTTAATATTTTAAAAAGAAGGACCGGGATGACTAGCCTGGAGAATACCTGATATAACCAGAATTGTCTAGGATTTGATGTTTTATCTTTCACTACTTGAGTTCTATTTCTCTAGTAACTCTTCATTCGTCTCAAAAGACTACCCGTAAAACCTGCTGATTCAACAAGATAGTCCAAGATATGAGGTTCACTTGGTCAAAAGCTTTAAAGATGTCGGTATAACAACTAATCATCTGACGGCTAATATAAAACTGTCTTTTGTAAAATCAAGCCGATTATTTCATTGAATTTTCGCAGAAATTCTATAAGAGTACAGTTCATATCATTCTGCAAATATTCTAGTCAATTACCCTTACATTTTTGTAGCATGTTAAAAAAACAACCTCTCAACTATAGCACGTGATGAAGACGTACCTGTAAAATTTCAAATCTTTTCTACCGTGGCGTTGTTATATCAGTATTAAGAATTCACGTCGTTATTGATGTATTGCCCCAATACACTGATGAACGAGAGCATGCAAACCCGCGTCTCCATTCTATCGTTATTCTGCATCACAATTTTGCGTGGGAGTCGCTCGGATCGAACTGATAATAGCAGCGATATACTCGAAGCGATTCGGAAAGTGATGGATCGATTAAATTCTCCATTGTTGAACGACCAACTGAACAACGCCCCTTTCGATAATTGCTCTTAAGCCGCCGCGCCGTCTATACTTAATTGAATTTCGGTATGAATGGGAAAAGAAATCGTCGTAGTCTGTGCGAGTTTTCCATCAATCGTTCTATTCCGACATATTTTCAGATCATTCACCCTCGCTCTCAGAACAGGGGTGGTTTCTGAAGGATTTTTTTCAGTAATCTTTCGTAGATTTCCACTTGCTCAAAATACTTCATTTTAGGAATTTAAGTCGATTTTCATAGTTTTTAAACTTTTTTGAATTATCGCACAACGTGCTCCTTAGTCATAGTTGTGAACATTGAATTGTGAATTTTTGTTCACAACTATGCGTTGAATTTGTGAACATAGTATGTATAAGAAATAAATAATATAAATAAATAGTTACGTAAACCCAATTATAAAGTATAATAAATAGAATATAAAGTATTTAAATATTCAAACCTTCAGCTGATAATATACAGTATATATACATATACACATACAGTATTTACATATAAAGAGAGAAGAAATAAAAAAATATACATCAAAACTTAATCTGATAACACTTGAATATTTAAACAATTTAGGTGATAAAAAACCATATATACATACATACGCATAAAGAACAAAGCTGTACAAAGGGCCCTTAGGCAGAAACATGCGTTGGATTCTGGAAATCGAATTGTTGAACAGATCGACATTCACTTCACTAAGGTTATGTATCTGAGAAAACTTCAAAACAATTAATAAAAAGGAGGACTCTTTCAACTCAGTACACGACGAAGTACATGAAAGTTCAGTCTGCTTAGCAAATTCGGACAGTCAATAATAGAATTCGCAAGTTTCGAAATTACAACAAAGGAGAAGTACATACGCCGCTGCACTAACAAATGGAAATGAAATCTCTCAAATAACATACCCTGCGGGAAACCTTGGTTTGAATAGAGGCAATCTGTCATAAAACGAAAATATTTCAAGAAGTTGCGCTGAACTATTTCCATGTTGTTGATGTGTATACTGTATTTAAGGAGCCCGTGTTACTAAAACATATTCCAATTTAGATCTTACGTAAGCCTTATATAAAATAAAAGAGAAACAGTTTCCGTAATGTTGAAGTCTCTAGTATGGCGCAAAGTAAAACAATGTGTTCTTGTTGCTTCAAAAATTACATTATTGATATGTGTCGAAAATAAGAGTTTTCCTCTCATTAAGTAACTCCTAAATCCTTAAATTCGCCAGCACGCTGAGCTACATGAACCCCCAGTACATACTGACACTCAATCGGTTGAGATCTAGTACTAAACGACATTACCCTGCATTTGTCTTCATTCAATATAAGTCTATTTTGTACACACCAATTACCTCATATACCTCATAAAAATCTAAGTGAAGTTTCACAAAGTTCTCTAGCTTTTTCACGCTCTTAAATTTTCTCACATTCGTCAGCATACAGCGATAATTTGGCGATACTATTTTATCTAGTATTGTGGATGAAAATATTGAACAACAGGGGTCCCAACATATGCCCTTGCGAAACCCCAGAGGTAGCTGAAAATGAAGAAGATCTAGATGCATGTATATCTACATATTGAATGCGCTTGCATAAATAGGATGTTAACAGAAGTGGTTCAATCTGTCGAAAACCTTATTAAAGTTCACGTAAAAGACATGCGCTTATATTTCGATGTATTCAGTTATATCTTGGGTGATGACTGCCAAATTTGCGCCTCGTTAAAACCCGTGTTGTACAGCAGTTGATATGTTGCGGATAAGGGCATGTTTGAAGTCCATCTTATCGATAACAATTCGCAATTCTGTCGCGGTTTGTTCTTTCGTCTTGCTTTAATAGATACTCCAGAAATCAATGTCATCGGTTTGAAAACATTCCGAGCATCTTATAACTATTCTAGGCTGAACAGTAACGAAGTCATTTTACTAGAGTATGAAGTCACACATGGACTCGCGATTTTATGCTTAGGTCCTAATTAAAATTCGTACTTCTAAAAGTTTCCTTGATAATTCGTTATCGAAATAATTTCAATATGCCGCTTACGTTCATATTAACATTGAAATAATTACAGACTGATTTCTTTATTATTTTAAAAAATTAATGTTATCGGAATTTGTTAGCAAGTTGAATAATTAGATAATACTTCCAACTCTAAATTTATTTTTTAGCTCTTGCACATATAAATGTTTAGCAAAGATATAATATAAAATATAACTCTGGTTATTTGTCTCATTTGGCGAGTATTTTTATTCGTTGAATTGATGATGGTATTAAAGAAATTGTGGATGTCTTCAACCAATACGTCGTATCTCGCTTAACTTAAAATATTAATTTAAAAGATTTTATGTTAATATTTCACCGAGTTCTGTTACAGCTACATAACCTCAATTTCGTGGAAAGATCGCTTGCATGTCCATGCGTTTATTTCTCACGCCAAAATGCAAAATGTTTTTTTCTTGCCACTGGAAAAATCGCTTATCAACTCTTATAATACTATCCCACTACTGAATTCGCACATTATCAGTTTGAGTTCAATATTTTTATAAAGATATTTTTTTAAAGACATTAATATTTTATCAATAATAAATTTTCGACATTTGTTATCATTTGTAATTTCCTATATTGAACTGAAAGATTTATTGATAAAATCGAGGTATTCTCTTATCGGGCTATTATTTTTATATTGTTTTACACAGCAATTGATAAAACTGCATAAATGTTGCTTTAATGTTTTTGCAAAGCAAGATTTTTCTGTGACAAAAAACAGGACATAAATGAAAATGTGTCTTCAAACTGTGTAGGTATTTGTTTTTCCAAAATTGTTACCATTTGTGAGTACAGTTTATTATCTTTCATTCTGAGGTGAATCTTCTTTTTTGACTAATATAACTGGACTATTCCAACGACCTTTCAGTAAATATACATTTTTTGAGCAAACAGTTTAGAACTTTCAGAAATCTATATCTGTCAGAAATACTTGAGACAACTTTCATATTCAGCGAGTATTATTTTGTGATTGTCTAACTTGTCAAAATGAATAAATAAGTATGAAAGTAGAAAAATTATTTAATGAGTTCAACCTTTTACAATTTCTGGAAATTGTCAAAAGTAAATAATATACCTACAACCTAATGAAATTGTCAAAATATTCTAAGATATCCAGTTGCGACCTTGTTAGTGTCCAGAGAAATATGGAAATGTATAATTTCAGAAAAAAATTCATTTAGTATGTTATTTTTTCTTTCAACTACTAATGTTGCGTTTCTCATCACTAACAGAAACCTCTATTTTTGATAATAAATTGAGGGGAAATAATCTATAAATTGTAGAATAGTTCCAAAATATAAATCAAAGAGTTTCTCAATTCGTTCTATCAAAGATATTCGAAAGAGCAAAAACAGTAGTCATAAAATTGTCAATAAATTCGAACTTGTACAATTCCATATATCGCCTGTCACATTTTCAACTTCACCTTTTATTTTTTGCCTGACTTTCAAATAATCTGAATGTTGTTTGTTTTTACATTGCTACCCGCACTTGGTTCACTTCTACTACCAAAAAAACAACTTGCACACCAAACTCAAACTCAAAAAATGGACCATAACCAACAACCAATACCGACATCGTCCGTCCACAGGCCGACTCGAATGCCACAAGGATAGAAGTGGCCAATCAGCGTGCTCACGACCTTCTCAAGTAGACACATCCAACAACACAAACACTTCATTAATATATTATTATGATTATCATCTCCCGACTGTAGTTCTGAATCCTTACCGGTCATATTTAAACGTGCTTCTAAAGTGTAACATATCTGAGCATTTTTGTAAAGGTTTTCTTCGAGTAGAGAAAGATTGTCAAACTGAAATCTCGGTTTTTCTCGCTTCGGGAACATAGAATATTAAATTTTTCACAGATGGTAAATGATAGTTTTACGTAATCCATTGTACTCGTTCAGTGTAATCTTCTATACGCCTTAATTATTCTGCTTTCTCGCTTGATGTTTCTCGGTGATAAATTTACTACCTACGAGCTTTTCAGTGCTGTCTAATTAAACTAAAGCAAATCGGGGGGTTTTATTCTAGTCAAGAGCTCAAACACTTTTCGACCATCGAATCATTCGAAAGTTCATAGAGAAATAAAACTTAGCATAAACTAGTTGAAGTATTGAATAAATTGCCTTTTATATGTTGGATAAAAACCATAGAATAGTAGAAGAGTTCAAGGTAAATTAGATTTCATTTCAGTGGTCACTAGTTATATATTCTCAAGTATGGCGTTGGTAAGAAATATTTTGTGATATAAAACAGGAATAAATTAAGCTAAAAGCACGGTGTAAAAATAAATGATGACGTAAAGGGATTTAGAGCTAACGTCGGACACTGAGCTTGCATTTGATCTGGGGAATTTTGTATTAATCTGTTGGTTAGGGTGAGAGCAACGAAACGCGTATAGCAGTGGCAAACCAGCGCGCCAACAAACTTCTCAAGTCTTAAAGGGAGACCTTTGGAGACAAGTCGTCTTTTTCTCTATTTTAAATATTATCATTGTATTATTTCTCCTTGTAAATGTTTATTCTATACGCTTGTTAGCTAGATTTTAGTTAAAGGATTGTTAAGTAGAGTTTTATTTTAATGTTTTATATAAATCGTTCAACAAAACGCATTCACTCCTCAAATTTTCAGTTCCAATCAGTGTAACTATACTAACTTTTCCAATATTCAAAGTTATCTCATCTGTTGCCATCGTTGGGTTCAGTGAAAATTTATTTTCACTGAAATTTTTAGTGAAAATTTATTTTCACTAAAATGAAGATTATTCCAAAAGTAATAAAATATAATAAAATAAGTAATAGAATATTTTAAGTAGAGTTGTTTTCATTATTGCATACAGAGTGAATTTTTTTAAGTCAAAACGCAGAACAAAATACACTCAATTAGTGCCGTCATTATAAAAAAATTTATGAGAGCGAATTTGAGAGGTGAATCGTGTTTTCTCTGTTTACTTCTAAAGAAAACGCCAAAAATTTAAATTAACGTTTATACAAAAAGTAATCCGATTAAACGGAAAAAAAATGATTGTGATATGTTGTCCATCTTTTAGAATAATGAAAAGAAGAGTTTGTTAGATTATTTGTTGAAAGTTGATGATTCTATTGGAAAATTTAAAAACAATAATGAAGTCGGATGAATTTTCGTAGCGTGTAGGTGAGGTAGACTCTAAGGCTAAAATAATATGTATATTTTGTTATTTTATGTCGTTTCAGTGCAGTTATATCATAGATATGACTGTAGCAGTAAGTGCAGAAAACGTTCAACGTATTATTAGTGTCATAATTTCATATTCTCAAAATGTATGTGTAAACTTTTTAGGCGTTAGATGGCGCAGCAAACTTACGAACAAAATTGAAAATTTTGCATGTGCGTTTAACGTAAACATTTTTTAAAAAATTCACAAACTTCCATGTTGTTTAGTACGAAAAAGTCTTAGTCGTCAGTTCAGGTAGCTTTGAATAATTGCACTTGAAGTTGATTAATTAGATACCCATTTAAATTTTTACCGATAAAACACCACGTCTAAATATATTTAATCTGGTGCTATCTGCTTTTAAACTTTGTCCATTTTATGATATTCCTATTTTTTAAATGTCATTTATTTTTAATTTGTTAATAAATTTTAGAATTAATTTTTTTTCTTTGATATATAATTTTTTATAAAAAAGAGAAACGAAGTAAGTTTACTACTAATTGATTGCATTAAAATTCTATGAATATTTGAATTACCTCCAATATTCGTAAATTAATTTTAATCTCCAAATTGCTTTTATTCCTAAAATTAGTTTGCAACAAATATTGTGCTTGTTCAACAGATAAATCATTTTTATAATTAAGTACATGCATTTATGAAATATTTATTTTTACTTGTCAGTTTTTTGTTAATTTTATGATGGTTTCTTCTGAAAATATTGAAAAATCAGACTTGATTATTGATTGTGCTGGTATGGTAAGAAAGCAATATAATGGAGGGAAAGGTTTATAGTTGCATCCTAAAAAAATCAATCAAACAATGAAACTCTACAATCCAAGATCCAAAAAGAATGTAGAAATAAGAAATTGTAAATGATTGTGTACATAAATATTTTGTCTTCAGATTTTCAATCTCAGAATATGTACGAAAATAATTCAAATTTTCATCACACTGTTGAGCTTTAACTGTATCCAAAAATATACAATGGTTCTAATTTGTTGAAAAACGATCGATCTCAATAGAATATAATTTGGGGTTTGGTCTTAGGAACAATTCAAGGCTCTATCACATTATCTTTTAAAATATTGAATGGTACGTTCAGTGTTTTTGTTACTTAAGTGAATACACCAAAGGGAATAACCTTCAATCAATGCATATGTGTTAAAGTGATATTAACTATTTATTTATTGGTTCTATTTCTCTTCCTGGTTTTAAAAATTCATATAGTCAACAACCAGAAATCAGAGAAATGATTGAAAGGAACAAGGAACTATTTTCTTTATATTTTTTGTAGAATTTTGAATATTATACTCAATTTTTCAATATGAAGGGGTGATATTTTAATTAGATCTTGTTGATAAGAAAAGTTATATGATTAAGCGCAAATTAATGTAATTTGTACCAATAATATCCAATTTTTTGAGGTAGACATAGCTTACCTACATCAGTAGTTTCGAGCCATGTAGTTGATGGCTGCAGTAAGTAATAATAGTGACAATGCATAAATAATATTCCAATTACAATAATCATGTATTTGAAACAATTTATTTCTGATTTAATAAATATGATAATAAATTATGTGTTTAATTTTACATTAAATTTTTCCTGTTTGTTGCGTAGGTACTTTGGGGGACTTGTCCCCAATTACTGCTCACAGACATTTTCTATATTGTAATTAACTCTTGATACTTGAGTTTTCTTCAGGTGGACACTTACCGTAAGATATGATCTCTTAGCAGATTTTTTTCTTTAAACACAATGAATTAATTAATACAAAAAGACACATTGGGTGGTAAAAATTCACTCAAAGGATTAATGAAGATATATATGGTTTGACATATTCAAACAAAAAAATTTAAAGATGGAAATTTGAAAGGTTTAAAGGTGATAGAAATACAAATAACTGTATACAATGTTATAAAACGTTTTAATAAGGAAATATTCTCGTTCTGATATTATAAAATTTGAATCTTATATTATTCATATATTACACATTTTCAAAATATAATCTAATACAACTATAACATCATCCCCGAGGTGCAAGGCCCATCGATAGGTAGCTGAGGAGGCAGATTACCCTGTGTCCATGTAATCAGATTGTGTTCCTGCATCTGCGATGCTTGGAAGTGATCGTTTAGCAGCATTTGGGAGAAGTTGACATGTCTTTGATATGCTTCATTCTCATTAGGCATATCGTTACATATTCTATAGAGATCTGAAAAATTTTAGAATTCTCATATACATACTCAACAACTATAGGTATACATTCTATTAACATCAGTAATTTTTAAGACAGAAGCTCAGAATGGATGTACCTTCAGACAAGTTCAATTTATTGCCTACTTAATTTGATAAACAATTATAACTTAAAAACACAATTCCAAACACCTAACTAATCGAATCCTAACAAAACCAATTAGTCGCATTTCACAGGAAAAAAAGTAATGTACCACAAATTTGTCTATAGTACTCAAATGAAATTGTTTTCAATAAGCCCTATGGAATGGGATTTTTGATATACCTATTCCTCAAGCACAGTCCATAATTTAGTGACAATGAAATGTAATGCATTATTTTAAGTAACAAAATATCTTGGGGCTACTGTTTTTTTTTTTAATAAATAAGGAGGTAAGTAACTTTTCACATGTGAGATGTCTTATGTTCCATGTCATGAATTTTTTCCATATGGTGAGTAAGTAAATCATAAAGAAGTGTACACGTAAAATTGTCTAAAGTCAAACATTCCACTCTCCTTGGATACCAAATCTGAAGGATATCACAAGTTCTACTTCAGTTTTATGCTCTATATATATATATATAAAGGGCTATATATATATATATATATATATATATATATATATATATATATATATATATATATATATATATATATATATATATATATATATATATATATATATATGTTTGTGTGTGTATACATAATTGAGAAAATGAATAATAGAACATTCATTTGAAAAATTTAATTAATCAAAAGAATGTTATAGTAAAGCTAACTATGTGAACGTGTACGATGTGATGTCACCATTATCCTTCAAGGTATAAATATTAGAGAAATATTCAAATCGATGCCACACCTGTGGAAATCGTCAATTGCACCACGTCCATCGAAGTGGGGCAACGATTTAAAACTCAGCACCTTCTTATGACTAATATTTCAATATTCCTCCAACATTTATCCCTTGAAGGATAATGGAGGCACCACATCATACACATTCACATAGATAGCTGTACTGTAACATTCTTTCAATTGATTTAAGTTTTTTAAATGAATGTTCTATTATTTATATATATATATATATATATATATATATATATATAAGGAAATGAAATTTTTTTGTGCTTATGGCACTGAATGAAATTAATCAATTTCAATTTTTCAAATGAATGTTCTAGTGTTCATTTTCTTATATATATATATATATATATATATATATATATATATATATATATATATATATATATATTTATAAATGTTAAAATTCAAAAGTTCTAAGCAATAATATAAACTCCCGTAACTCTATTCAAATGGATCCCATAGAGCACAAACTAACAAACAAAGAAGGGATATTTTGAACCAACAACGCAGGTTTACTAAAACTTCACAAGTTCGAATTATGTTTTCATGTTGACAACAATGTTGTCCATTTCAAAAAATCAGATCATAATGAAAAACAGGGTTTCCTAAATTTACACACTTCAATTTCAGATTTAAACTTTTAATTTTAGAATTGTGTTTAAATTTTCCCAAATTTCAAAATATAAATTGCAATGAAAGAATAGCAATAAAGATTGGCATTTATTGCATTGAAGCAAGTAAAACTACTTGATATTCAATAAATTAACAAGTATTCAGAAAAATTGCATTCAAATGTTTGTCTTAAGAAATATTTTTCTAAATTTACCTTTGAGAATTGCTGAGGCCCATAGTTGAACATGAACATCCGGTATTTTGCTAGCCAACTGCATTGCCGGAGTGACCATGTTCATACTTTCTCTACTGTTGCCAAGAGAAAGGAAAATATGTCCTAATAATACCAAAGAGCACGATGTCAGTCTGTTCAGATCTTCGGAATTAGCCATCTTCAGAGTCTCTCGTAGATATCTCCTGCGAAGATGAGAAAAGTCAGATGATTGAGGTAATGAAAGATACATATCAGAATCTTTAAACAGAATATGAAGAATTTATAATGAATCATTTCATAATTCGTTCGAAAATGTGTTAGATGTTACTTGACGATTAAGAAAATCGCAATACTTACTTGGCTTCATTATATCTACACTGAAAGAAAGCATGTAGTCCTTGTACATAATAAGCAGCCGCTTTCAAACTATGAGAATGAGTGGGCAGTGTTTCTGGATTTATTCTATCATGTAACGCGTTGAAGTCGGCCTCCCTTTTGGTTCTCAAATAAACTATAGCCAGGTTCAGGTTGGCAAATGTCCACAGTTCCCTATCTCTAGGTATCTACAAGAAAACATATTCTACAATAGTTCACATTAATGGTATTATTCCACCTCTGGCTTTTTCACCACTTCATAATATTTGTGGTGAATTTGAGCCTTTTCATGACGTCATCGACATATTTGCATGCGTGCTTGGGGATATCAGACGAGCTCTCTCCTGACTGTTTTTTAGATATTAGTTTTTCCTGTATCTTGTGGGTGAGCTTTATTGTCAGCTTGCCCACAGAGTTATCGTTCATATTTATTGTTTGTACATTGTTGATATTATTTCTACTTTTATTCTACATAAGTTGTAAACTATATTGTATCTTTCCCTCTCAGTAACTGGCCTACGCTGTGGAGTGGTGTATTTGTAAATAAATTAATTAAATACACTATAAGAAGTGAGATAGACAGATATTGATTCCATCCTTCAAGACAATTTTACATTGTGTAAGATCAGTAGTAAATTAAGCAAATTGTATATAAATAGGGTAAACACAAATTAATTCTATATATTCCTAACTACATTTCGAATCATTAAAGTACTCTGTTACTCTATAATACGTCTTTCTGAATAGCAAAAATTCTCTTAGTAAACCAACTAACATTTTGTGACGTCAAATTCAACAATAAATGATTGGAGATATTATGGTAGAGTATCAAAGTTTCTTGTTGAATATTCATGATTGCTTTTTAATTTTACAAACACATCTTCTTTTTATCAACATACTGTAAACAGCTATAAATGTACAAACGCGGCAGGGTCAGATTATGTTTAATGAATATAGACATACAAGATGTTTGTGAATAAAGATGAAGTGAATAATAAAAACCCTATTTATTTCTGTAGATCAGCTCTGCAGCAGAATATTATAGTTTAATTAATTAATTATTGTTTAGGATTTGCAATATACATAAATTGTAGGGATATTTTTATTTATAGGTCTATTTCCAAGATAGATATATTTTGCCAATTAACAAGATTATTTTTTTACTCAATTTGTAATCAAGTCAAATATTGAAGTGCATTTACAAATTCATTTGTTTGATGCAAGGACCTTGTATTTTTTTTCAAGAGAAAAACAATGTATTTGTCGCGTAATAAGCCAAAAACAAGTAGACAAGATACTGTGGTTTCACAGACATTAATAAAAAAAATATATATATATATATATATATATATATATATATATATATATATATATATATATATATATATATATATATATATATATATAAGGAAAAAGAAACAGAAACAGCCTCATAAAAGTATTCACAAAAGATGGATTAATTATTTCTTGGTTTTCATTTATTAATTGCTTAGTTTGTTTATTTATAGTAGATTTAGCATAAAGTATTTAACGTAATTGAGCAAACAAATTACAAACTTTTTTGTGAGGAAAAAAACAATGGAATGCTTAAATTTTACTCACGTTCAACGTGACCATAAACTGCGACTCCGCCGCTTCCATACAGTTCATATTCATCGAATAGAGTCCCAATAAAGTGTGCAATTGCGGCCAGTGGGTCTCCAAGAGGCGCGGATTCTGTCGACACAGACTCACCGCTGTCGAGATCTCCTGAAGCGCTTGCGACTTATTGCCCATCACTAAGCGGCACATAATGATGTGTTCAAGCAGCATCAATTGAAACGTCGACAGGATAGGTTTGTTATCGACAACTATAACATCGATGAAGTATGTAACTAATTTACGTTCAAATATACAGGTAGATAAATCATGAGCTTTCTGACCTGTTTGAAGTTAATTGATGATTTGCCGATCTCTGGATGAAAAACGGTTTAATACATTTTGAGTAAAAAACACTTCGCTTAGTTTTACAGAATTATATTCAAGCTTGACAATTATCTCGAGGTGTTAACCCATTTTCTGAGTTTTACTGAGTTCAAACCCAATTAATATAATTCTCTGAAACTAAGGCAAGTGTTTTTATTTAATTTATACTTTCTCAACGGATTAATGAAACCTCACTGAAATTTTTTAAAGGCCAAGAAGTAGAGATTTATCTATTATGGTAGTTCAAAAGGTGATAATAATAATAATAATAATAATAATATAATTTTTATTTTCTCATCACCACATTACAGTAGTAGAAGATAGAAAACAAGTCAAAAAAGAAAGAAATACAACAAATAATTGGTATACATAAAATTCATATCGTACAGATTTTGTACATTAATTCATACTTTTACATGCCCTAAAATATTCTTCAACTGTATAAGGTTCAGTTTCTATGATTAGAGAAAATATATTTTTCCTGAAAACTAAGAGGTTATTCTCTTTTTTGATATTGAAAGGAAGGGAGTTTAACAGTTTCAAGCCAACGTAGTATGGAAGTCTTTCGGTCAGAGCAAGTCTGTGGCGAGGATAAAAAGTAGAAAATGTTCGCCTTGTGTTATTAAAATTCCTTCCAATATTAGATGAAGTCTGATATTTGAAAAAAAATAACAAAGTTCTGTAAATATATAGTCCTGGCAAGGTAAGTAAACCACATCTCCTGAAAACACCTCTGCAGGACTGCCCACACCTCATCCTCAGCACAGCTCTCAATGCTTTCTTTTGTATTGAGAATACTCTCAACATGTGAGAGCTACTTCCCCAAAAAATGAGGCCATAATCCAGCAGTGACTGAAAACTGGCGAAATAAACCGTTTTAAGCACTTCCTGCCTTACTTGATGTTTTAAGACATTTAGAAAGTACACAGCCGAGTTCAATTTATGCCCCAATTCAGCAACATGCTTTTCCCATTTCAAGCATTGGTCCACATAAATTCCAAGTGTCTTGGTAAAAGTCTTTACCTGAAGGTTGTCGTTTTTGTAGTGAATGACTTCAGTCATTCATAAAATATAACTTTTTTAAAATTTTTGAAAGCCAAATACAAATTTGAGTTTCTAGGAATGTTTGTTATTGCACAGAAGTGAAAATATAACAGAAGTCCATTTAGAAAGTGGGGTAACATCCCTAAACAATTGTCAAGCAATCAATTTAATTTTGTGAAACTGAGTCAAGTGTTTTTTATTCAAGATATAACTTGAAATAAATAAAAGATAAACTTATAACCAATAAATCCCAAAAAAAAAAATGAAGAAAAAGGAAATCTATCCAGTATATTCACCTGTTACCAATCAAGTATGAATTTATTTTGTAGCTCACACTTACAAGACATAACAGAAAAACTATGGCATGTATGTAATAGATAACTTTCATGAACACTTCAGCAAGTTCATTTCTTTGACAATAATATCATCTAGAATCAATAAATCACTTCCATTATTATTATTTAAAGAACTCCAAATAACATCAGCTGTCGCATAAAAGTTACATTTAGACCTGATAATATTTACTAAATCATGCTTTTCAATTGAAAAAACTGATATAATTTTATGTATTCAATGATGCTCATGTCCTTGGTATACATATTTCACACAACAATCACAAGTTTTAAGCCCATATCATCGTGCTATTTTCAATAAATTACCAAGAAATCTCTAATTGATGAGACAAATATTTTCTTAATTTTCGTCGCTATAACTAGTAAAAACTTACTTTTCAATTTTTCTATCTGCATGAGTGCTTTATCAGTATATTTCTGTGCTTTCTCCATATACCCTGCTTGAACGCTATGCATAACTGTAACTAAATAGACTAACACGTAAAGATGCTCTTTAGGCATCCATAAAAACATGTCTCCAGCACTAGGACCAGTAAAAACTGAAAAATAAGAACACTAAAATATAATTATTATAAAATTGATATTTTTGTATCAGATGTAGCTTTTTTGGAGGTGAAAAATTTTATATTTTAAACAAAATTTTCTGTATATTGGCAGTTTTGTATTGCTTTTGGTTTAGTAATAATGATACAATTAATTTACTGGAAAAAGCATTTGGTGGTTAATTGTTCATGTTGCTCCTGAAGGTTGACACCATGAGATTATTTACTCTAAGTATCTATATGAACATCTATCCACAAAAATGAAGTTAATTTTCAACCAACTTTAGACGCCTTATTGTGTAAATACGGTCATTTTTTGTCATATGGTCATTGTGATAATTCGACTTGTACATTATGCCAAAAAAATTGTTTCATGGATATTAATAAAGTTATTCTACCTTTCATTTCATAATATATACAAAATCTAACAATTTGGAACTAAAGGTATAAATAAAACGTGAATAACAAAAGGAGCTTATACAATACAAAATTGAGATTAGCCTCTGAAAATGTCTAGTGAAATAATTCCAAGAATATCATGGCTTATCCTTTAAGCGCAGAATCATCCCATCATATTAGACTATATTATATATTCCGCATTGTTGAGTGGGTTAAGTAGCTGTAGAGACCTTGGAGTCTGCTTTCAAACAAACTTGAACTTTACTGGGCATTATGAAAATATTGTGAATAATTCATACAAACTGCTTGGCTTTGTAATAAGAAAAACTAGACATTTTAAAGATATCAAAACAATAATAATTTTGTACCATGCTCAGGTTAGAACAGTTTGGAATATGCTTCAGTTGTCTGGGCGCCTCAGTCCACTGTTCATGTTGACTAAATAAAAAGAGTACCAAAAATATTTCTGAACATTCAACACATATCCCAATATGCTGTTATAGGAGTATGTTAGTTGAATTTGGTGAAATGGTGAAATTGAAGGTCAGAAGAGATCTGGATGATGTGTTTTTATACACAATGTAGTCAAAAACTTGAAGTATAAGAAATGTTCCCTAGTTCACCACATATCATTTAGAGTTCCAAAGATCAGTTTAAGAATCAGAGAAAGAATCCTATTCTAATGTGTACCTGCAAGCATTTCTCCAATGAAAAGAATAATGCGGGAGTATAAAGAACTGATAAAGAATACGATATAGATCATTTCATTACATCAGTGAGGCAGATTATTGCTGTAATTTTGAATTGAATGTCTTATTCACTTGAATACTATATTTTCATATTTTATTTATATCAGTTAGTCGTTTTCTTTTTTTATCTGATTAGTCTGTAGAGAATGCTGTAATTTAGAGCTTAGATAGTAAACGTTTTTATATATAATTTTGTGAGAGTATAAATAAATGAATATCGCAGTTCAAAATACTACTCTTATTTATAAGACTGCTATGACTAGAATTGATATTTATATTTTATTGATACTCACCATCATCACTTCCCATTATAGTTTGAATACTTTGTTGCAACTGCTTCAGGCATGGCTTGACACTTTTAACTTGCCCTCCCATAAGATAATGACAAACCTAAATATCAAAGAAACAATATTTAGAACCTCCAAAATTTTTGATAACAATGTCAATTCAATTATATATTTTGTTATGCTTAGAAGAATATTTTGGGGGAATGATTTGACATTTGATCCCAATTTACAATAAATATCAAACAGATATTAGTTGTTTGAATTACCTAAAAATAACATAGAATTAATAAGTATTCTTTCAAAACCGATTTAAGTTATAAAGTTTAAAGTTAAACAATAATCGAGAAGTAATATAAATTAAGTGATAAATTTATAATTCCATAAAACTAATATTGTTTCAAATAGTAAATGAGAGGTATTATAAATAAGATGATTGTCTTATGGTTATATTGGTGAATTATAATTCACAATAGGAAAAATTGAGTTCAATAAAGCATTATTTTTGTTCAACATTGAAATTCATTGAATTTACAACCAGTTTCTCAAAGATATTTCAAAACTTGATAATTTATTCAAATCCAGCTTAGTTTTACTAATCTCATCTTCTTCAAACTTTCCATATTGCTCACCTGCAATACCAAATAATATACTTTGAGGTATTCTTTTTGATACGGAGCTCCTGTCCAACTTTCAATCAAATGTCCTGCCTGACTTAAAATAACTTGCACTTCCTGTAGTTTTTTGTCAATCAGCAGTAACTGAAAAGAATTATGTGAACATCATATAACTTATAGCATTCAATTTTGCATTTACCATTCCTTTGCTGAGTAAAAATAAAACCCTTGTATAGTAAGCATTGGAAATATGAGCATAATCAACTCCAACGCCTAGTAGACTACTTGCCGATTGATAGTCTTTCTCTGTAGCATGGATTTGCTAAAAATGATATAACAGCATTAAAGGAATCTGAATTTTCATAAAATGCTTACTGCTAATTGGAATATTAATCTGCAGTGCCAATAAACATTGTGTTGTGATAACTCAATAGCTTTCCTTAATATTGGTTTTGCCAGAACTATTTGTTGTTGTTGTTCATACAATTCTGCTAATACACTTGCTGCTTCAAACTTTACATCATCAAATGTGTTGATAACTTGCGAAAGATGCCACTAAAACATAAATTTTCATAAAAAATCCGACTCATTCATTCAAATCTGTTTTCATTTACTGCTTGTTCTAGATGATTTTTTGCCAGGTCTGTATTCTTCGTGTGAGTTAATAATATATTTCCTAACTGTAAATGAGTTCTAGCTTCAACTCTTGGAGGAGGTTTGAAATTGAAAACAGCTTGTAGACATTGTATACATTGTTTAATCATAGGAGTACTGGAAGTCCTAAAATATTCTGCTAGCCCCAGCAAAGAGAGGTACCAGGCATCTTGGGAAGATGCCATTTGTGTTGTTAATAATTGATTTTATATCAATGAAGTATCAGATGAACTACATAATCTCTGTTAATTCATGAATAAATTGAAAATATATCCATACTCAATTTTATAAATATATAATATAAACAAACTGCGAGAGAAGTTATTTTCTATGTTCGTTTGCATAGATTATAAAGAGGTTATAGAAACTAGTATAAAATCTATCCTTATTCTACAGAATAATACAGAATAATAAACAGTTCTGTGAGACTAAAGTATATACTCGTCTAGACTAATGTAGACTATATCCTATATCCTATTCTCTACAGTCCTCCGCAACTACGAAATAACGTTATATCGTTAGTAAGTTGTGCCGTCATTTTGACAAGAATCTTAAAAAAGACGGGGCCTACTCACGGCCTAACTCTACTCACAGCCTAACTCTACTTACGTAAGTAGAGTTAGGCTGTGCTCTACTTTCGTAATAGTTATATAACCATACTAGGTAGTAAATTAATTAACCATAATTTTTTCAAATTTGTCATACATTTGTTCATTATTTTAATATATTTATATGTTCATTTAAAATCATATTTATTGTTCACCTACATTATAAAATATTTTCGCTCTCTAATCCATTCTTTATCTATATTATTCTATCAAGAGCTTTTGCAGGCATATAAAAACAAACTTCTCAAGTTAAAAATACCTTACAAATTGTATCATTTACTGAAATTACTAGGAAATACATAGTAATATATAGCATAGATCATTTACATAATACTCTCTTCAATAGATTTTGCCGTTATTTTATGCATACATGAAATTAAAATAAATTATTTCAATAAAATACCTCTATAAACTCATAAGAATCCAAATACAAGGTGCGGAATTTTATTCATGCGACCATAGCGGCAGCTTGTGAAGCTGAATTACGATTTGAAAGTGGTGAGAAAATTCGGGAATGTCTATGATTCTCCTACTTCACAGCCTAACTTTACTTACGTAAGTAGAGTTAGGCTGTGCCTACTTATAGCCCTGAGTAATTACCGCAACATACCAGTTCATACATACCAAATTTAAATGAAAACACTCGAATTAATAATCAACAAAGTATTACATATGATTTCATGATATCAAAAAATTCTTTGAGAAAATCATCCCCAACATAATAAAAAAAATAACAAAAAAATTATGATGCAATTGCCAAATAATCGACCACCAATTTGACTTTCAAACCCATGCACTACACTGCTACTGAAATTAAAATAATATACATATTTTAAATCATGGAAAATTTTTGTAAAAACATGAGAATGGCTGAAAAATGTATTGAAATCACATAAAATTAAATTGTATATGTTACTTTACTTTATTGTATATGTTGTTAATAAGTTATATATTAATGAGATTGAATTCTCGCTTAACTCTTGAAAAAATGAATATTAAAATATTAAATCACATAAAATTTAATCAACATGTCTTGAAAATGAGCTTCGAAACATTTACTATACATATTGTAAATATGTTGTTTAATTTATTTTAATAAGTTATATATTATTAAAACCCAGTGTTTTATTTATCCATCTCCCACAGAAAATACATTTAATTATATTCTGCGGCTAAACGCAACAAGAAGTAAAACATCAAAAATTTTTAACCTATATTGGCGGGAGAAAAATGATTTTGAAATATTAGAAGTATTTTGTTTTGTTAATGTTATAAATATGAAGTTCAGAGCTGTTATCGCAGATTCTGCTGCTATGAAAGACTTTATGAGTATAGACTTATTTAATATCTAATCTTATATTGAATTAATCAATTGATAAGTTCATTTTTCACAGAAAACTTTTAAGTTATTCATTATTTGTAGGTTCTTACCTTTTCAGATATTGCAACAAGCTTATCGAAATTCTCTAAGGAATGTGTTATGAGAATTACTTCACGAAATGTATACTTTATAGTATCAGAAGAAGAATCTGGTCCAAGACGTCCTTTAGTTTGGTGTGATTTACCAGTAAATTTTTATTTCAAAGAATATAACATAGTTGGAGTATCTGAAGAATTCAATGAAATATACTTAGAATTCTCTACAGGTGAAGAATCAATACCATTTTAAGTGTATATGTTAAGGATTTTGAAATATTTTCCAGCTTTGTTAGCAAGATCTGTGTCCGTTTTAAAGCAAAATGTGAAAAATCTGAAAATTAAACTAACAAAAAATGAATTTCCTTGTCTCACTTTAGAAATGGAATTAGTGAGTTGAAAAATGCCAAACTTCTGATGAACACTATTAGTTATTCTGATTTTAGGTGCCTGAGGAAATTCAAACAAGACAATGTGTGCATGATATTCGAGTTGAAGTTATATCTAGAAAACATTGGAGTAATTATGAGGAACCTAGATTCACAGATTTTCATGTAAATATTCTCAAAATTCTACGATACAAATATGCTATATATGAAATATTCTCAGGTTACAATATCAATGCCTCCATTAAAGCATTTGAAGAATATAGTAGAACGAATGAAGAGTATGAGTCACAAATTAATTGTTTCAGCAAACAGAAGTGGAAGGCTGATTTTAAAGATTGAAACAAATACAGTTACTCTATCTTCTCATTTCTTGGATTTGAGTTTGGAAAGTTTTGCTGGTAAGTAGTTTATAAAAGTTGGATAGATGCCTTGAATTCATTTATATTGTACTCAATAAGAATTTGCGCTGTACTTAATAAGAATAAGTAATATATGATGTACTCCTGATTGAATCTTAGAACTCTTACAGATTCTTTAATTTTATCATATAATTAAAAACCCATGTCCAAATTCCATAAAAATTTAAACATTTAAAACTCACTTTCTATCCATGGATTATTTAGAAGTTAAAAAATTTCAGAAAATTGTTTCTTTCAATTTGTCCAAAGTTTAAAAACAAAAAATTCATAAAAGGTATAGTACTGAATGAAGATACTTCTCAATCAACTCTTTTTTAGTTGGTCATTTACACACTCTTGATGATGAAGATTCTACAAGAGAGAATGATGGAGAATTACATGCTGTGAGTTCAACTATTGACATAAAAAAATTCCTTATGTTTCTATCTGGAATGCAGTTTAACAACTGTAAAGCCTTATGCAGTATCGTTCAAAATAGGATGGTGAAACTTTATATGGAGCAACCTGGTGCCTTCAAGTTACAAATATTTTTAACAGAGCTAAATGATTGATTTATTAAAAAATTTTCTGTTCTTTTTAAGTTTCATGAATTTATTTTATACTCAGTTTCCTCAAAATTTATTTTTGTCACTTTATTCAATATTCAAACCTGATGCAAATTATTCTTAAAATTGAAAATTATCGTAGTAAACTAACTAATCATTTCAACCATACTTAGGAATTTTCATCTCTGAAAAGATTGCTAAAAGAAGCATCATTAAAAATGTTCAAAAGTGCTAACTAAGGTCTACTTGATGGGGTTTTATAATTAAAAAACTAGTGTAATATAATCTGTAAAAATTGTCAAGAGGTTGACCATTTAATTGACTGAAGAGATATAATTTGAAGCTTCAATATCGAAACATTGATAAGACAAACATAAATTTATTAAATATATAAAATAGTTTATTAAGAAAGAATTTTAAGTAACAATTAAAAAATTAGAATTACACAATATAACTTACATAAATATTTCTATTTAGTGTACATATATAATTTCACTCTTTCAACTGGCAATATAGCTAATTGCAATAATCATTGCATATAGCAAAACTGTGGGCAGCCAGGTTTTCAGAAATCTTCCAAAACTAACATATTTTCCATAAATGATCAACAAGATGGCCAATTTTATCATATTCCACTTAGAATTATCATATCGCATTATATCTAGGGCTGTTGCTACATGAGAGTGACAATTGTCACAAAATAAATTATGCATACGGTTTTTATAAATTTCTGATGCTTCAGTAACTGCACTATCCCAACCTGAAACACCACCTCGGGCTAAACTTGGCTTCAATTGCCAGAATTTTGTAGGTCTTCCAAATGCCATATTATCTTCGGAGACATAGTATGGTCCCGCAAAATCTCTTATAACTCCTGATGATAGAGCAATCCCCATATGCCCAATAAAAGGAAAGAACCATGTTAGAAGAGGAATAGGAGTCCAAACAATACAACATGGATATTTGTCTTTGTCTATATCAATATCTGGTAGACTTGAATCCATTATATTTTGATAACTGCTATTGAAAGAAATAAGTAATTTTGTTTCCTGGTTCATAAATACCTAAAGCTCAATTAATCTACACAAAATCGTAGATTTTGTATTAAATTTTAAAAATTTCTGGGGAGAATAATATTTGAATATCATTATCAATTTTAAATTTACGTAGTAATAATTAAATTAAACTATTTCAATATTCATTTTTTTGAATAAACATTAGGGATGTTCGACGATCATCGATGTTGAAAGCAAAAACATCGAAAACATCGATGTTCGCTATTCGATAAATATCGAACATCGATGTTAACGGAATCGATATCGATGTTAACTCACGGCCTCACGCACGACCAATAGGGAGGCTCGATGATCATCGAAAATCGATGTTCATCGATGTTGAAAGCAAGAACATCGATGTTCGGTATTCGATAAATATCGAGTATCGATGTTGGGCTTTCGATTATGACATCGATGTTTTTCTAACATCGATCATCCCTAATAAACATTGATCATAACAATTTATAGTATTAGAAAAACAAAATTTACCCCACAGAACATAACTTTCTTCTTCTTTTCCTTTAAATCTGTCCAAGAATACGATGGCAATATAGTCATGCGTGGCAAGAACTAAGGCCTAACTTATACTTTACATAACATAGAAATCGCAATGTCGCATCGGAACATTCCAGTAGATCGATCGATATTCGAACCACGGGATAGCTTCATGTAATGATTGGCTTTTCAAAACATTTTTCAGCTTAATCGTTGGTTATATAAAAAAAAGTATTAACCAAAATTGAAGATAATACAAGTATCTATAGAAATTATTTATACACTTTTTTCTAAGAGGAACATCTAACAGTTATATTACAACTAAAACGTTTATTAGCTTGTAAATATGAAGTTTGAACAACTTGAATATTTTATTGAAATATGTGTAAGCTACACTCTATCACTTTAAGATTTAAACAATTTGAATCATAAAACAAATAACAGTTACTTATCTTTAGGTGGTTACGAAAATTGCAAAAGATATTAACAGATATTCCAATTCAATATTGCATAGGTTGGAAGGACCATGGATTGGTAGTATTTAATAATTTTATTCTGGCATTCGATATTTAAAACGAGAAGGCAAAATTTTCATTTCAGACCATCTGGTTAATTTCAATTGTATCGGTAAAACCCATTTCAAATTTATATTAAAGATAATATTAGGTAATACTTAGTAATAGGTAATATTAGGATACAGTTTATTGTTATTAATAAAAATATTAACATGTATGCCTGCATCTACAAAAATCTGATTAATTATTTATATACGGTATATTTGTGAACATTCGATTCATTTGATGGGAAGTCTAGAGTGTAAAAAAAACATGCTGTTATTCCCAAAAAATTTCATATTTCAAGATTTACATATTAAATCTTAGTAATTGGTTCCTTCAATGCTCTGGTTCTTTCAGCTGGATCTTTTGTTTGAATGTGGACTGTTTTTGATAATTAGCAGGGTAAATTAGGAAAAATACTTGGCACTACCAATTTTATAATTGGTAGATTGTAAAAGACCTCTAAAAACATCATAGGCAGGAACTTAATATAACAGAAAATGAAATTTTTCTGTGAAACATTTCGAAATAAAATATGAATAGTTAGACCTATGCATTTTTTGTTGAGTTGTTTTTACTGGAAGTAAACAAATTCTTTTTCTATCACCTGAATATTCGAAAATTATTAGTTCAACAATCCTATCAAATAATACTTTCTTCAAATCTTGCTCAAAACAGAATCCATAGTGCCAATTATCTGGCATTATTCATATATATTTTGAAAATTTTGGATAAATGTCTTTTAGTCCATGATTATTCAGAAAATGTTTTTTCCGTATTAAAAATAAAAAAAAATTAAAACGTAAAGGTAATTTCAAAAAACTCGTTCATTGTCTTGTCCCTTTTCGTCTAGTACCACTTAAATATAATTCGGAACGTATTCGTATATATGACATTTGGAAATGGCTAATTTTTTCCCGCCACTACTACCATGACTTATATCGTGTTTAACTCGACTCTGTGTTTCTCTTTGTATCTGTTATATTTGTCCTCGTTGTGCTGATAGACAATTTCCAATTTCATTTGATGCTTGATAGACAGAGTTTGGTAGACAGGTGTTATGTACCGGTAGGTCGTGAAAGATTAAACGAAGCGTGAGAAGTGAGAACTGAATTGAATTTATAATATATTATCGTAATTTTTAAGTCTGTTTTCTAACGACTAACCATTTTCCTAATTCTTTAACTGAATTAGAACAACAATATAAGTCAAGTAAGTAAATTTCCTTTGTAGTTGTTTTAGAAAGCATGTTTAAATTTTTCCCGATTTCATTTGTAATTATAATTAATTTTCAATATTTCAGAGATGGATGAAGATTGGGATGATGATTCTACTTCACATAGTAATAATGTAAGTACTTCACGATAATTGCATAAAAAAATAAATTTTTTTAATCTTTCAATTTTATCGAAATTATACTATCAATGATATCACAATCTAGTCACATTTAATTTATTTGAATCGAATTTATTTAAATCGGATTATTTGATAAATTTTGTTTCATGTTGAATCATTGACTTTACTTATAATTTCATATATAAGAGGACATTCCTGCTTGTTGAGGTTAAAAAAGAGAAATATTTGGGATGTTTCAGAATTTTGGTGTGATATCGGAAGGCGGCAAAAAGTTTTCTGCAGGTAGGGGTTTTAAGCCAGTCCAATCCAATGACGATGACTGGGGTTCAGGTTATAAATCAGCATTTGTAGAAGACAGTGGCTTGGGTAATGATGAGTATGATGATAGAAGTCGCGGATTTGGAGGTGGAGAAAGACGAGGAAGAGGTGGTCGTGGTGGAAGAGGTGGACGAGGTAAGCATTTTAGTAATCAAAAAATTAAATTTTAAGTTCATCAATCCTCAGGAACAAAGTTTTTAAATATATAAAAGGTATCCTTAAAGAGCTATTAAGGTATTAATTATTGACATGTTTTTCATTATGTGAGATGTGCTTAGTTCACTATTAACTAAAACTCGATCAATTATATATGTAATTGAAGGAAATGCATTACATTTAGATTTTGCAAAATTAACCTGGCAAATTTGTCATCCATAACTGAGCAGTTAGAATGATTTATAGATGTTTAAATTGTAAACAGTAGAATTTTCAAATCCCTATTGAAAGGTAATTCAGTTATGATTAGAGGAAAAGAAAAGGCCATGGTGATGAATATAGGTTATATTTATAGTCGTATATAACCACTTTAAAATCAACTTGAAAATTTCGTTGATTCATTGTGTTACACAGTGTTGCTATTTTGTAAAAATCTGGTAGTTTGAAATTACATTAGTTATATTTAAATCAGTGTTTTTAATTTAAAATTTTAGTCTCTTTTTTCCGTGAACTTGAAAAATGTGTTCAAATTGCTAATTAATTATTGATTTATAATTCATTTTGAATAAACCTAAAATTAATTGAAAAAGTGGATTTTCAAAGGACATAAGTAACTCTGGCTTGATGTTTTTGAATTAACATATTGAATACATTATCTTTGATTTTCACAACACAAATCATTTATGGCAAATGGAACTTTGACGCCTTTTGGTTTTTGGATAACATTATTTGTTAATGTAGTTAACAATTTTTCTTTTTTTTTGCAGGGGCTACAACAGAGATAGAGATGAAAATGGTGATGATGGTGGTCGAAGAGGAGGAAGAGGTGGACGAGGTAAATTATAACATGTGGTTACTGTCATATATGAATACTTAATTTATTTTTTAACAGGTGGTCGTGGAGGCAGAGGAGGTGGCCGCGGAGGTACAAGTAACGGAAATAGTTATGACAACAAAGCAGAAAATGGTAAGTAATAGTTGAAAATTTTGGGGCAAAAATCAATGTTCTGTAAGAATCAACTTGAGAATTATGCTGTTTTATTGAAGGCTACAGAATTTTTAATGAATTCACTGTCAGAAGCAAATTGAAAAAATGTTGTTTTGGAGTTTGGTTTGTAAGTTTATTGTGATCTCACAACAGCATTTGTTAACTTGTGAAGCTATACCCTCTTTCGCAATAGTTTACTTTTATTAATATGAATTTATTACCAATAATTTCTTAAATGGATTTACCAAACTTTTGTTAATTATAATTGAAAATTTTCTGTCTTTTATCCTGTGCTATTCCTTTCCCACAACATTGTTCCAGCTTTTTTTGGTCTGCCTCTAGTTCTCTTCTGATTTGACTGCCTCCCATATCTGTTTTATTCGCCTGCTATCATCATTCATTCTTAGAAAATGTCCAAATTCCCTTCATTTGTCTCTGTACGTTTCATGAACTTATTCTATTTCTAGTTCTCTCTTTGCAGAGTTCCGGATGATGTTATTTTTATATCATATTCAAAATTGATAAAAGTTTTATTTTTAAGGTGATGCGCCCAAGAAGCCAGCCGAACACTACATACCTGTAGAGAGGACCACAGAAGAGGAACTCTTCACTACCGGTATAACTACCGGTGTCAATTTCATGAAGATGCAGGATACCGAAGTGAACGTGAGCGGCGAGAACGTTCCCAAGCCAATCTCGTCTTTTGAATCGTCCGGACTGAGGCAACATCTGGTGAACAACGTCAAGAAGTCTGGTTATACAAAGCCGACACCGATCCAGCGGTATTCGATACCCATTATCATGAACGGGAGAGATTTAATGGGATGCGCACAGACTGGGTCTGGAAAAACGGTAAGTTGAACTTGAATTGAGTGATGAATACACCGAGTGTAACAAATAGGTGTGCGCCAAGCGGTACGTTTAGTTGTAATATAATAATAATAATAATGTTTATTGTGAATAATTCATATATTCATAATTATCACAAAAGGGATCGGTACAGTTTCCTGATCGTCCACCTACCCTTGTACAAACTAAATTAACTGACCACATATTCACAAACTGTCATTGAGAAATTTCATCACTTAAAAGTAACTCTTTAATCCTTATTTTGAATGAATATGGCGTCATGCATGGATCTCCTCACTAAGCACTTGTATAAATATTGGGGAATGTCAGATGTTAGCCGTTTATAAAGAAACACGTAATAAAGATATAAAACCTGATTTTCTATTTTCAAAATGCAAAGTCGTTTGTAGTGAGGTGTCATATGATCTCTCCTATTGATACAGTATGAAAATCTAATACAACTATTCTGTAGTTTAGTTAAGTCATATCACATTAGTAGTTTAATGTCATATCACATCACCATCAGATATAATATCACTTGGTAGTATTACACAATCACCTAAGATATTACTCGCAGACCAACACAATGAGTGATATCGCTTGTGGGCTGCAATAGTGGAAGAACTCAAAAAGTTAGGTTCTGAGATCGATGCAAAATGCAAACTATACACGATTCATTGTTGTCATAAGTGTTGAGTGATTCGATGACTTCACTGGTTTCATTGACTTAATTGGTTTCACACTCCCTCTATATCAGTACTATATAGGGTTACCAAATACTATAGGTTCTGTTTTTTGGCTTTATGACTTTTTGTCAGTTTTTAGGCTGTCCAGGACTTATCGGTCAGCGATGGTTGACATATAGATTTTCAGTTCAAGCCGCATCAGTCAGTGATGACCGCATTTCACAAGGCTTTTCGCTTCGTTATTACAGGCCGTTGGGCAGTGTTTTCAAACTAAATCTCATATTAACTAAAAAACCACAAATAAATCAAGACTTTTTTTTCTAAAAATTAAAGTCAATGAAAAGTGAAACTTTCTTTCATTTTGGTAGATATCAAGGATACCAAAGAGCCATATAAAAAGGAATAGTAATGAGAAATATCTTAAAATTATATACGAACGTTGGTGAAACATTCAACACATAGAAATGGTTTGTTTGGGCAAGCATTACCGAAAGTATTTTTTGTCTCTAGTCTTGTGGTACTTTTTTTTTGTCTTGTTTCTGGCTGTTACACGCCCAAATGTTGACACATTTTTCCTGTAGCATTCTACACAAGACAGACGCACCTTCCAAGAAGGTCCTGCTTTTTTCTGAAGAACGTGCTTTCTTCTTGTCGTTCGGCCCGAAGGTGCTCTGGGTATTGAAGGTTTTGACATAACGAACGCAGGGTAGCGCGAAGGGCTACCCGACACCGCGACCCGTGCGGTCCCCTGTAACGGAAAACCGTATTTTTATCTCTGTATGCCGCGTCGGTCAATGCTGCCTGACGTTAATTATTTTCACAAATAATGGCTGAAATTGACTTTTGTTATAACCAAGTAATATTTGAGTAAAAGATAAAAGCATATAAGCAAAAAAACAATAAAACTTCACTGGCGATCAGCACTGACCGTGTTAAAATACATCATAATAATTTTGTTGTGAAACAATACATTCTAATTTTACTTCATTTATTTAAATTTTCATCGTATTCAGAAGTTTTCAGTCTCTAATTATAAGGTGGAATTTCCGACTGGATCCGAATGCTTGGAAATTATCAATCTACAGCATCAATTAATGCTTCAATAAAGGAAAGTAATGACAACAATGTTTTGAAAATTTCTTTGGTGTGACTTATTTGATATACTCACTCAAGTTGTATCAAACCCATCAGTGGAATGTAATTAATGGGTTCAGTTCCAAGGAACTCCTGGTGTGATATGTTATTTGAATCGTATCACAGCCAGTAGTAACCTTAGAAGTGGATACCTAAATATCATCATCATTCCTTGGCAGTTGGTAAACAATAATTTGACTACGTATTTTTTCGATTTAAATATGGTTACATCGGCATGTGGAAACATCGTAATTCGTATATTATCCTAGTTCTAGTTGTTAAATAACAGAAAACAGTATAGTTTTCTGCACTACGATAATGAGACCTGGGTATCATACTGTGAGAGACTTCTAGGTGCCTTATGTGTTAGATGTGCACTTGAGATAGGCTCCTCAAAAAGCAGTTGAATGCTGTAATATTTTTCTACTAACAGAAATCATTCGAATATCTCAAAATTTATTAAGTGAATGCGACAGAAGATGTTAGAAATTGACAAAACATTGAGAATTTAACATCAGTTTTTCAGGCAGCAGTTTATAATTTCGAGAATATTGACTTTATGGATAGTTTGACATTATTTGATTTCTATTTCCTCTTTTTAGCAATAGTAAAGTGGTGTTTCCCTTGTGTCGATGAGTATTTAGAGGTTTAGAACGTCGTGTTGTTTACTGTTATTATAATATATAATATAATACTATTAAAATTTATTGAGAAACATTCCTTGCATTGTAAAATTACATTCGTTCAATTGATACAATAATTACAAGTAAGAAGAATGCTCTCAAAAGGACTGAATTCAGTTATGAGTGTCATCTTCCATTCAGCCCTTGAACAAAAATATTGGTTCAATTTATATTCCTAATAATATACAACTATATTTGAAAAGAAAAGATCAAAAATTACCTCAGAAATATTAAACATTTGAGACAATTTCACATGGTGAGGGACATTGGTGGTAAAAAAAATAAACATATGATACAAAAAATGTATACATTATTGTCTAACAGCAATGACTTAACTCTCTTCTTGAACAAATGAGCTTTCAGTAATTTCGAACTTTATGGTAAATGGATGACGATTTTAACACTCTGATAATAGCGAAAGTGTTCAAATGTAGCTGTTTTATGTGTAGGAATAAGTAGCACATCACTGTTCCTTGTTGATTACTATTCAATTTAATAAAACTATCTTCATTTTCTGTAACATATAGTAAACATCTATAAATATATAATCAAGGTAGATGCGTAAAATATTGTAAGCGTCAAGTATGATATTATGACGACGAAAAATAATTTTAACGAAGTTTTCAGTAAAGAAAGGTATTCAATTATTCATATTACTACTCATATAATTAATGGGGATATATAAAGTTTCATGTTATATAATCCAGTTCAATTATAGAATAGGTAGAACAATCATTTTATATACATCAAACGTGTTGATATATGGAATGGCTGATAATCCGACTGATTTGAAATTACTAGAAATGTTATGTTTTCTTAGTTCTAGTGTGTCCCCCTCAGCTTCACTCGGTATATATAAAGACAAATTTAATAATTCAACTGATTTTAAATTACTGCAAGTGTTACATTATTTCAGTCTATGAGTCTCCCACTCGGCTCCACCCGGGATAAATAGTACATAGTAATAATAGTAGTAATACAGTAATAGTACATAGTAATAATAGTAGTAATACAGTAATAGTACATAGTAATAGTAATACATTAATAGTATTGCATAAATTGTAGAGTTTGTCTCTCAGAATTTTCTAAAAAATATATGGATTTATTGATAATCTGACTGATTTTAAATTAGTGGAATTGTTACATTACCTGAGTCCATGGATGTCCCCCTCGGTTCCACTCTGAATTGATAATAAATACATGTGGTGTTGCACATATAGTAAGTAGATATGTCTAAAAACGAGTTTGGTAGTGCTCCACCTATTTCTTTATAATTTTCAGTGCTTCTTTTTTTCAGAGGTGTACTTGAGAAACATTAAAATTGCAATAAATGGGCATCTCGCTTTGTCGACTTGTATAACGGTTTAACATTTCCCACAATTGAAAGTTGTTGTTTTTATAGGCCGCTTTCTTGCTGCCCATCATCAACTCGCTGATGTCGAGTCAGGAACCACCGATCGTCGAAGAAGGCACCGCCCAACCGAGCGTGGTGATCGTGTCGCCCACCAGGGAACTTACCATTCAAATTTACGAACAGGCTAAGAAATTCAGTCATAACTCAATCGTAAAGGTCGTCGAGGCTTACGGTGGCACTTCGACCAACTACCAACGTAACAGGGTATTGGCCGGTTGTCACATACTCGTCGCCACCCCCGGCAGATTGAACGATTTCGTCAATAAGAGGTGCGTATCGTTCGCTGCAGTCAAATTCTTCGTGCTTGACGAGGCGGATAGGATGCTGGATATGGGTTTCTTGCCGAACGTGGAGCAGATGCTTGGACACGATACGATGACGCCAACGGTAAGTTGACTTATGTTAAGGTTCAGTTCATTTTTGTTCAAATGGTTCCATTACCAAAACAAAATTAGCAGTTTTAGGAAATGCAGATAGAAGTGAAAACTATTAAAATTTCAAATTTTATTGTTTCAATCAAAATTATCACCATCAAACTGGTTTTCATGTCTATTGACACTTTGAGAAACAATTATATGCAGTTTATATGATTGTTCATTATTTGAATATATTACTGTAGAAGATCATGACAAAATATAAATACAATTTAATAGAAATAACAATCATTTGTTAAATTATAATGAAATATATATGTATACATAAATATGATATTCTATATTTACTTATAGATCATATATATCATATTATTTATGGATAGTATTTGTATTTACATAAATTTCATTATACTGGCTTTTGAATGTTATTTTGATTGTTTGCATCATTAATTTTAACAATACTTGAACTTTTTGTACTTTCAATAATTTAATTGTGTTCTGAACAATAGGCTTATGGTAACTCAAGTAAGAAATAGAAATGTTTATTTGAAATTTATATAAGTACAATACGTCATCTGTATGGCTACAAAAATATAGTGCTATATTTTTATTAAACATGTCAGTTAATCATTGCGTAAAAATTTTTGTTTGAAATTCTAGATGTGATCAAATTGTAAGTCGACTTTATTTTTATCAAAAAATATTTATTTTGTCACCTTCAAAGTAACCTCCTCAGATAAAATGCACCTGATACCCACCTTTTCGGTTTAGGCTTCAGATCATCCACTGTTGCTATCTTTAAGTATCCTCAATCGTTACAATACGCCGTCATTTTATAGATTTCTGGAGTTTCGGGAACAAGAAAAAGTCACAGAAGCCTGAATACGGTGGCTGTGGCATTATTACAGCGTTGTTCTTGACCAAAACATTTGGCAATTTGGGCACAAACCATCTTTTGAAATTGCTTGGCACAAGCTAAATGAGATACCGATATCATCAGCAACTTCTCTTATAGTGATTTGACGGTTCCTCATGCCGTTTTCTGCAATTCTTCAACGTTCTCATCAGTTGATGACGTGCTGGGACGTCCGGAGCGAGAATCGTCATTGATGTCTTCCCGTCTTTTTTTGAAAAGTATATATAACTCTCCATATGCCACTATCAACATTTCGAGAATTTTAGAGCAGTCGATTCTATTTTTTGAAACAAAATTTAGTATAAACACTTTGATATATGTTTTTCGTTAGTAGAACAGCGGAATCGCTGAGCAGGCAAAACGCTTCTAACCTTGATGTCTCTCCCCAAAAAAAAAATACTTTACACTTGAAACGTTTCACAGATGTTTAAGACAAGTTAACCAACACAACAAACTTTTTGATCACTTCTCGCATGGGAACACACAGAAAACATTATTCAACAATATCTGTTAACCTTTATTTACTTAAAAATATAAATGAATGAATCTCGCTAATGTCTGTTAGTGGTCTATAGGTATTTGTCCGATGCCTTTTTATATTGTGTTATTTATATCAAATGTTTTCTATATTCCATGCCAATTATTTGGAAGGTTTATGTAAGTACTCAATATTCTCAAATTCTTTAATTTCATATCATTAATTTCTAATTATCAATTACAGGGTGAACGTCAGACGCTTATGTTTTCTGCCACATTTCCAGAAGAGATACAGCATCTGGCTGGCAAGTTCCTACACAACTATATCTTCATCGCTGTCGGTATAGTGGGCAGTGCTTCCACAGACGTTGAACAGAGCTTTATACAGGTAAAACTTGTAAATTTTCTAATACTGCATAAATTTATTCTAGGGTTCTAACATATTTGGAAGGTTGTAGGACATAATATATTCACCGTTTGGTTATGTTTATTTTTATTACAGGTTAGCAAATTCGACAAGCGTTCCAAACTGCTGGATATACTGTTTGCCGACCGGGAAGCCAGGACGCTGGTATTCGTCGAGACCAAAAGAAACGCTGACTTCTTGGCCGCCTTCCTCAGCGAGAACGATATCAAGACGACGAGCATACACGGCGACCGTCTGCAGAAAGAACGCGAACAGGCTTTGTGGGAGTTCAAGAGGGGCCTGTGCCCGGTAATGGTGGCAACTGGTGTTGCCGCCAGAGGATTGGACATACAGGGCGTGCAGCACGTCGTGAACTTTGACCTGCCCAACAGTGTGGACGAATATGTACATAGAATAGGAAGAACTGGAAGAGTGGGTGAGTATGCAGTTAACCTTCGAAAATATAATTGACTAAATTGATCACATCTTGAGTCAAACAAAAAAAGTTAATGTAATCATACATTCACTTGTTTTGATGGATTAGGTCAAATAGTGGAAATGAGGTTATGCTATGTGTTACCTTTTAAACTGACATAGTTAAGTCAAGTTTTTCGAAGAAAGCTAGCCACGATCTAAAAGTTAAGAAACTGAATCTATCAGTTTCATCTTCATGAAAACTGATCAATAAATTCAAGGTAGTTTTTCAAATATTTCTGGTTTTCCACACATGTTTTATATTATACACACTCTGTCAACTTCTATGTTATGCACTTTAAAATAAGGTTTAAAGTAGCTATGGCAATTGTTAAATGAGAAGACAGCAGTTCATTTTACTTGTTTGATCCGTACGTCAGTAGCCTCGATATATGATTAGAAATAATAAAATAATGCTTTTTCTTTGGCTTTTATAGATTAAGCGACGTTATAAAATACGATGAGTAAGTGTAAGTATGATTATGAACAACTTTCCATCTCAACTTTCTCAGCTGTCTTTTCAGCACTTTGCATTTGAGTTCTTAAGTAATATATGGCACGATTATTTTTATTTATGACGGAATTTTTTCTCCAATATGATTGTTTCATCAACATTTTCCTGTTTTTTTGGTAATGATAGTTTCAAATTGCTCAATGAGTACTAGGTAATAATCGCTGCTTCTAGCTGTTGAGTCTTCAATGCAAGAATCTTTTCCGAACTTAAACCACTAATAACTAGATAATATTTGTCTAAAAATTAATTACATCATAGGTTAGATTACAAGCTATACAACACTGATTTTTGTTTAATAGATCCAGCTAAAGATTTGTATTATGAAAACCTTGTATTTAATGAAATGTTCAATGGAGTAACAACAATGATACAGATCTGATGGTTTATATTTTACATATTGAAATATTTGATATGGCTTGCTAAAATTGAACTGTTGAAATAATTAGTCAATGGCGTTTTCAGGGAATAGCGGAAAAGCTACCAGCTTTTTCGATCCCACACATGATGCAATGCAAGCTGGACAGTTCTCGAAAATAATGAAACAGGCTGGCCAAAAGGTTCCCGAGTGGCTAAGCTCTGGCCACTTTGATGTAGGTGGCGGCGGCCGATCGAACTTCGGTGGCCGGGACATCAGAGGGGTAAGTTGTAGCACTTTCAATGAAATCACTTATTTTACCAAAAATCAAATAGATATAATTGGAAATGAGTAACACTATTCTTTAAAGTAAACTGATGGGATAAGATCACCAAAATAAAGAGACAAAGATTGTTAACTTACTTTATTCCATCAACATTTTAATATCAATATGTATCTTTATCACGATGCTGAAGAATATAAGATCCTCATCTCATGTAACAAAAGTTCAAGTCTGTATCTAAGCTCACTCATATTCAATCATTGATAACTGAGATTGAATTCTGGCTTACCCCTTGCTGAGAGGTGAGACCTTATGATATCATTCAAGTGTTGAAAAAAGAAACTGTTATGAAAAAATCTTCATAGACATAGTTAACGAAAATAGCGTCGAAGTCATCTTTTAAGTTCAATCTATCTCTTGCCAACTATTAAACAATCTGGAACATATTTCTTGAACTTTATACCACACCTTAGTGAAAGATTGGGGAAAAAACAAATTCAAAACAGTTTGTACCAATAAAAGAAATATTAAGTCAGTTTGAGCAAATAAGAAGAAAATGACTACTGTTGAAGAAAATAGCTTATGAAATTTTATCTGATGATTGTCCTGCTTGCTATATTGACCAAACTGGTAAAAATATCCAAACCCGTGTAGATGAATATAAGAGGTTGATTTTACACGACAAGAATATTACAGGTTTCTTTGAACATTACATTAGTTTTAATCATTACAGTAGATTACAATAAAACTAAATGTTTGCATGTAGCCAATAAAGGGCATAGAGAACATCAGCTCCTTGAAAAAAAAAACCGATTTTGAACTAAAAAATAGAATTTATACTATCCCCTTTTTCATCTCTCTATTACAAATGTAAATTTACTATGTTATGTTTTTGTGTTAGTCTTGATAATGAGCTGACTGCTCTAAACATGTTGACTCTACGTTATACTAGTAATTTTGTTGTATTATTAACGAATACATTCGTGAAACACTAAGCCAAGAGATTAATTTAAATTATCAATTAGAGATAATTGAACACTCATCATTCTTTTTGAAGCATATCTCACAAGTACAATTTTTAAGATGTATTTTGAACAAATTTTTTCGAAATATATTATAATTGTGAAATGGTTTGCAAAGAAATAATGAATGTGAACTTTAAATATTCGGTAGTCTAAGGTACCAATTAAAATTTTTTGTTGCACTAAATTGAGATTCAACCTTTTATATCCTTTAGCATCCTGTTGGAGGTATACATTGATGTAGAAACGTAATGGAATGAACAGAGTAACCAATCGGTGCTACTTTTATTCAGTTGTTTAAGCCTTTAATTCGCTTCACCAAGTATCGAACTCGAATTAATTGAAATCGGTTATTTTTCAGGATGACTTTGGCAAAGCTCAGAGCTTGAACGTGCAGGAGGAAGCAGAAGAAGAATGGGAATAAGATGACGGAACAGGTGATTTCATGTATTCGCCAGACGGTATTTGAAGTTTCACAGAATGTAATTTTTTTGTTTAAGTTTTCTCTTTGTTGAGTTTCGTCTAATTTTATTTTTAATTCGTTAATTCGTGTAACGCTGAGTGACAAAATTTAATGTTAGGTTATTAACGATGGAACGAACTGTGATACCTACTTTAATTGATTTGAGATCTGGTATCGAAAATGTGTTGAGCATTCCTAGTTTTTTATAAAAGCATCACAAAATACAAATTCACTTTGTTTCATTTACGTAGGTCCAAGTAACAACCTAGTTAGATATGCTTTTGGATAATTTTGTGTCAATTCAACAACAGGATATATATATATATATATATATATATATATATATATATATATATATATATATTTCAATAAACACGGTGATCATTCCAGTTTAATTTGGTACTAAGTAATTTTTGGTACATTACTTTCATGTATGGCTGTTTAATGGAGTCCCTAAGTCTTGACGTCACAGAAAGAGGCGGAGTCATTACTGGCTCTAATCAAAAAAGGTTATAAGGTTAAAGTCATAAAGAAATATTTTATTCAATGGTTTCTCAGTTTTGGCTACATAATAAGACAACTGCTATACTATATATTTTATATGGTTATAAGCTTTACTGCTTAGTTATAATAAAAACTGCTGAAAAGGCTCTTTAAACAAAATACACAAATTGAAGTTCTTATTCTATCACCAAAAACAAGAAAAACACTAAATGCAAATATTCTTATGGGATTGTTCTTAGTCCAAGCCATGTTCCCATTTTATCTGGGGTCGGGTCTTCCTATACATTTGCGGCAAAGAATTCTGTTCTGGGTGGACTGATTAGTCAGATTAGTGGTACATTCTGATGTTCTTCCAACAAGTGTTGGGTGACCAGCCTTTTCTACTGATCTGGTTTGATATATTGAGTACTTTCTTGACGACATAGTCATCTTCGCGTCTTTGAATATGACCTTTGATAGAGTACTTATTGCGTACTCTATCCAAGCTTGTCGCTCCACTCGCCCATATCATTTGTGTGTAGTTATTCATGCACTTTTTTCATATTCCAGCATTCTGTTCAATATGTCAGAAATGGTTGCACCACTGTCTTTTACACCTTTGCCTTGGTCTTGATGGGCATGACAATATGAAGAAATAATCTACAGAATAATCTTCGCGTCATGCTATGTAGTCAATAAAGTGTAAATCATAAGTTCAAGTGTTTGAATTTAAGTTTATATTCAATTATAATGGATTTACATCAAGTAAACACCAACACGATTAAATATTTCACAAGGTGCTTTTTGGTTTATGCTATCCATATGTATAGAAATATTTCTGTCACGTTCTATATCAGAGTGTCCACAACGTATATATGTAAAACCCGGTTTCACTTTTATTTAGAGCGGCAGATAAGCTTTATCTGCCAGTTGCCAGATTTTTGAGTCTTCTCAATTCCATTTAGAGTAAATGCTTTGTACTTAACCAACAGTTACGACCATAAGTTCAATTTATCTTTGGGACTGGTATCTCGACATTTAACCGCTTAGGAAAAGAGCGATCGTAGTGTATTAAACGAAATACAAAATAGTTCTTACGTTGTCCATCGCAAGAATCACAGAATGTCACCAGATCCCGAACATTTATATCAAGCATATTAAATATATAGTGATGAATTTGAGAATATTCAAAAACTGCTGTGAACGTCGAACCTGTAAATATGGATGAACGTAATTTTTACGTGTACAACTTGGACATTGCTTGTTCTGCGCTCTATCAATATTTTTATGAAGAATACCCCGTGTCTCCAGGCTATTGCAAAGTATGTTTTGTTGTTTCATTCTGCCACATTTGTACTATATACATGGTATTACCAGTAGTAACATGAAAATGTGTCTGCGTGTTTTACCCAATACCCTTCATTTTCCTCTTCAAGTTTTTCAGATTTGTTACTTTCTTCTTTGGCCTCGCCTTGTTGCGTTACGCGGGGTCGGCTTTCTTGATCTTGAGGCGCCATTCATTCCGCTGGTTAGCATCGTCATCTAATAGCCCCAACCTCTTCATGTCCCTCTGGACATTCGTCAACCAAGAAATTGATGGTGACCTCTCCCTCTCTTTTGTGTAGCCATGGAATTTTTATTATATGGTCTTCGGTACATCGCTTAACGTGACCATACCATCCTAGCCTGGACTAGGTGAGTTTGTCCGAGATCGGTGCAACTTTAAAACTACCCCGGATGAATTCATTTCTTATTTTGTCTCTCATTGTAACTCCTCCCGTCCATCCCAACATACGCATTTCTGTAGTATGTAGTTTTTGTTCGTGAATCTTCTTTGAGGCCCCTGTTTCGCTACCATAGAGTAAAACTGGTCTGACGGCTGATTTATAGACCTTCCTTTTGTCCTTGTAGACATTTTTGGATCACATAAGACTCCAGTAAGCTCACGCCATTTATTCCACCCATTGGTAAGCCTGTGGTTTATGTCCGATCCAAGATATTTAAACTGTATTACTCTAGGTGCAGCGACGCCTTCAAGTTTTATTTCTGCGTTTAGAAGGCTAGGTTCCTCTGGCCCAAAATTGCACACAATGTATTCTGTTTTGGCTGTTCTAATGCGAAGACCGTTCTCTAGACTTAGGCTCTAGACACTTGCTCCATTCATTTAAATTCTTTTGAATTTAATTTTGTTTGTCCGCGTATAACGGACCATCCAAGGAACCTGTTTTTGGACTTTCTCGGTCAGGTAGTTTATAACGATTTTAAAAAGTAAAGTCAAAAAGATCAAAACTCTCCGATTGGTCAGTCGCGCTTCTGACACGTGTCTGAATGTAATTATATTAGTCCATAACAAGTCTAATGTAACGTTCGGGGACGTTTTGAGGTCTTAAGTTATAGGTGCGTTCTAGGTACACGGTCAAAGGCTTTTTCAAGATCTATAAAGATGATCCATAGATTATCTCCTTGTTTTCCCGGGCTTTTTCTATCAACAATCTGAGAGCCTGAATCAGTTCTGTTGTTCCCCTGTCCGCTGGGAAATCAGATTTGTTACTATCACTACATAACCTACTATCGGAGATTTTTTCTACATAAAATATTTCTTCATATATATCACTTTCTATAAATTTATTTCGGCGTTTTGACATCAGTTTGCAACAACCTCACTTTTACTACATGTTCCATATTGAAATTTATTTTTTCCTTTTTCACATAAATCACTTTTTAGTATACAAAATATCAGTTAATTAGTCCTACACAAGTACCAGAATATTTAAAAATCACCAAAATTTGTTTATAGTATTCAAGTATAAATGGATTAGACTAACATGTAAATATCAAGAAACAATTTTCTGTTGAATTATAATTTTCTAATAAAATCTGAAAGCATATTCATCCCATGTTTTATTGACCTATATCAATTCTATAAAACCTATCCCTTCATAATAATTAGATTATAAGTAATCTATTTATAGTGTTCCTGATGGCTAAGTGTCACCAAATAACTTTATATTTAAAATTTTCTTTAATTTGACATTGAATCAAATCGCAAGAAAACAATTTCTTAGTGCTAAGATTGAAAAGTTTTATCCTGAAGCAGTACTCAGGCAATATATAAATTAAAGCCTTGAAAATTACTTATAATTTCTTCAGATCGAAATTTATGTACTTGCTTGGTATATATTCGAAATAATCAAAGTTGTCATTCATTGTATTCAAGATTCACGAATCATTCATACTAGTAAATACTGGGATTCTTAATCTCAGAGAGTTGTCTACACAAATGTTGTCAACGAGAACGGACCTATCACTTTCGAGAATGAATATTAAGCGCGCTTCTAAAACGTCAATCTTGTTGAATGATAATAGGATAAAATTGTTTCATCATTATTATGAATCATCAGTCCGTATTTAATCAATCGATTAAGAATCGATAACTTTCAAAACGACCACAGGTCCTATGCCCGAATGAAGGGAACAACACTTTGTGAAAATTCACGTGTCTTCTTCACTCTATCGAAGAAAAGACGTATAAACTCTCCCTAGCGTTCTAGATTCTCCTACTCTTGACAACATTAGTGCGAGTACGTGAGGCTTCGTGGACATTTCATTCGAACACATGTGTAAGAATAGGATAGCTAGTTTCAAGATTCACATATCATTCATACTAGTAAATACTGAGTCTTAATCGAAATATTTCGAATGAAACTGTCAGCGCTTTTTTCGAAGCGCACTCAATATTCACTCTCGAAAAAGATAGGTTCTTTCGTTGACAACATTTGTGTAGACAGCCCCTGAGAGTTTTATTTGAAATATTTCGATTACGCGTCTCGGTATTTACTAATATGAATTATTTATGAATCTTGAAACTAGCTATCCTTTTGCCCGCCGACGCGTGATCTGGAGCGATTAGGCATGGGACCATTCTTACACGTTGCAGACAGATTTCTATGGTGTTCGAAAGAAATATCCACGAAGCCTCACGTACTCGCACTAATGTTGTCATAAGTAGGAATCTAGAATGCTAGGGAGACTTTATACGTCTTTTCTTCGATAGAGGGAGGTCACGTGAATTTCTACAAAGTGTTTTTCCTCTCATTCGGACATAGGTCCTAGAGACATTTTGAAAATCATCGATTGTTGATTGATTAAATACGGACTGATGATTCATAATGATGACGAATCAATTGTATTCTATTATCATTCAACAAGATTGATGATTTTTTCGAAGCGCACTTAATATTCACTCTCGAAAAAGATAGGTTCGTTCTCGTTGACAACATTTGTATAGACAGCTGCCTGTGAGTTTTATTTGAAATAATTTTTTCATTATTTACTATATATATATATATATATGTACATGAGACGCATAAAACGTATATCTATATAAGACGTATAAATATATATGTATATTTATAGATTTCGAAAATACATACTTATAGCTGACTTCCCGCTTACTTGTGAAGAAGAAATTAAAAGCATGTTATTATTAAATCATAAGGTATAGGTACATACTTGGCCGAAAAAAATAATGGAAAATAATTAAATATTTATTTATAGCAGTGTTTATTGAAATTTTTGTCAGAGTAATAACGACTTTTTTTTGTTCAAATTTAATCAGATTTTATCCGTTGGTAATGGAGCAATTCATCATCATTGTCGAAACCTGAAAAAAAGTTTTAATATATGACAAAATATCATTTGGTTATTCTATAATAACAAATTTGAAAAATTAAATTAGCTGTTGGGTTATATTTCATCTAATATCACATATATATTATTTTATTTTTATATCGTTTTTTTTTTTTAAGATAAAAGGCTAATGGTGATATTAGGTAGTACTGACATGGAACAAAACATCGTAAGATAACGCGTTCAGGTAACAAGTCTTTAGGGTGCAGTGTTTTATTATTACTTACATGTCAGTGACGACTGAGGATGTCACCTATAATAGCATAGTTGCAAAATAATCCGTTGTATATACTTTTAATTATTTTGGAGAACAATTATAATGTCCAATCTAACCTAAAATTTAATATTACTTAATCTAAGAGAACAATTCCTTATCAATTCTGATTTTGAATATATTTACTGATGATGCCAGAGCTGTTTTTCTGTCCAAAGAGTTCCAGACACGGAACACTATATTAGTAATGAAATTTTGTCTTTGCGTGTACTTGAAAAGGTTTTTGTTTCAATTTTAGTTCATGGCCTAAGAGACGGGAATCGTGATTGGCGTGAAACAAATCTCCGAGGTTGCCATAATTGAATTTCAACATCCTAAAAGTTAAAATCAATTCTCCGCGTAGCCGATGATCGGCTGAAGTCTGTAAATCGTCCATCAGTCTCTATGGCGTGTAACACCAAACGATTACCTTCTGGAGAGCGTACAGCCCGACGCTGTATACTCTCCAAAACGTTATGGTCTCGTATTAATGGGTGATTTTTTAAGCGTAGTTTTTTTAAATCGAATAAAACGCTTAATTTGCATCATATATTCAAAATTTTTATTGAAATTGATAACTTGGCCTTTGCCATTTACATTTTAAAGATGTTGTCCGCGACTCCGTATCAAATGATCCATTCGGAAGGTCCAATTTTGCGTCACTTTTTCGAACATTTCGGTCTGTATTCCACGAATTACGCGTGTTATGTTATATTGTAAGGCTTCAATCGTGTTCGGCTTGTCCACATACACTAACGACTTTACTTTAACGACCACAAGAAATAATCCAGAGGCGTCAAATCGCATGATCTTGGCGGCCAATTCACAGGGCGATTTCGAGAGATAAGCTGCTCACCAAATTCATCCTTCAACATGTCCATTGTTTCACGAGCTGTGTGGCATGTGGCACCGTCTTGATGAAATCACATGTCAACCAAGTTCAACTCGACCAACTGGGGCAAAAAAAATTGCGTATCATGGCTCGATATCGTTCGCCCGATATTCGAGCACGAATTTTGATAGTAAATTTCAACAATTTGCAATCGTTGCTCGTTTGTAAGTCTTTCCATGATAAAATGGCAGAGTATACTGAAAACTTTTCACTTTGACAGATGACGTTTGGATGCCATTACCAACCAGTGCGGCCAACCTGAAAAACTTAACTCTTCAAAAATCACCCGTTAGTACCAGACACCACACTATAATCCCTAGTCGATGATAGATCGAATATATGTTTTATAGAGTTTAATCGAGGTTAGAAATACTGGGTTCTTAAAAGATCTTTTAAGCAGGTACAGCACTGAGTTGTGCGGTTACATATCTTTAGTATGTGTTCTTGACCATCACAAATCAGATGTCACTGTAAGACTCAAGTCTACATGAGATGAAACCACCTTGAGAACCCGGCCATGAAGGGAGTACTGCAAACCTGGGTTGTTTTTTCTAAGTGTAGAACGACGCATTTCTCCACGTTCAAGGGAAGTAACATTAATAACCACTTAGTTATTATGTTCAAATCTGCTTGTATGATTCCATGGTCCTGTTCAAGATTCCTGTAAACTTTCGTGTCATTAGCGTAAAACTCACTTTTACTTACGATATGACGAGGCAGATCGCTTGTATTCAGAAGATACAGAAATGGGTCTAGAATAGAGCGATGTGAAACTCCACTCATAATACATATTTGTTTCGGATGAATACCTGCCCTTACGTGAAATTTTCTATCTATAGTACCAAATTACCAAGCATACCATATTATTCTAGTTATATACTTGTATAGTACGTCAGACCTATCATAAAGCTCATAGAGAACATCATAGTCCCGTAGGTTGTGGGTATTTTAACACCGCACGAAACAAATGTTTCGTATTGATGTTGCACCATCAACATGCAACCACGTGTGGACGTGTGCGTTATATACAGTCGCCATTTATTTTTCAACGACCTTTTTCTATAACAAACTCATTTGCACAAGAGAACCATACAACTATTTTGTTGTATAATAAAGACCGAACTGTAACATGTAACGTCTTTGAAAAGAGGAATGAGGATTGAAAAATGGAAGACACAAAAAAAAATTCAATCTGCAAATGAAAATTACCTCGGGATCAAAGGTCTATAACTTAGTACCTACCGAAATATAAACAATCAGAACAAATTTAGCGCGAAGTGTAGAGAGTTTATTCATAGTAACAAACAGAATGTTGTAGGGTATTTTTAGTAGTAGTTAGTGATTAATATGTTATATTAATAATAATAATAACGTTATATTTATATTATTTTAATGATATGTAGGGCTGTAGCTATGAGTACACAATTTTCTCAAAACTTGTCTTTGTAGGAAGCATCAGGCTTCATTCGTAAAAAAGTATTTTTGCAGAATTTTTATATTCCACATGAAGCTACAAAGAACAGAGCATCACATCTAAATCTTCATTCGAAGACCGCCAGCTGAACCATCAACGCTGGCCAATTCAGATAATTCTCCACTACCCTCAAAGAGAAGAGGACAGAACTCAGATCATCCCATTTGATAAACTCATCAATGTAAAAATCTAGAAATTTTGAAGATGTCCTAGTTAAAATCACGTAATTCTTCGTTTTGATTAGTTTAGCAGTTAGTATATTTGAGTTAGTTATTTTGATAAAGGTTGCAACAGGTTTATCTTCATGTTATTAAGCATGTAGATAAGATTGTATTGATGGCAAGTATTATTTATACTTGCCATCAATACAATCTTGGGGCCACTCAGAGGAGTTTCTTGAAATTCTTTGTTTGGAGCCAGGATAAAGTTTTCCACAGAGGGGATACAATCATGACGAGTTATTGAATCGATTTAGTTTAATCTCATTGCATGGTAGGAGAGCAACTTTGTCACTCAAATTCTTGTATAAATTACTGCCAAACAGTATTGATTGTCCTCCTCTGTTGTCTGCTTTCAAATTTCTTGTTCCTAGGCAACATTTGTGTATCATAGAATTATTCCACCTAGAGACTCCAAGACCAACTCGCTATTGCTTACCATTCCTCCATTTCGTTTATGTAGTCTTCATTTAATGAATTTGACATTTACTTTGACTCTATTGTCGTTATTATTAGGAGTTATGTTAACAAGTGAAATTAACTAAAATCAATTGAATTAGATTGAGTTGTGTGTTATATTTAAATTCATTATATTATTTAGTTATTATTTGCTATTATGCAGTTTCAGTTGATTATTTCCTATAATTGGGTATTATACCTGTTGAGGATAAACAATTATTATTATTATCTTAATTCATATGTAATCGATTCATATTGAACCAATGCTGAGCCTGCTGAATGGTAATATTCACAGCTCCTGTCAAATACGACCAGTTATCACCTCTTACTTACAGGACTTGCTAGGGTTGATTCATCTGCGTACTCTCTGACAGAGATATTTTTGCTGTTCAAACCGATACTTAGGTGATATATATCGGTTTGATATATGAAACCGATGAAGATAAAACGGAAGATTTATCTACCGTAGACAGAGACGAAACGACTGAAATAAGTAGATATCCAGTAGAAAGGAGTGTACCTAGATTAAGTAAAAACTAAATACCTTCGTTGTCGTTACCCCTTGGCTCTATTGGGTGCAATTCTCCAAACATTGGGGGAGTCTGAAATTCCGGAATAGTCATAGAATCATCAGAGCCTCGTCGTGCTTCAATAAATTCATTGAATCCATGCTGTTTTCTACTGCAAAAAAATTTTTTTTTTAGTTTTATACATTATACTAATCTATTCTTAACTAGCTAATGTTTCTAAACCTGTTCTACTACTCTCAGGATATTATCGATATGAAACTGCGAGAGAACAAAACACTACCAGAAAGAACAACCATACCAACAGAGGACATAATTGAACTGCTGGACTGCAATTCTTATTTTCGGATAAAAATAAAATCGGATAAAGGATAAATCTGCACATGGTGACGGACTACCAATGGGATCTGCTCTTTCACCAGTGGTAGCCAGGTATATATGTGGAGTGGTTTGAAGAATAAAGAATGCAGACCTCCGTAATGAAACCGAAGTTGTGGCTGAAATACGCTGACGACGCCTTCATCATTATGACAAGACAGAGATTGAGCTCCAGAATTTTTTCAGTAGTATTTTATTATATTACTCTTACTCTTCAGTGATGAAGGGTGTTACAGGCGTTTCCCTTTTCATAACCTGGGGACTCGCTGTCTAGGGCCAGGAGCTTCTCCTGAGAGATATAAACAAAAGAACTGAAAATTATATATTTACTATAGTTGAAAAAAAACTTTGTTTATCAAATGCTAAATAACAAAACACTTTATTTCTATCATAACCCAAAATAGTAGAATAATGATGTCAAAGATTACAAAAAATGATATGAAGTGTACTTTAAAATTAATGTAGTGGGACGGTTACAAAGATTTTTCAGTTAACTTAAATAATTTTCAAAACGTTATAGAATATATTGATAAAGGAAATTTGATACAATAATCTGAGGACTTTTAAGACAAGTAGTAAATCAAGAATCGAAGTCGCCTATCGTTACTTGCACGAGATGAGGTAGTGTTAGTTACTCAATCTTAATGATCACCGTTACTACCGGCGAGTTCTTAAACATCGACTAAATTTACTGCTTGACGAATAATTAGATCGCCAATAGCTGGTATGGATGAAACGATACCATTGAGGTATCGTTACTGTAAATATATAACTTCAGGTACTGAAACATAAAAAAAAGATTTAAATTTGGAGGTATCGTTACTTTTACTCGATTCTATATCGTTCTTTAAGTATCGATACCGAGATGATATTAGTTTTTTCACAGATGTTGAAATAGTTATAATAAAGGGTGTTTTTTTAGAGGTATAGAACTTTAAATTGCAATAAAACAACGATGCATCATTCGGTTGACAAGAATTTTTTTATTCGAAAGATAATCTTGTGGCATTACATTTTAAATATGATTTCTGGCATATGACCGCCACGGCTGGCTCGGATGTAGTCCAATCTGGACGTCCAATTTTCGATGACTTTTTCCAACATTTGTGGCCGTATATCGGCAATAACACGGCGAATATTGTCTTCCAAATGGTCAAGCGTTTGTGGCTTATCCGCATAGACCAATGGCTTTACATAGCCCCACAGAAAGTAGTCAAGCGGTGTTAAATCACAAGGTCTTGGAGACCAATTCACAGGTCCAAAACGTGAAATTATGCGGTTACCAAACGTGTCTTTCAATAAATCGATTGTGGCACGCGCTGTGTTACATGTTGCGCCGTCTTGTTCAAACCAGAGCTCCAGGACATAATGGTTGTTCAATTCAGGAATGAAAAAGTTAGTAATTATGGCTCTATACCGCTCACCATTGACTGTAACGTTCTGGCCATCATCGTTTTTGAAGAAGTACGGACCAATGATTCCACTAGACCATAAAGCGCACCAAACAGTCAGTTTTTCTGGATGAAACGGTATTCTGACATACACTTGAGGATTATCTTCACTCCAAATGCGTCAGTTTTGTTTGTTGACGTAGCCATTCAACCAGAACTGCGCTTCATCGTTGAACAAAATTCGCTTAAGAAAATCGGGAACAACGGCAATCTCGTTTTGGGCCCATTCGACGAATCTACGCCTTGCTTGATGATCGTTTGGCTATTCATGATGAATTGCCCAACCAAACTGAGAATAAATCACTTCTCAGCTGTTAAATCGGTCGCCATCTTCAACAGTAATGCCAAATTAAAGTTCTATACATCTAAAAAAAAACACCCGTTATAAATACTCTTGAACCATACCTACTCGATAATTAATTTTGAATTATATCGATACTAAAAGTATCTGATATCGGAAAAATTATCGAATATGTACTTCTATTTAGTCGTATCATTCATAGGTTCGCTAACTGTACTAATATGTGCATTCTGTGTAACAATAAGTAACGTCTACTTGCCCAGAGATAATATTTTTGTGCAATTCTTACCTCATCATGATTTCCCTTTTTTTCCAAATTACGTTTATTACTATCAATAATAAACAGAAGAGGATAATTATAAAAACTAAAATTATTGTCCACCAGGTGACTGCGTTTTGTATATCAGGTTCCCTATATACATGAAATATACTTGGTAAATATTGGTTCGCCATTCTGTTCCACATTTTATCCAAATTTGCTTCAGTAAGTTGGTAACCCTTCCACAATTCGCATTTCTCTTTCATTTTAACTGGTAATGAATACACTAGTCTAACACAAGTTTGATAATCTGGCCATTTCATTGGACATTGCTCCAAGGTGTATATCTCCACGTTTTTAATTCTGTGGGCAGAAAGCAACGGTTGAAAATGGAATATTAAATATGGAAATGTTGAAGTGAGAATATCAATCATCCCTTTAGCTAAGTAAATAGTGTCAAACGTCACGGTATACCTCAACATTTGCGAATACAAGGCGAGTGTAGTTTTCTTAGCTCTTTAGAATAACGAAATATTCAATGATACTTTTAATTAAGACAAATTTTAAAAATACGAAAACTTATTACTATTCGAAACCAGCTTAGAAATTCGTCAAGCTTCGTATATTATCTTATAATCTGACTTGTTGACTAAGATATGAGTGAGGAAATATTTGAGGCAGCTTGAAAATTCATTAACACAGGATACATTTTCTGTATTATCTGAATACAAAGCCAACTCTGGGTAAAAACTTGTGAATGCTTACCAATGCATAATTTATTTTTATAATTTAAATTTGATAAAAAAATTAGGTTAATTGAATTTCTTAATGTTCATAAATTTTTATTATTAGGTACATTCATTACATAATATTACATATCCTATTTATTTAATATTTGTACTTATTTCATGTTGCAATTAGCTTCATTCCATTGAAATAAGTTTAAGGTCAGAACATTGCATGTAATTTGTCAAGAATAACGAAGGTCTGGCCGTCGTGGGCTCTTGGACTACAGTTAATATACCATTGCATCGTAAACAACAGGGTACTTTTTTTTATCTGGCGGCATCCCCGGTGAACTGGCTCTTATCTTATTTCCGACGGCATGGAAGTCTCTTTCATGCCGTCGAAGAAGAATGTTATGCGGAAACTACGAAGCACGTTTAATTAGATTTTTCTTTCTTTTTGCATATTTATTTGAAGTTTAAATTTACTCAATAAGTTAATTTAATATTAGTATTACCATAAACAGATTTTAGAATATTCGCTTTTATTATAACCACGATAATGAATTCCAGCAATAAGATATCATATTTATCCGTACAAAATTTCATTAAAAGCAATTATTCAAGTATTTCGCAGAATTTCATTGACGTGTTGGGTTTCATTACAAATTTTCTAATTTTTTTATTTTTTTATTAATTTTCTAATTTTTTTCAAAATTCTAATTTTCATCTAATCTGATACGAATATTTTGAATTATGAAAACTATTTACGATTCTATGAACCATGAATAATTTTATAGTAATATTCTATGAACCATAGGTCATTGAATATTTCAATTTATATGAACCAAGTTTTTTTAATATTTCGCTTTTGTTCCAACAATTAACTGTTTACTTTTGGAAATGAATACAATAATATAAAATATGTCTGTAGTTTGATAGATACAAAATTACACAAAGTAAACTTTTTCGACACTTTCATTGATTGAATATCAACATTCACTCTACGTCTTGTCATTCTAAGCATTTATCGTCTACGTAAGACGAAGTTTGTTTGAAGATTGTTTGTACTTTCATCACAGGCACCGAAAGAAAATTCAAACATGCTAAGACTCACGTAATATTTTCTGATAAACAAAATCCATTGATTTTAGTGTAATCAACTGCCATTTTGAACAAACTCTCTTTTACTGACTCCAATAATTTCTTGTCCTTTTCAAAATCTTCGATTTGTTTTCCAGAAATGAATATTGTGGCATATTTAGATACTAGGGGACCTGCGGTTGGAATTAACTCCGTCGTTGTGACAGGTGGCAGTGTCGAATCTTCTTCACCTACAACATTAAAAATTCAAAGAGACTTAATAGAAATAATTCTGAAAACAATTTAATCATTTCTATTGTATTACTAATTTTATTCGGTTAATTCATAAGAATGAGATGACCAAATAAAAAACATATTTGTAAGAAATATATATTCCTAGCAAATGGAGATTGAAATTAGCGACCACATTGATTTGAAGCTACTTCGTTTAAAAAATTTCTGAGCTGGCTCTAAGGATAACATGGGTATAAACAAACTAAACACAGAACATTGCATAATCTTTGGTTATATATCTGTGTTGATGAGGAAAACTGAATCAACATTTTGTTCACAACATGTCAAGGTATTTTAAATATCCAAATGATAAAGTATATTTATTTAGTTCTTCCTCATTTATAAATTTATTCAATTCGTTCATACACCTATTCTTCAATGAAGACATTATTTATTTCATTCAAATCGTATAGGTAGTTAAGTGTTCAATGAATTCTTTCGTTTCTTTTATCGTACAGATAAAGAATATTTTTATTTAAAAATTCCTACAGTCAGATACCTAAACTGCAATTTTGATAGAAAAATAATTACCTTTATTAATGATGAATTTGAAGTTTTTCGTATTATTTGAATTAATATAATAATACTTACCAGCTTTTTCAAATGTTACTTTACAAGGCACTGTGAGTGAATCGTTAGAAACTTTCAATTCTAAAATTACCGAACTGCTATAAAAATACAATTTTTTCGATTTTGTAATGTAAGCAAATCTCTTTCCAACTTCCGTAGAAATTCCATCATCGTTTCCTGAAAGAGTGTATTATTGAAGATTGTTGTAGAAGTTAACGCAATGAATTTATTTATATGTAATGCTGGGTACTGGTTCAAAACGAGAGAGAATAATGTAGATGAAACACTCAATTCAAATTCGGTATTGTAGTTGATCATAGAAAAGTATAATAAAAACAAACATATTCATTACTAAAAAAAAAGGGTAAATGCATAACTGATCACAGAATTTCGTAAAAATCGTTAGCACAGAACATATATTAACGTAATATTCTGTGATCAATAGTTGTTAGTACCATATAATCTGGTATTCAAATCTATTAGATTCCTGTTGTTGAAATGCAATCATTAAAAGTTAACAATATTTTTCTTCCATTTTGAAGATTTCAATAGCGTCCATTCTAGATCAAAGACAATTTTGTTTTCATTTATAACTACATAAAAATACTAGAGATGGATTTTTTAGCTGCAGTACTTACAAGAATTTCAAGTTCGATAACATTTATGATTGTCATATAAAATTGTTGAAGTGTTGCAACTTTTTTCTGTGTAGGTAGATTTAAATTCTATACATCAGTAAGTAAAGTTCCAATATTTCATCCCAAATATTCTGAAGTAATTTCTGATATTTTATAGTTTTATTGATTGCAATTCCTTAGAAAATGTTGTATAAAAAATCAACGGAAAAGTATTTATTCCCTAATATGAATTCAATGAGCGATTTTGAATAAGGAATTTTGGTTACCGGAATTTTAAATAAAAGTTGAAGAGAAACAGTTTTTTTGTTTGAGAAAATGTATATTTCCAAAAACTAGATCTTTTACGTATGTTCTAACTTACCAACCTTGTCTTAATATCAGATAATCCTCGTTTGGTCTAGTTTCTTTTTTCCCTATATCACATGTTTCAATAGTTACTGATATATAGTGGCCTTCTGCTGTTACTTCAAGTTTCTCACTTCCTTTATTATAGCCATCCCAGCTATATGATCCTACCTTTAAAATATCTACTCTGTCTGGATTGTCAACAGCTATAACTGAAATGAAAAGTTTTATTTGTTACATTTTTTATTTGATATATTTTATCAAATTGTGTGCATCAATTTCCTTGACTTGTCCCTTAGTTAATTAACTGATTCATATTCGATTTGTTTTCATCTCTTTGCTGTGAGATATGTTTTTTATTTTTACTTATTATAGTCAAATTAATAGTAACAAAACTTGAATATTGAAAAATTTCATACTTTAGTTACAATATATGAGCAAAAATCAAGAAATAATTTAACTTGCATCATATTGAGGAAAAAGTACCTACCGATATAAATTCAAAATGAAAACCTTATTATAACGAAAATATCACATTACATGTGATACAATTTCCATAAAAATTAACATATTATTTTTTAGTAATCACATTACATTTTTATCAATTAAAAGTGAATGAATATTACTCAATTCTGTTGTAAAACGTCAATTGAAAAATTAATTTTCAGAGTTTCTGAGCGTATTTTTTATCTTAGCTAGTTTTATTCACAAAATTCCACAGAATAGCAAAAAATTACTTCGACAACCTTACCTGTTGAAAGTAAAATAGTAGAAATTAAAACTATATTTTTAAATATGTCTATCATGTCTTTCACATTGGCTACAAAAATCTCTTATAACACAAACACAATGGTATGAAAAGTATATTCCAATCAATTTTCGAAAAGATAACCATTAATAATACCTTCATCACCTTCATTCTTCCAAGTAATATGATATCATGATTTTATCTGATAACTATTGTAATTTGAAGAGTTGTTTTATTATTAACTTCGTACTATTAATATCTAATTTAGATAAGTATCAATGATTTAGATGCCGAAGCATATTGACAAATCATTGAATTTTTTAATGCAACGCTAAATCCATTGTGATATTATTATTGATCAGTTGTCATTAATTCCGTGAAAATTAAAAATATTTGAAACTATATTAGAATTTTCTATGATATTATTCTTCGTGTACAATGAAATCTTTGAGGTAAGAAACGACGTATATATTATATAGATAAAGACAAAGATAACTACAGGCGTACATGCAAAAATTTCACAAAATTTCTGTAGAAGTCTACTGCTGTGTAGTTTGTATAAATTGTGTGTTACGTCGCGAAGGAATATTTAGAAAGTAGTGGGGATATGTCACATTGGAACGTCATTGTTCCTCGCCGTTCCATTTCCATCATCAATAGAACGAAAACGGTAGGTAGGAGACGATCGGGACTCGTCAGCTGTTGTCAGGTTTCGTTCAATAATATAGGGAGAGAGTAGTGAATTCGGTCAGCTGTTTTATGTTTTGATATTGAAACGCGCATCGTACAAAATGTCCGAGTCTAGCGAGCCAGCCACGTCTAGCAGCGAAACGACTTCTTCTGCTGAAGTTGTCGAAAGTATTATCGACAAATCAGAAGAATTTGTCGAGCCTGATAACAAAAGACGTAAACTGGCCGGTAAAAACGATGACAAGAAACATAAATTGGAAGATAGGCTGGGTGGAATATTATGTTGTGCTGTTTGCCTAGATCTGCCAAAGGCTGCCGTTTATCAGGTAAGTTATTTCAAGCTTATTTTTTCGACACGCAGTTATAACGTGATTATGTAACTGCGTAGTTTAGTTTCTTTGTTTGCAAACAACATAGCTGGGCGCCGCCTATTGATTATTTTGGTCCCTATTCCATTTCTATAAATATAAAAGGGCGTCAGCCTAAATTTTTCTTTAGAAATTATAGTCAATTTTTCTAACATGGTGTTCGTGAGCCTATTTCACTCATTAGATGGTATTTAGAGGATATAGGACACGATCTACATGGAAGGAGAAATAATCTATTATTATCAATCATTTCTTCAGCAAAATATGACTGAATTTGTACAGTCTATACTAAAAATTGATCTGGAAGAAACTTTGAAATGAAAAGATATTCCACACAAAAAATCAATCTACTTTGTCATTCAGGATTATTAAAAATGGCTGTAAGGAAGTCACATTTCAATGTTCCTTCTAGAATTTAATTTTTTCTTTATCAGATTGTATAAAATCTAGACTAAACTACAACATAGTCTAAGCTTTTTATTGAGATAAATATTGAAAGAAGTGATTAATTCTTGTCTTATCATTTTCGAATTATTATTATTATTGTGTAGTTGATGCAGTTCATTTTGTATAAAAATCACTTCAAAATTGAAAAAATATCTGAAAGAGTGTTTAGTTTTAGAATAATTTGTTCTTTCTGTACTTACCTAAAATTCCTGTAAATATAATTTTGTACTGGGTAGAATTAAACTAAGAATTTTATCAGCCTTGTCTAGAATTTATATTGCAATGAGATTCTTTCAATAAATGCCTTGAATTTAATTTTTTCGTCATTCTGAGTTCCCAAACCCATCCCGCTTTTATATTTGTGAGGACAGAAGTTATTTAGTTCCTTAGATAGGTAGGTATACTGAGTATAATTTGAACGAAGAGTTCACCTTCACTTGATAATTATTGAATACATATTTGTTGATTTTCAATCATTTTCTCGACCTAATATTTTCTATATAAAAACAAATTAAGTAACAGAGAATACGAGGAAAAGGTAAAGTAAGGCTTTTTTCGTTGGTAGTTTTTTCTGAATGTTTGTATGCATTTATATTGATACTTATGTTTTGTATTAGTTACAGGGTTAGAAGAGGATTGGTAAGTTCAGATGTAAATTAATTATTTTTATTTTGCAAGGTATTAGTCGTCAAAATTCTATCTTCACTTTTGTTCGTCAAACAAGCCCTTTTCAAACTTCACCATTGACTTGAAAAAATATATTTGTCAGACTTGAGTTTCATTAAAGAAAATATCTCCCTCTTCCTCATTCAATTTTATTATGTTTATGCGTACAGAAAACGCGATTTTCATTGTTTTATACTGTGATACTAACAAACTATGGATTTATTTATATGTAATTTTATGTAAATATTGTAATAACGAGCTTTCAACTTGAATCTACTTTTCCTCACTCAGGATGAAAATATTTAAGTTGATTAAAAGTATCTAAATAAATAAGATGAAATGCCATGAAATATGAATAATATTTTTGTCATTCATTACTTATATTTCGTATAGTAGATCAAAGTTAAAACCTTCGTAACTCAAAATTGTCGATACAAAAGTTTATTTCAATGAAAAGCAATATTAGTTTGGCTTTTTATGTTCCCACTAGAAATCATTAAAATCTGTCATTAATTTAACCGTTATTCAATTAATTGCAAATTATTCATTTTATGTGTATGCCGTTCAAATTAGCCATAGTAATTTATGATTACTTTTTTTTCGGTACCAAAATTTAAAATATTAAGGATTGTTTCAAATGTTAATTTTACCTATGTAATAAAACTACTGCAGAAATGCATATTTCTGGAGTAGTTTTATTTAAGAAACATATTTTCAAGTTTGTTTTGCGTTTTGTATTATAATGGTATAAAGTAAGAAACTTCAGGTAATGCAATAGTTTATCGGTATTATATATCCAATAGTTTATCAGTCTTATTCAGTAACTGAATAAAATTTAAATATCTAATTTCACAATACCCAAATTCGGCTTCCCAAGTGAAAAAAACTGAGAATAACTTTTCAATAAGAATTTCTTTAGAGGTATCCGAGTTTTTCAGAAAATTCTGATTCAGTCGTTAAAAAATCATTTTATGGTCCAATTGATTGTACCGGGGGCCTCACAAATCATTTTGGACTATTGGAAACCTTTTACAATATACGGGGGTTTATAGATAACTTAATTACCCACTGTAATTGTTTCGTCACTCGAAGAAATCTACAGTAAATTTTCTGTGCGTGTCTTACAGTGTACCAACGGCCACTTGATGTGCGCCGGATGCTTCACTCACGTGCTAGCCGACGCTCGGCTGCGGGACGAGCTTGCCACCTGCCCTAGTTGCAGGGTGGAGATCAGCAAGACTTCGGCGACGAGAAATTTAGCCGTCGAGAATGCCGTGTCCGAATTGCCCTCGGAGTGCCAGTTTTGCAACCAGCAGTTTCCAAGGAACTCTTTGGAAAGGCACGAAGAACTAGAATGCGACGAGAGGTAAGACTTCCACCAATAACCCATTTCTGATTCGTAACCAATATGAGCATTTTAAGGCCATGTCTTTTCAATTTAAACTTCCGAGTATTTGACCGTAAGATAAATTGAACCTATGAGATTAACTGTCGGTTAGAAAAAACAGGTTAAATATTTTTAACTGATTTATATTATACTCAGAGTTTCATTATATGTAGTTACATTCCTGTGTTTGTTTGATTTCTCCAATAAATTTGTGAGTTATATTTATTTAACATACAATATTCTACAGAACAGGTCCTAATTACAAAACAGGAAAGACAACAGATACTAAAAACAAAATTGGTACCTAGTACAAAAGTTCAAAAGTTTCAATTTTGTACTTTAAAATTTTATAGTTCAAGTTTAAAAGTAAGAGTTTGTGATATGAAATCACAACATTAATCGATTGGGCCGATACTTGATGAAAATCTAAATACAGAATTTAAATAAAACTAAGAAGTTTTCTGATTTTCACTATAATTAAGTTAAAACATAAAAATATCGTTTCGACAACACAGTGGCTTCATAAGATGTTGATGATAAACTGAGCTATTACATTGTGGACTGCGTATATTTATCCTGAAGTATATCCTGTGACAGTGTTCTATGGTCATTCCCACCCCACGCACTTCAGGATAAATATACGCAGTCCACAATGTAATATCAGTTTATCATCAACATCTGATGAAGCCACTGTGTTTGCGAAACGATATTGTCATGTTTTGAATTAATTATAGTGAAAATCGAAAAACTACTTAGTTTTATTTAAATTATGAAATCACAACTGATAAAATGAAATATAATCATAGGAATAAAAAAAACCTTAAATACTGACCAAACTTATACATACATATAAACATTAACATATACATTCACATATTAACACACATACAAGTATATGCGTGAATATGAATCCTGTATGTGAATGCACATTAATGATTGTTCTAGCAGAGATTATGCATATCAAGGAAACTTGTCTTAATATAAGTAACAGAACAGTTGAAAATATCCTTGGCTCCCAAAATATTACACATCGTGTGCAATGGAGAAAATTTTAGAACATTCGTTCTAGCTGCTGGAAGGTAAAACATGAATTCTTTTCTGGGAGAAACTCTTGGAACAATAAAGTTAAGCTTTTGCCATAATTCCTGACATTTCACTTTATTGTTAATTATTTTATGCAAGAAGATTATTGCATGGCATTTCCTTCGCACACTGAATGTGTCCACATTATGTTGACTTGTAAGTGTTTCATGTTGATCAATATGTATCTGATAACCAGGATTCCAGACTGTTGATCCGTATTCAAGTTTAGATCTTACGAAAGCACAATACAATGTTTTCAGATATACTATATACTGATATATTGCTAAATTTCTTACCAATGCGAATAATGAAACCATATACTTACTCTACAGGCATCGGTTATTGTAGCATTGATATGTGGACAAAAATTTGTTGAGAATCGAAGGTTACGCCAAGGCAGTAAATGTTTTAGGTCTTCCTAACATATTACCAATTTCATATTTGAAATTTATCAAATTATATTTTGTGGAGAACGACATACGAGTAACATGGCATTTGGAGATGTTGAGGATTAATTGGTTGAGATCACACCATTTTAAAATATTACGCAAGTTTCTGGCAATGCGTTCAAGTCACCAATGCTGGAAACATAATGAAAATTCTTGAAGCCATCAGAGAACAATAAACCCTCCATCTATGACATCGATAATATCATTTATGAACATTGTAAAAGCAAAGGACCAAGTATGGAACCTTGTGGCACTCCAAATGAAGCAAGGTATTCAATTGATGTATTCTCCCGGCTAAAAACGCATTGAGTATATGTATTTATTCGCAAAAATTTACGAAATTAAATAAGAGATTGTCAAAGAAGTTAGCTTTGTGTTTGTAATAAAGCAGGCCAAACGTTACAAACTGATTTAAAGTTTTTTCAAAGAAGTAAGCTTTGTGTTCGTAACAGCACAATTGTGGTAATATTTTCTTAGTACTACTTATAAAATTATGTAATGGAGGGATTAAAATATACCCAGCACATTATCTTCATAAAGTCAAGCTTTACAAACTCATTTTAATTTTTTTGAGAGAAGTAAGCTTTGTGTTTGTAACAGCACAATTGTGGTAACATTTTCTTAGTACGACTTATAAAATTATGTAATGGAGTGATTAAAATATTCTTAACACGGTATGTTTTATGAGGCCAAACGTTACAGAATCATTCAAAGTTTTTTCACGAAGTAAGCTTTGTGATTGTAACAGCACAATTGTGATAAAATTTTCTTGTTTCTACTTGTAAAATTATGTAGTAGAGTAGAACTATAATATTCTCACCACATTAGCTTTTCATAAAGCTGAATGATATTTAATGTAACATAGCATTTAATTTTATGGCATAAAACACTATATTTACTTGTTTATTAATTTAGGTTATGTTTTCAACATTGTGGTAGTCATAACAAAACATTATCTACATATTCTCGCGGATTTCATATGAGATAGCTTATTCGATTTTATCATATAAGTCTGAGGTCAAGGACGAATTGTTTATTCGTTTTGATTAACGCTACAAAATAATTCTGTTAATTTTTTGGTTTTTACGAATTTTACTATTGTCGTTTAATTAATCAAATATTTATCTTGAATATTAACAAATGATGAAATATAGTGCAACTTTCATATCTTAATTGAACAGTAGCTTACAAATAAATATTGCTTCTTTAAGAATTATTTCTATTGCAATAAAGCATTTCATATTTTCACTTGGGAAAAGCAGTTTAAAAAATCTTTTATATCACTATCTGAGCAGTTGCATTTTTTCATTTGGACAATTGTAGTTGAAGAATTGTAGCTGTTTGTTTCTAGTGCAATACAACATTCTTTTATATCTTCATTTATTTTATTTTGTTTTTATCATATATTTATTTTGGTAATTGAAGCTTTGTGCTTTATTCTTCTACAATAAAAATTATTTTTATATTTTCAGCTGAGCAGTAGCAATTTAAAGATGTTATGGCGTTTATTTTTTGAGAAACAAAATATTTAGTTCATATCTATAATTTGGTAATTGCACTTGAAGTTATAGTATTATTTCAGGAAGAATTATTTATTGTAAAATATGTTATTTGTCTCATGAATTTACTTGGTCAGTAGCAGTTACAGAAGCAATTTATTTTAAAGAAATATTTGGTGTGCAATAAAAATATTCTTTCACATATGTATTTGTAAATTTGTTGCAGATGAATGCTAGTTTTAATCATTTTTATTTTCTATGCAATAAACACATTTTCTTCTATCTTCATTTGTTTATCAAGATTAGAAATTTTTGAGAAACAAAATATTTAGTTCATATCTATAATTTGGTAATTGCACTTGAAGTTATAGTATTATTTCAGGAATTATTTATTGTAAAATATGTTATTTGTCTCATGAATTTACTTGGTCAGTAGCAGTTACAGAAGCAATTTATTTTAAAGAAATATTTGTTGTGCAATAAAAATATTATTTCACATATGTATTTGTAAATTTGTTGCAGATGAATGCTAGTTTTAATCATTTATTTTCTATGCAATAAACACATTTTCTTCTATCTTCATTTGATAATAGCTGTTCTTGGTCAATTCCTCAGAATACTGTTCTTTCCAAAAGTTATTTATTGTGCAGTCAAAATTTATGATTGCTATTTTACTTGAAAAACTACCTACCTATTCATTTTGCATTGAAAATATGTGTGCTAATTCTCGAACAAAACAGAAATGGGGCGCATATTCATAATTTGATTTCTAAAATGTACTGCTTTGCAGTTAATATCTCATACAACATATTGCAGGCCTAGAAATAGATTTTTACTGAAGGATTAGTTCTTCTGGAAATAAAAGTCATGTATCATAAAAAATTTAATTATCAGGCAGCGTGTTTTGAATACGAATTTTCAAAACTGTTTGTTCTGTTCAGTCATCTATTGATCATAATAATTTGTCATATTAATCTTAAAATTACTTAGAACTATAGTAGAATCTTCTAAAAACATTGTTGCCATCTTAAATTTGAGCCGGGGAGGTTTGATAATATTCTATTCCTTTTTTGCTCTTTTGCTAAATGTTAGTGTGGTGTTTTTCCTACAACCAAATCGGAAAATACTCAACTTTGACATTTTAATCAGTATTTCTTTTAAGGAAAAGATCAAATTTTGCATCACAAAAAAATTGTTTTCAGAATTTCAGGTTGCAAGTTCAGCAGAATAGGCTGCCCTTGGAGGGGACCACTTCATGAGTGCAAAGAGCATGAGAACGAGTGTCCCCATCCCCACCGCTCTGGCGTGGAAGTTATGGAGTCTCTAAAGGTGATGGATCAGGAAATGGCAGATGAGAGAAAGATCTACGATAGCATTTTCGAACTTCTCGGATATGAGAAAATCTTGTTCAATGGTAAGCTAATTTCTGCCTCTCGTTCTTAGCTCTTGTGTAAATATAAACTTACAAAGTGAGTTTCTGTTTTGTAATGTAGAGCTATGATTAAAGAAGAGGTAATGATAATAGTATTGTTGGACTTCAAAAGAGCGTTCGAAACTTTATGTAGGTCATTGTTATTGAAGAAACTGAATAAAATTGGTTTTGAAGGTTTACTTAAAAAATGGTTCAATTCTTACTCACATTCACGATCTCAAAAAGTTAAGTTCAACGATGTCCCTTTGGACAGTAATCAAGTTCATTTTAGTACCACAGGGTACGGTCTCAGGTCCACTGCTATTCTACTTATACATTATTGATACAGTTTTTCATTTGAAAAACTGCTCTATATTGTTATTTGCAGATGATGCAATGCTTTATATTACTGGTAAAAATATCCAGACTAACAGAATGGATCAGTAGAGACTTAGCAGCAATAAATCAATGGCTGAGAGATAACAGTTTATCGAACATTGAAAGGGCAAAAGTTGTTAAATATTTAGGCATTATGTCGGATGAGAAATTGAGTTTCAAAGATCATATCGTCTAAAATCTCCAAGAAAATCAACTTTCTCAAAAGAATTGGAAAAAATCTGACGACATACGTGAAGTTATTGCTCTTTAAGTCAATAATAATGCCACACTTTGAATATTGTTTCACTCTGTTATTGGGATTGAGTAAAGAAAAAACAACTGCAAAAGTTACAGAATAGAGCTATGCGAACAATTTTTAAATGTAATAGATATACTCCGATCAAAGCATGCTAAATTGTTTAGAACTAATGTCAGTTAAACAGAGAATACCTTTTGCTACATATGTATACATTTATATTTAAAATTGAATTGAATTGTAAAACAAATTGTTCCCATATAGAGTAATAAAAAATGTAACATCAGTGATGTGCACAGTTATAATACAAGAAATGCTGACAATTTCTACATGCATGCTTGTAAGCTTTCTAAATCTAGAAATATTACATTTATGAAGGATTCAACAATAAATTCTCCATAAAAACAATTAGTGAACTTACGGTATTCGAGTGTAAATTAGCTAAGTTCGTCTTAGACATATTACTCTATCTAAATAATATATTTTGAACCCAAATGTATATATGATTTTGTAATAGCTATTGCTAAATAAATTATATTATTATTATTATTAAATTTTCTATAATGCTGTTTTGGGTTTTTTTTTCTACTCTGTTATTCCGATTGAGCAATGAAAAAACTCATCAGCAGAATAGAACTATGCGAACAATTTTGAAATGTAATAGATATGCTCCAATCGAAAGCATATTGAATTGATTGGTACTGATGTCAGTTAAACAGGGAATACTTTATGCTGCCTATATTTACATTTAAAATTAAAAAGAAATTCTCTCATGTAGAGTAAAAAAAATGTAACATGTGTCAGTGATATATAATATAATATATTTCTTATAATACAAGAAATACCGACAGTTTCTACATGCAAGTTTGTAAGCTCTCGGAATTTAGAAATAGTATATTTTATGAAGGATTCGAATTGCCTAGCTCCATAAAAACAATTTGACTTAATTTGAGCGCACCTATATTAGCTAAGTTCGTTTTAAACAAATAATTGTTAGTAATATATTTCAAACGTAAATGTACATATGAATTTTGTAATAGGTATTGCTAAATAAATTTTATTATTATTAATACGATATACTGCTTGTAAAAACTTCTTATGTACGTATGTAACACACGGTTTTTTTCTGTTCACAGATATTCAGTTGAAGCCATACAGGACCGACGAGTTTGTTCATCGGTTATATTACGAATCTTCCCGGTTTTCCGCCTTCAATAACCAGTGGGTTGTTAAGGCGAGGATCAATAACTGTCAAAAAGATCCAACTCTAAGCTCCGAGAGAGGATTGACATACCAGGTTAGCATAAATTTAAGAAAAGATTCGTTCAAGGAATTGATACTCAAACCTTGATTGTAATTACAGTCGAAATAAGTTTTTCTCTAATCCTGTAATGATACTATTATTAACTGGGTGGATTATACAAGCTGATTAGTACTTACACGACCCCCTTTATTTTTGTCTGATCATTCAATAAGATATTCGAAAAAATGGAACACAGCATGTTCAGAATATTTTTATTGTCTTCATCACATAAACAGCAACAACAAAAATCTTTAAGGACTCATCCAATGACACTCTTAAAATAGTGAGATTACACAAAATTGCTTTCTGGTGTATATTATACAAAAAGGCACGTTCAAGAGAAATACCTTTAATAATTTTTTCAAATATGGAACACATGTGAAATAAGACATTTTCTGTAAGTATATTCAGCCCTCCCCGTTGCAAATAATTAAAATATTATCAATAATAAATAAAATCATAGCTTCCAAAAATTCTGTTTTGAGGAAAGTTTGGATTTTGAAAGAATATGTTATTGTTAGTTAGATTTGTGAATAGCGATCTGTCTATTCGATGGTTATCGGTAATAAATAGGTTAGAAAATATACTTATTACTATAAATAAACTCACCTATTCCAAGCTTGAAATTTACTCAATCGTCTACGGAATACTTATCCTCTGCACTATATTTCACAAACAAATTATTTGTAAGTAATCCGTAAGTACTCGAAACACAACACAACTTCGATTCGATTAAATCGGTACACACAAAACACTTCGTTTTTATAATTTGATATTAGGTTATCCACAAAATATCAACACTAGCACGTAAATAACACTATAGAGAATTGAAGAATAGAGAATTAGAACTGAAATCGTAAAATATTCTACTTAAAACTACGAAAGTCTTGAACAACACGAAATTGATTTCGTTTCACTGAAATTTGTAAACAAACTAAACACTTCGTTTTTTAGTGTTTGATGTCGAGATTTCAACAAATTATCAACATCATCACTTGTAATACACTGTACACTATTGAAAAATATAGTATTTATACCGAAAGCTCAAATTATTTAACTTCTAATTGCGAAAGTTTTGGGAAGCGTCCTGTTTGCTTTAGTATACCACTACAAGAAAAGGCGGCAATATTAGGCAACCTTGCGACGTATGTTTACTTATTAACTCTATAGGCTATATACGTTAGTTAATTTTTAAATTACCTTGTAACCCAAGTTGAATTTGCCATGCTGATACGTAGATTACGTTTGAATAGGGGTATTTAACACTACTAGTGGCAACATTGTGTTGTACATAACCTCATGTGCTTTGAAAAACTTTTAACAGTGTCGTATCCTCTACAAACCCAATAGAAAGTAGAATTATGTTCAAGCTAACATAGACATAGGATTCAAAAATAAAAGCATCTTCGTTGGTTGATGTTTGACATACTTCAGGAATATTTACATAGTACTCGATCCGTTCAAGTATCCAATTATTTGTAGGCTTATTCAAGGGAGTTGGGGAGCCTAGGTAGTCACATACTCAATATCTTCTAAGGAAATCTCGTTCTTTTTGGAGGCATATCTAAATTATTGCATCCTCTTTAAGAAAATGACGCTAATAGATGAACGTGAAATTTGAAAAAGTTGAAGTTTACACGAAGAAGAAGTGTATAATTTTTTTATATTGAATGCGATGAATACATGAAATTAATTAAAATAAACAATACACACACTCCTACTGCTTGAAAGACACATAATATACACACACTTAGGTACCACACTTAATTTATTGCCAAACTCTACGTTAATTTTTTTCTAGAGGTTTTACTAATTATTGGCACTTTGGTCTTCTTGAACGTAAATTAAAAAAAAAATTAAACCTTGAAAGAAGAAAGTCTTATCAATAATATGACGGTAACCATATAACCTATAGATAAATTCAATGGACGATGAATCTACTCTGTGATAGTTCATAATTAAATGAGAGGTAATAATAAAAACTTGTCTAAAAATCACTGACTGAACAATTCTTTATTCGTGATAATGCTGTAAAAGGCGAAACTAGTCGAATAAAGAATTGTTCAGTCAGTGATTTTTAGACAAGTTTTTATTATTACCTCTCATTTAACCTATAGATGGTGAAATAGTGGTATAAGCTCGAATCAAAATAAAAGATACATGTTTCGTTCTTGTTTTTGTTATTGGTCAAAAGTTTACACCAATTATGTCGGGCAAGTCTGGAGTTTTTATATTATACTACTATTATATTTTTAAAATTGTTCTTGTCGGTATTGTTTAAGAAGTTCATTGATATAATTACAAGAATTGTTCCTCGTCTATGTTACATTTGGTATGATTTTAGGTTTTAAGAATAATTTTTAACGTTTTCCAGTTAATATTGAAATCGAAAACAACAACACCGATGAATTTGAGTTACATCGTTCTTCGCGGTCCCGTCGGCGACATCAAAGTGAAGCCGAGTATCCACCAGTTCGAGTTTACCGAACAAGAGAACGAATCTCAGTATTTGCCACTACGTTTGCCCGACAGCAACGAGTGCAATCGCTTACTAGCAGCTAAAGTAATTAATTTCAGGTAAGTACGAGGTAAAAATTAATATCGCAAGTAGTCGATATTATTAAGTGAATAGTGACGAAAAGTTGCTGTCACTAAATGAATTTACTTTCAATTCGCAGTTTCATTTCTCAGTATGGAATTTCGCGAAGTCTGGCGAAATAGAAAAATTAGCTCGTCACTTGCTCAATTTGAAATTGCACATAGTTAGATACTGTTAAATCAACACGAAGTTGTCATCGAAGAGTACCTTTTCATTTAGTATGAAAAATTTTCACAAAAATCTTTGAAATTATGAAATATAATACTAAAGTATAAGGAATAGTTTCATATAAACCAACTTTTTTTTAGAGAGTTATAAAGATAGGCTCATTTGTACCTGGGTCGTTTTCTTCCAAAAACTTGTTTTTGCGAAGCGCTCTTTGTTTCTTGGGTTATCTATGTATCATTTTTTCGAATACAGTGCTATTTTTTAGTATATTATCTATTTTATATACTAACGAACAAAGTTCAAGATTATTACGTTTTTTTAATTGACAGAACTAGGCATTGTTTGTATAATTCGATCTTTGTTTCATGTTTTAATTTGAATGTATTTTTCACCGCCCTATTCTTATTTGCTGGGGATTAATATTGAACTTTGTTGTATTTGTATTACCCCTCAATGCGATTGAATATCCGTTATGGGTGCGTTGTTGAACATTGGTTTTGTTATTTAAAAGTTCGTAACACTATTACTAAAGTCATAATATATTGTATGAAAATATATTGTCTATAGTACTAGGGTGCTCCCAAAAGTACCCAGCCTATCACAGAAAAAACAAAAATTTCTGTAAAAATGTTTATTTTTCAACCTGGTTTCTTTCTCAACTCATTACACTTTTGACAATGATGTTGTATAGCCTCTATACCCCTTCTGTAGTAAGAACCGTCGAGCACCCCAAAATAAGCAACCACTGCCATCTTAACCTCTTCATTGTCAGAAAATTGCCCTTTAATACCTTTTAAAGTTAATAAACAAAAAATAATCCGGCGGCGTTAAATCCGGAGAAGAGGGTGCACTCTAATTCGAACATCGATATCGACATCGCGATAACAGTCGTGTGACAAGGTGCATTGTCGTGATAAAACAACCCTTTTTTAAAGCCTAATATGACCTTTTTCCTTGATTTTACCATTCAAACGTTGGTACAAGTTCGCGTAATGCTCGTCGTTGATTATTCCACCTTTTTGAAGGTAATCAATAAAAATTATTCCTCTTGCATCCCAAAAAACATAGGCCATGACCTTCACTGCTGATAGAACTGCATCGTTTGGTGGACCCTGGGTTCATCCATTGTCACGAATCGACGCAAAAATTCAGCTTTATTCCTTTGAAACACTGCCAAACACTCAGTCGAAGCATTATCTCGATTCTGTTTTTGTTCCCTCGTCAGCAAACGCAGCACCCATCTCGCACAGAGCTTTCTCATTTCCAAATTTTCTTTTGGAAAATTTGTTTTTTTTTTAATTCAGAGGACCTACAGTTTAACGCTGGTTCCGAACGGCCATTGGGTTTGTGATCAATGTCCATTACCCAGCATATGTCATTATTTAAAGGTCTCAACTCATAGACAAAGTCAAACACACATGCCTTCAACAGGGCTTGAGTTTTACCGCATCATAGTTGGTTATCATAACGGTAAAGTTATCTAAATTGAATTAAAAAGTTTTAAAAAGGGCGTCAGCTGGTTATAAGATGAGAGCCTGTGGAAGCGAAAGTCTAGCTTCCACAGGCTCTCGACTAGCTAAAAAGTTTCATTTCATTCTCCATCTCATTTCTGAACAAACAAAACATACATCAAAATAGCCGCCTAAAATATTTCTATTATAATTTGATAATGTTAATGTTCGATGTCTCTATGCTTACCAATATACTTTGTTTCAGGTTAATCATGTTCTTGGTTTCCAAGTAGATTTCATTCAAATTAGGATGAACCATTATTGAAAATGTAATTTATACATTGCTATATTGACAAGATCTCTCAAGTGTAAGTTTAGTTTGATTTTACCAAGAGTCTTCGGTTTTTCTAGGATTCATTTTATTTTATATTTTGTTAAATTATATTAATATAATTTTATTTAGATAAATACAGAATCTAAGCGTTGTTTTGCTACTGTTCTAAAATATCTTGACAATTTAATATCACACATAATTGACACTTTTTTTAATGAACTGAATAAAAAAATGTTTCTTCCATTTTAGAGATTGAATAATGCATGAAATATTCAAACAATAGTTTTTGTCTTCATCTTCCTTGAAGAATTCTTCCAATTTTATTATTGATCTGATTGTATTGAATAAAAGAATATAAATCTAATAACTAATAGTGTTACCTAGTTATTTATGTGTGTATTGTTTATAGAAATCTTAATAATGATTAATTTCAAATATCCATTTCCACTTTTTATTTTTCCAAGTTTTTTCAAAAGAATTCTTTGACAAGAAGACACCTTTTCCACAAAGCACTGTTACATTTAACACTAATGTCATTACTAAATATGGATACAGTGAAAAGTAGCTTTTATAATAAAAGCATGACAAGTTTAAAAACTTATTTATAGGGTTTATGAAGATATTTTAAGCTTTCAATTGTAAATAACTTATACTTAGTTGATTTATAGTAAATTTATTTATAACATATTTTTATGTTCAATAGGGAAATTGAAAAAATAAAAAATTAACATTACTTTTTGTTTTTCTTTATGTCCAGAAGGTAAACATTTTTTGTATAGACAAAATGTTCAGTAAATCTCCCTTATTATATAATCTATTAATTGGTCCTTTTTTAGCAAATGAAATGAATAGATTAACCATCTCAACGCAACTACCGATTTATAAAATTCGTCACTTTTATAAAAGAAAAATTTTAACATAAAAAATATATTTACATCAACTTTAATCGGTTTATAGTACAATGCATCCATAAAGTTTGGAAAGAATTTTATATTTCCTAAACTGAAAGACAGAAACACGACGATTTTTAATTTTAGTATTATGCAGCTTACAATAAAATTACATCATACAGGGTGATCCACATTAATATTGATACGATCATCAGAATTATTTTTAAAAATATCTTGTATGATTCTTATCAAGCTGATTCCAAGTACAATTTGAAAGTAATAATTAGGTACATGACTTTATTTTAAATGTTTCCACTGAACCCTTGATGTATTTGACTCTAACCTAAATTTTGAATTAATATTGTTATTGTTTGATGTAAACAATGGCATCAGATATTTTTCTTTGATTTCAAGCCATACTTTACAGACACAGTGTAAATTAAATCAATGATAAAATAGATTTTGTTAAAAATAAATAATTAATTTTAAAACAATGCAATTTTTTGTTGCATTGTGTCACACAATTTCTTTCGTCAATTTCCAAGCAGTCAAGAAGCCCTTCTCTCCTCCTGTTAGTAAGAGATTATTCTGAAAATAACAAAACTTATTAATAGGATTAGTCAGTTGATTTTATTTGATATTAAATTTACATCATTTTGATATCATAAAGGTTGATATGATAAAATGTTGGTTGTAGTTTTATTATTTTTGTATTATTATTTATTAATAACAAAATTTTGAATTATTTTATGGAACCACTAGTCTGTCGAACGTTTTTGCGACTGCAAAATGGACCCCAGCACAGGTAATTGTGAAAAGGATTTTCAGAAAGTATCATATATCATGTATATTTATACTCTGCACTTTGATTAGTATTCAAAAACACTGAACTAAAAGAATATAGAACAGGTTTAATTGAAGACAATATGAAATGGTTACTATATAATGTTTTTATGACTATGAACAGTTATTGAATCATGTGATTCAAACTTACATTTTCATTAAACCAGCTACATCTTAACCTCTGCTGATTAGTACCAAGACTAAAATTAGGTTTTAATGTTGTATTCTGCAATTTGAGTCCTCTTGCACATTTACCATGATCTGCATTTGAACCAGCGAGTATTATGGCGCATTCTTCTGACACATGGATGTCAACTACATATATATAGTTTTCAGATGTCCTCTGAAATCAATATTACACATGATTAATGAGGCCAATACTTAGAGAAAATTATATCCATAATGCAACACAAATTTATTCTCGTATATTAAATAATACACATGACGCTCGTTTCAAAGTACAACTTCTACAGATACTAAATTAACACTGGTATAATTTTAAAAATACACATACTTAAATCTATTCTAGAGTATCAAGACATAGAATAACAAAGAAAATGAATAGAATCTAAGAATTAAAATTGAATATAAAAACTAGGTGATTAAAGGTAGGTATAATAATCAAAAAGATTTTTATAGGTATAAAAATAAGAGGTAGATAATCCTTCTGTCCTGATACTTGAGGTTCTATAATTGAAAATATTAAGTAAAGGTGTATTTTAACTCTAATTGACTATTAATAACAGTCCTAAATTATTGAATTTTAGAAAATTGATTTTGAAACCTTCATTCTATCTATGTAATAAAAGAGTATGTATAATATTTAATATATGAGAAAATTTAAATTAATATTGCATTACTCATCATTATCTACTTAGATAGCTTTACAGAGGAACATATTCCTATTTATATGCACATAAGAGGATTATAATTATTTATAACTTCAATTATATTTACCCTTAAATGTCTTGCAAGATCAGACCTGCTGAAACTACAATAAGGTTGAACATCTTCACTTCTCCAAAGCTGGACATCTGCAGTATGTGTAATACAACTAATCACATCCCTATTTCCAAATTCTCTCCAAGTTGTCTTCTCAATTGAAGACTCAGTATTTAAAGAATCTATCAAAGCATCGTCCTCACAAGTCTGAGTCAAATCATATATATTTATAAGTCCATCTGTAGAGGCCGATAACATTTTATTTCGATTGCTGGGATGAAATTTTACCTGAGAATAGAAAAAAAATTTTTGAATAAATCTAGTAAAATTTGTATAGAAATGATGATTTTTGTATAAGCTTTATTTTAAAGAACACATTGACAATTTTAAGACGTTTTCTATATTTACTGACCTGTGTAATGTCGTCTGTATGCGACTCCCAAAAAGCACCAGCTAATTTCAAATTTCTTATGTCCCAAAATAATAAGAATGCATCACCTTCATATGTGTCTGTTCCAGCAGACAACAATCTACCACAAGATGAAATGTCAAAACTATTAATCTTCCTATCTTTATCGTCTTTCTCATCTGTAGTATCTGAAAAATGAACATTCAATTCACTCAGAATTATATTAATTTTAGCACCCATAATTTTTATTTATTTCACTCACCAGTGAATTTGGATACAACTTTATCTGGAATCCTTAGATCCCATAAACAAATTCCATTATTAGTTCCAGTCCATAACAAATTTTCATTATTATCACAAAATTTTATATCAATAGTTTTATTCAAATTATTGTTCAATGTGATGCAATCTTGAAAATCATCCTGAAGATTGAAAACCTGTACTATGTTGTTGGATGTTGAAATACCAACTTTAGGATATGTTGTTCTACAAAAAATTATGGCAATGAAAAATTATAATTGATCCTTATTAAAGGCATTTTTACCTTGTAGCAGCAACATTCAAGATGTATGTACCTTCACCAATAAGGACTTCGCATATGTTGGAAGCGTCTGCAAATTCTTTACAACAATCTTCATCAACATCGTGGTCAGACTGTTCATCTTCACTGACACTGTCATTACCTTCAAAATCCACAGGTAAGTTCAAGCACAGATCCTGCATAGTTTGCTTTCTAATTGAGAACAATTATGAAAAAGTATATTACTCTATTTAATACAACACTAAACTAAACTATCAACAATTGAACTGGTTTAGTTGGTTAGTTCTTAGTTTGAACTTGGATGATGAGAGGTTAAATTTGAATTTGAAGTATAATATGTAGACTGGACCTACTAACGCTGGAACTACAGAACATAACCCTAGGTATGTTCTGTAGTTCTACCCTAGTCATAGAAGTTACTGTTAGTATGTTCTGTGACTAGAACACTGAACGAAAACACCGTTTTTTTACACTTTTATTTTGAAAATGTTGAAATACACAGAAAATATCCAATATTTGGTATGTTCTCTGGTATTATACGTTTCACCAATACGTGTGGCTCCTTCGACAAAATAATATTTCTTATATTTTAGTTATTATTCTTGAATACTCTTGATTATGGGCTAACCACCCGAAACATATGTAGAATTGTTAATATACTCAGTGAAACTTGAACCAAGTGCTTTAATTCGAATTGACTATTAATCAACCAAAATATGAGTGAAACCTGCATGTTAATACCTAATGAGATGCTTAATTATTGGAAACACGTATCCATCTGTCTTATACTTGAGAAAGAAGGCCCATTAGTTAACTTTGTAACTAACTAAATTCAGCAGTAAGTATACCAGAAAAACTAATAATTAGAATAAGCGAAATTAATGAATTTCATCCGTATATGTGTGTTCTGTGTTCGTTTTAAGTGTGTTTAAACAATGTATATAATCTATGGTATCGCCTTAGTCTTGGCATTACAGAATAGGGCGGATCCATGAATTGGCTCTAAACAAAAAGTTCATAACTGTTAAATCTATAAGAAATATTTCATTCGTGCTTTCTCATTTTTGGCGATACAATAATACTTCTTCTTAATATATAATGTATTGGATCATGTGTTTTAAACGAAAAGTTTTCAACCGAATCATTTAAATTGAATTAACTCAAATTAATGATTGATAAGGCGAATAAAAGGAGAAAATTAATAGTTAATAATTTCGGAATGACGAGCATTTCGAAATACAACCTCATCTTCAGATGATATATTAACAAGTTATTAGTGATAATTTAGCATCCGAAAAGAAAGTTATACTTCAAAAATTTTAATCTGCGTTTTATTATAAATTAAGACACTTGAGGAAAAACGTATATGATTTGCTTAGAATGCAGACTCCCCAAACAAAATCTACAAATTGAATTTCTTATTCCCAAATTCACCAAAAGCTAGAAAACACTCAATTAACATATTTTTATGGGATTTTTCACTAATAAACTCTTTGGAGTCAGTAAGACGTCAGATTTAGGCAGTCCTCAAAATAGAAAAAGTTCTATCAACTTATTAATACAGTGGAAAAATCTATTTAGCAACTGACACAATTTTCTTTCGTTTTCATTAATTTGAACATACCTAAGTAGCAAATGTTACTTATTTTTAGCATAAATAAATTTTTTTGTAATTATGGAAGTTAATTTGAAAATTATTTTTGATACACATGTTTCTTATTACTTTCTTTAGTACAATACTTGTTTCACAGTCTAACTCTACTAAAGTAAGTATAGTTAGGCTTTACTTGTTTGTTGTTTGACAGCTGGTCCCGATAGATTGTTATTATTTTTGTGATACTGTCAGTGTCAACGTCAGTTACTGGTGTTCGATTAACCTATGGTGTCACGTAAAAAACATTTTGTTATATTGAGTAAATTATATGTGTAAACTATCTGTATAATTATATGTATTGTTGATAATAGTTGCTTAAAAAAGCCTAAAAGGAGACCATAGAACTAAAATGCAAGTGAGTATTACTTAATGGATAATTATTATAGTAAATACGATATTTAGCTTTTTTTAAATTTTAAAATTTAGTTTAGTTGCTGATCAATATGTATGATGACTAATCCTAGTTTGACGATATTTGAAAGTAAGGTTTCTATTTCCAATAACACCATATTTTTACAAAAAATAGACTTTTTCAGAAAAATGTGACTTAATATTTGAAATTCACGACAAAGTGCTTGTAGATTGCAGGTAGCATGACGTCTGCGATGTCAGGTATCTGTAAATAGGGATATTAGAAGCGAGGCACGCTTCAACTAAGTGGCGTGGGAGAGATGTATAGTACAGTGGATAAATGTATCGCTCATCAGTGCGTTAACACATCAATTAAAACTACTAACAAGTTTTTTTGTTTATGTTACATACAAAAAAAAAATGTGTTTATGTGGCTTACTCGTGCACGGCGATATAGGACATGTATTTCTTTGAAGTCGTCAATTACTTCCTGTGAAGATCATTTTGACGTAAGTTTTTGATGTATTTATTTCTTATAACAAACTGTTCATATCATATCTGAATTTATCAAATTTATTATTTTTGAGATTAGATCTCTTGAATATTGACCATTGATTATCTTACTGAGTATTTTATTTATATTACAGGTAGCAAATGATATAGACAATTTTATGGAGTACCATGTAATTGGATAAGGATATATTCCTTCAAAATTTGTTTGTCAACCATACAGAAGAAAATAACAAAATATTTGCGAGAAACAAAAACTAGGAAACATACCATGCGAGATAAAAACATCTAGCGTTTTCAAGAAACGGGACAATTAAGAAAATTGGTCAGAGGTACTTCATGTTCATACATCAAAGATTACTGCAGAGAAGTCCGATTGGTTTATTTAACATATCAATATATGGTTAATTCAAGAAAAACCTAAAGCATTGCCTACTACCTTTAGAATTTTCTGTTGTTCTGGACACAATGGACATTGATTTATATCTACCTGCCAGAAAGTAACAAGTTCTTCATGTGAAGCACCTGATATGCTCAGTTAGGTCGCTTCTTGTCATTAATTTTTTATTGAAAGGCAAGGTCCACTTTGGAACCCACGATATCTATTCAAATGTTTTTATTTTGATTTCAATATTTCATTATTTCATACAAGCACAGAGTGCTTCTGAAAGCCTAACTCGATTCTGAATTATTTGCCCTGGAATCATTGTAGTAGATAATGACAATTAACAAAATTATATAGTTGAAACTTTAGGAAACTTCATGCACATGAAGGCAGAAATCTCTAGTTATATGAAGTTATGTCATTGTTTTCCTCTTTAGTTTTCCTTTTTCTGTGTTGTATTCATGTTATTAGTTTAGATATTTGTTTATAGATGCAACAGATCTTTTATATTTGATTGGTGCAACCATTCATTGAATTTATTATGTTTGTGTATTAGGATGTATCCTATTAAGTTAATAAATGTTATCTTATCTGTAAACTTCATATTTTTATTAACAACCCAAAAAGAATATTTATCAGATATATCAGATTTGAAAATAGACTAAATAGACCATTTGAATCACTGTATATGTTTTGAATTTCAGATTCAAACTATGAAGACTAGAGTAATATTTATAATTTTATTTCATAAATGCAAATTTCATTCATTTATTATCTTTAAATAAATATTTCCTCTTTAAATTATGAAATGTCAATTGTTAACTACAATTAATTTAAATATTCAAAAAAATCATTGTTTTTTTATGTTAAATACAATCCTGTTAAATTTTTAATAGTACAATATAAATGAATTTGGAAGGATGTCTCAGGTAAAGTCTCATGTATACAGAGAAGTATACTCTCCGTAATCAAGTATAATTGTAATTAGTAATCAAGTATAAAAGTAATTGGATATATATTACATTATTTGCTTTCCACCCGGTATCTCCCTTAAGAATCTGTATACTTTCAACAAGTCTAATACAGAAATATGCTTTTTAGCTCATTTGCCGTGGGTCCAATTAACCAGATATAGGGAATTTGCTAGTTTATTTCAGTAAAATGCACGATTTTTTGTGTATAATCCGGTTTATTCAATACATATTTGTAATTATTTAGTATAATTCATTTTAAAAATCTAGATATTCTCAAAGTGAGTTTTATTTAATTAGATAAAATCAAATTTTTTGAAATTTTTATTTACTGTCATCATACCTATTGAAAATTTTCAATTAGATTGAAAATTAATTAATTATTAACATATTGATTAATTACACAGACAGAAGAATGAAAATAATTGTTACAAAACGTCCAAATAATATCCTAAAGAAGCAAACAAAAACCATCATTCCAGAATCTGAAAAAAGAATAGTAAAACCATAACTTTGGAGCTAGTGAAGATTTCATGTCATACACTGGGACAGTTCAGGTATTATACTTTTTTGTTTATCTTGTAGCTATTTTGCACAATCAATATTTGTTATTATTTGCTATTTACAATTTGAAATACCAATACCTTTTTTGAGTATATTCCTAAACATATTACCGTATGCTATTTACGTGAATTGTTGTAAAAATTGCCAAAAAAAATTCTTATTTTTAAAAAAATATATTTTGTTATAGAAGGACAACATTTTATTATACTAAATAACTATTATCAAAAATAGATTACGTGTTTTCTTAATTTTCGGAAAATAATTCGTTACTTATGTTCTTAAAATCTATTATAAGATGTTGAAACTATGGTGCTATAAATATAATATAAAGGGTGATTCATTTAGAGGTACTTTTTGTGGTGGGGATTTAATTGCAAATTGCGCATCCTCTTGTCAACTAAAGTAACCTTTTTGTTCAGTAGTGTTTGACAATTACACTATAGTTTGATAATTACACTAATAACAATAATGGAAAGATTTAGCCCGGCACAGCGTCTAAAAATTGTTCAACTGTTTTACGAAAATGAGCGTTCTACGAGGAATGTTTTCGACAAACATATTGTTCACCGATGAGGTCCATTTTGGCTTAATGGGTTCGTGACTAAACAAAATGGCCGTATTTGGGGTGATGAACAACCCGAAGAGGTTCAAGAGCTGCCATTAGACCCGGAAAAAACAAATGTTTGGTGTGGTTTATGGCCGGTCGAATAATCGGTCCATATATCTTCAAAACATAGGCCGACCGGAACATTCCTGGAATGGTGACCATTCTTGCGCTATGATAACAGACTATTTGATACCAGAAATTGAAGCCCGTGGTCTCGACGAAATTTGGTCCCAACAAGATGGCGCCACTTGCCATACAGCCCGTGAAACCATGGCTTTACTGCGAGAACGTACCATGACTTTACTGCGAGAGCGATTCGGCGAACAGCTCATTTCACGCTTTGGACCAGTGAATTGGCCGGCTAGATCATGTGACATTACACCTCTTGACTTTTTCCTTTGGGGCTATGTAAAGTCCAAGGTCTACATGGATAAGCCGGCTACAATTGAGGCATTGGAGGCTGCCAATATTACTCGAGTCATTGGCCAAATACCACTCGAAATACTGATACACGTCATTGAAGATTGGAATTACAGAATGGACTTTGTTAACCGTAGTCGCGGACAACATTTGAAAGAAATTATCTTTAAAAAATAATTGTAAAGAATGGTTCTTTTGTTTGATAATAAATATTATAAAAGAAATTGTTTTTATTCATTTTTTTTAATTACAAAAAAAGTACCTCTAAATGAATCACCCTTTTATATATATATATATATATATATATATATATATATATATATATATATATATATATATATATATATATATATATATATATATATATATATACATATATACGCATTGCATATTAATGTTTCTGAATATTCATTTTTCTTATTTGCTTAGATCCTCGATCCTAACGTAGAAGAAGTTGAAGATGTCTGATGTTCTACTTTCTGTTTTGAATGCCAGTGCAGAACAAAGGAGAAAATTACTAAGTAAATTGAGAAGCCAGAGGTATAGAGATAAGATGAAAGCGAAAAGACTAGAAGAGTCAGTAGGACTGGATTTTTCTGTTGATAAAATAACTGCAGTAGACAGAAAAAAACTACAAAGTAAAATTAGGAGTCAGCGATATAGAGCTAGGAAGAAAGATAGTAATGAATTTCATTTAACTTCCTTATAATGTTTATTTAAAAAAAAAAGAAAATATGCCAGTCGTAGGATTAGACCTTATAAGTTAAAATTCACAAGCTACAAAAATGCTTGAAAAACATTCTTTCTGCATTGTTAAGAATTTCGAGCAGCGTTATTGTTTTTTATTTATTTTCAAATAAACAATGTATAACATTTGGGCAACTGTATGTTGAAGACGGGAAACCCCCTTTAGACTTAGGTAATAAGTCAATGTAAAACTAACAGAATATAAAAAACAAAACATATATACACATATAGACATATAAATTTTTTTTTTATTTAATATTTAATAGTGTTGGCGTTTACTTGATGTAAATCCATTATAATTGAATATGACTCAAATTCAAACACTTGAACTTATGATTTACACTTTATTGAATACATAGCATGACGCGATTATATTATTCTGTAAGCTCTGAAGAAGTCGTTTGTAACGACGAAACGCGTCATGCTATGTAGTCATAAAGTGTAAATCATAAGTTCAAGTGTTTGAATTTAAGTTATATTCAGACATATAAATTGTCAAATATATGCCAAAAGTAACAAATTGATGATTAGGACCAAAGCACTGACAACCAAAATTCAAAAATCAGATGTATTCACAAAATTATGACTTTCAACACAGAAATAAACAATCAATCAGTATCTAGGTTTCTGGAAGGAGCGTGACGTTAATAGCGTGATGTAACTGATCAGGCATATTCTATCAGGTTTTTACACATCGCGACCAACCAAAAAAAGTTTTTACTCCAATAGAACAGAAGAAACACCATTAGGATAGATTTATGGTTTTCCTGCTGATAACACAATTGGCAAAATAATAGAATAAATATTGAAGCTATAGAGATAAGAATAATATTAATGCTATTGGCAATCCTACCACTGACAATTTTTTTCGAAAGGGTATAGCCGGGTTTTTATGGGAAATCTGCCTAAAATGTTTTTTTCACTGTTCTTAGCAGTGAGAGGCATGAAATAATGATTCGGTCACAAGTTAAAGAAAAGGCCGAATGTTGGCGGAACATATAAAATTAAACTTTTATTTTTCAATACCCTTCTATGGGTATGTCACTATGACATATTTCTAGAATTATGACTATTTTTTATGAGAAAATATACATGGATATACATGAAAATATACATGGAAATGGAGCAAGATAATTTTTTCCACTAAAAAATTTTCATAGCTGTAACGTGGCGTCCTAAACATCGATCGCGATTCATACGTTGTCAAATTTAAGTGTTTTCATCATATAAAAGTGAATAGAAGTGAAGACTAGTATGAGAAAGTGGTTAAGACTTGCTAAAAGAGATAGCAGCATTAGCTACAAAAAGAACCGCTTATTTTTGTGAGGATCGCTTTGATGTAAGTTTTGATTACCTATATGTAAAGTGTCGGAGTAAACTAAATAAATTGGGTACTCTATAAATACATGATATGGGTCTTATTATTTGCAAAACTCGCTAATTAACAAAATAATGAAAATTTTAATGAGAATTTGAATAGGAATTATGGAAATCAAAAATTTACAAAACTTTCTTCTTAACGTTTAAATTGTGTCTTGGAAATAATGGTAATATGCCAAACTGGCTCTTTACTCTGCAGCCAATCAAATTGTAGATTCGTTGCCAACAAGTTAAACGATGAAACAGGTGTTTCTCTTTCGAATTGCTGAATTTTTCTCTTATTTCTTATCATTATGGGGTGAGAAAGTGAAAATATTCTGTCTACTCCCAAGAAGAAACATTCCCAAGGAAGAATGCAATTGCATCGGCCTTGCATCATATTTTGAAAGATTTTGAGGTATACCGATTTTGATCCAAGTATAACAACAGCAGCTACGTTTCTTTGTTGATGGTTGTGGCGGACAAAATGAAAATACAATTACTATGGAGATTATAATTATTTCATGTCTCTTGAAGAGTCGCCGCTGCATATGGAGAAACTCCAGTGAATTTTTTCAACCAGTGGATTGTCGGTCAGTCCTTTATTCCGCCTGACTGTATCTTATAATAAGGCGAAGAGGTTTATCTTCCACAAAAAAGAACACAATGTTTTAATTTGAGATGAACCCAAATATAACATTGGCGTTCAAGCAGCTAAAAGTGTTCGTAAAAAAAATTGTTGTCTTTCTTCAATGTCTCCTAAGAAATGACCAATTGGGAAAACACTAAAACCTCTAACTAAAATGGTTATCAATGACCTCCTTCAAAAACATTATGGAGAAAATTGCACCAGTCTTGTAGAACTAGATTTCTACAAAGAACACCCCTAGAAATGTTTTTTCTTCTCTTCCTGAGTAGATGAAAACGTTGATGGTTTGGAAAGCTGCCTAAATACAGAGGATGGCCAGTTGTTTGTTTAAGTTTCCGAGAGTTTTCCTTTATTCTTCCTATATTCTTTCAAACTTAACATATTCATTGTATCAATGAAAATAGAACCGTTTTTTTCACAATAAATCCTCTATCTTTGTTACAAAGTTTTTCTAATTAGGTATCTAAAATAGAAAATTTTAAAAATGAGATATAAAATGAATATCCATTTTTAAATCTGACTATATGCAAGAAATATTATTTTTTTCTACTTTCCAATGCTTTAAGCTTTAACAATAAATATATATATATATATATATATATATATATATATATATATATATATATATATATATATATATATATATATATATTTAGTATGAAAAAGTTTATTAATTTTAATTTTTTAGGTAAATTTTTTCGATTTCCCAAAAAAATGCATTTCAGCAAAGAGCAAGTTTTGCAAATAATGAACTCGTATATTTTTACCTAACCTGAAATAATTCTTTTTTTAGCTCCAAAATGACATGGAAACTTATGTGGAATATAAAACAATGGGTATGGTAACCATTATAGGTATGTTGACAATTTTTTGGAACCGCTTTTATTTTTGAAAATTGAAACTTGTTTAACATGAAAAACTATATTTCATTTAAAAATGTAACTAAATTAGATGAAGAAAATTACTCAAATAGAGAAATTTAAAATTTCCCGCTAAAACATTCCACAACTGTCAAAAATGTCGAGTGACGTCATCAACCCTAAAAATCGTCCGCTATACAAGAGATTCGAGTTAAGTTCATGAATTTTCTTCATAGCAAAGAGAATACAAACAATCAACATGAACGCAAAGTTTTACAAAAGCTGTGCTGTTCCCATGTGTAAGAGTACAACAATTGCTACTCCGAAAAAATTGTTTATTCATGTGCCAAAAGTTAAGGATATCAGGAGAAAGTGGTTAAGACTTGCTAGAAGAGATATAACAGGATTAGCAACAAAAACTACGGCCTATTTTTGTGAGGATCACTTCGATGTTAGATGTTATTACCTATATACAAAGTATCTATATAAATTGGGTACTTTATAAATTCATATTATCTTTTTATTTAATTTAACCTGAAATAATTCTTATTTTAGCTGCAAAATGATATGGAAAATTATGTGGAATATACTATAATGGGAACGGTATCCAAAATCATTATGAAACCTGGTTGTTTGCCAAGAAAATTTACTTGTCAACCAGGCAGGCCTAATGCATCACTTGATTTGTGCCGCCCTGCCTTGGTGAAAAGGCAAAGAATGGCATTGATAAAAAAGTGTGAAGACTTGCGTAATATTTCAAGCATAAGCTCAGGTATATATTAACATATTTGATTTATAATATTTTTATAGCTTAATTAAACAAGTTACTCATTTACTTTTTACGAAAAAACCTTTATTTCCTTAATAAATTGAAACTTAACGAAGTTTAAAGTCATTTTTTAAAGTTTTTTGAATAGTGCGCGAAAACCTCTCGTAACCGTCATGGCGTCGGTCCTGACGTCACGCTTAGGTAAATATGGCATTACAATGTCATTGTGTCTGCGTAGGGAAGAAATTAAATAAATCATCAAATTAATTCGTGCCATAAAAATGAATTTCAAAGTTTATAAGTGGTGTGCTGTACCGCAGTGCAAAAACACATCAATAAAAGCGCCCAACAAAGTGTTTGTGCATGTTCCAAACAAAAAAATAATGAGAGATAAGTGGTTAAAGCTCGCTCGACGAAACCCGAACGACGTAGTTTCGAATTCGCCACTTTATTTCTGTGAAGACCACTTTGATGTGAGTATGTTAACATATATTGGTAGGTTTTAAACTTAAAATATTTGTTTGAAATCATTGGAATATTTGGACTATGGAATAACTAATTTATTGAAGTTATATCATTCTTGTTATCAATTTTAATTGTTTAGTTTTCTTCTTTTAGCTGCCAAATGATATGGCAAATTTTATGCAGTATCATGTAATGGGGTTTGTCTCACAAGTACGTATGAAACGAGGATGTATGCCCCATAAGTTTATATGCCAAACAGACAGGAAAACACAAACATCTGACACAACAGGGCGACCCTATATAGCCAAGAAACGGAAAATGATGATTCTTGAAGAGGAATTCGAAGAAAAATGTATAAATACAAAACAATCAAGTTCTGAAGAAATTGCATATGGTAGTTCAGGTATATATTAACACCTTATTTATTAGACTTTAGCACTGTAAAAATTTATTTTGATCTCAGTGATAATACGAGTACATAAGTACATTCATGATACACTTAAAACTGAATAGATTTTTCTGTGACCTAGTAGTAATCTCCTATTTGCATTCATAATTCACCATTCATAATAGGTGTAATATTGCGTAATTAACCATATTTTACTATGTATAAAAAAGATAGGATTGAATAATTCATTTTGTTAACTTGCTAATGACTTTGACATTGACAGAAATTGACCAAGCAAAATTTTTGAAAAAAATATACAGCAGGTTTAATGCATCCTTATATTGTATCATAAGATACGGATTTGATTAAAAATAATTTACCTAGGTATGACTTTTAGGTATAAATACAATTATGTGAGTTATATCATAGACTTTATAGAGATAATAATAGTAACAACCTTGTTGTCTTATTTCTTGGATAACTTTTTCCGTAATACGATCCTGTCCAGGTGATTTATTTGCTTTCAAAGATTTTATGCAATAGGCAAGGCGAAAGATTTTGAAATCCTCTTCCGTAATGCAGATAACCATCTACTGTTTACAACAAAACCTTTATTTCGGTAATAAACTTAAGATTTTGGAAGTTTAAAGCCATTTTTATAATCATTTTTAAATATTGCGCGAAAACAGCTCGCCGTGTCATGGCGTCATGTGTGACGTCATACTTACGTAAACGTCAAATTTGTTTACGCGCAGCTAGACAGCAAAGTAAACAAACACTGCGTATTTTTTGTGTTAAAAATGAATTCTAAAGTTTATAAGTGGTGTGCAGTGCCTCAGTGCAGAAATACATCAATAACGACACCCAACAAGGTGTTTGTACATGTCCCATACAAGAAAATAATAAGAGATAAATGGTTAAAGCTTGCACGGCGAAACCCGAACGATGTAAAGACAAATTCGCCACTTTATTTCTGTGAAGATCACTTTGATGTGAGTGAGTATGTTATCATGTATTGATAGATTTTTAACTTATTATAATGTTTGACGTGAAATAGTTGAAAGTAGAGGCTATGGAATAACTAGTCATTTATTGAGGTTATGTTTGTGTTAGTCTTGGTTATCATTCTTATTATCAATTTCAGTTGTTAACTTTGCATTTTTCAGTTGCCAAATGACATGGAAAATTTTATGGAATATCATGTGATGGGGTCGGTATCGCAAGTACGTATGAAACCAGGATGTATGCCCACAAAATTTACTTGCCAACCAGGCAGGAAAACACACACATCTAACACAACTGAGCGACCCTATATAGCTAAAAAACGAAGGATGATGGTTGTTGAAGAGATTCTTGGAGAGTGTGAAAAGCAATTTGAAGAAAGTACTATAGTTGAAGAGCCATCAAGTTCACAAGAAATTGCATCTTGTAGTTCAGGTATAGTTTACTAACTTATTTATTAGAATGTTAATTCTAGGCCCGTACTACAGATTATCTTATATAGCGGTGTTTTAGTATAGACTGTATGGGTTTTTTACTGCACTTAGGGCTCATCGCAAAACAACATAAAGAAAATATAATTTTTACTTCTCCATTAATTGAGATCAAAAAGACAATATTTTCTGACAAACAGATGCTATTGTTTTTTCTTCTAGTTCAATAATAAAGAGGTTTTTAATACTTAAACAAGCGGCATCCCTTTGTACAAATCTCAAGAAATGATCTATGTTTGAGATTCATTCTGTGATACTGGCTATAAAACTACATAGATCATAATACACTATGATCTATATTCACTATAATACACTATCATATATTCACTACATAAATCGATCCTGGGCAAATTTGCACTGTTTGCCTTAACAAAGCCTGGTTCCATTGTTATAGATAGATTCGTGTTGTAAAATCGATAAATCACAAAAACAAATATAATCAATCGTAACACGCAATCAGTATGTAAGGTAATCAAAACACAGTGAAGCTAACATAAGTATGACGTCATGCGCTGTGATTGGTGTTTCAGTCAAAATGGCCAATTGCAGTATTTTACTCTTTTATTTTATTGAAAATCTTATTAATCTCAATTTTTTAAATAAAACTAAATCAGTTTTTTAAATCCTTTGAATGTGTATTTTCCTCTAAAGTCATTAAATCTTTGATAATGTCATACTGTCGACACGCCTATTCTGAATTTCATTATCTGAAGTCGGCCTGAGAAAAACTGAATTTGTCAATCAAGATGTCAAGGTAAATGGCGCCTTCTCTGGTCGTTTTATTTCAGAGACTAGTTATCACAGGATATGTAGTGATTATTGTACATTGTTTCGAGTTTTATTTTATCTGTTCCTATTATTCCATTTTAGCCGTTCATGCAAGTTATTTTCTTTGTTTTACTTTTTCCATATTTTGTAGTCTCCTTAACCCAATACACAATGCTTTTGTAGAAGTTCCTTTCTTATCTTAATGCCTTAGGTAATTCGATTAGAGACAACTCAAATGTGTATAGTGCCACTTTGAAAATTTTATAAAGTTGAGTATTTACCTGTCTAAACTTCACTTCAATTAAGACCACCTTATTAACATCCGCATAGAGCAAAAAATATAACAAATAAATTTAAGTATAAAAGCCTTCAAGGGTCTTAAGTCCAGCTCTTTCCTGGTCTAATGACAAGAAAGCCAATACTGTTAAGTAACTTATATCATGTACACTTAATTAGTTGATAAATTATCTTTCAAAGGGTTATGGAGGCTGAAAAATGCATCTATATTTCTTGACAATGGTAATGAATGTGTGAGACAAGATTATGCATTTTATTTTATTACAAATATGTTATTAATATTACGTTTCAAATGATTATTATGTGTAGTATATGTGTATATATCTCAAGTTTTTGGAGGATGAATAAGTTGAATGTCTTGTTGAGAATTTTACTTTTTGTACTGCTTCCCTAGTGGTTCACATGAAATGACTGATAAAGGCTACAAGCTACTGATACGACCACCCAGTGTCAAATCAGGTAGCACACTACTGAAAAACGAAATGAGAAAAAATAAGTAAAATAGTTTGTAGATTCGTATAGAAAGAGTGATTAGAAACGTCCTAGATAATTTGCCATGTTGAAACGTTATACTTGTATAAATAACTTAATTATATTTTAGGTAAATGTGAGAATGTATTCATTATAGCTTGTGGCCATATGAATTTGCAATATTCATTAATTTGTAAATGAGTGTATATAAATGATTGATTTGTTAATAGTAAATAAAAAACTGAAATAGAAATACTGAATTTTGATTATTATAGTTCTGACATTTTAAACAATGATGGATAGATATGGATTTTCCAAAATATTACTAATAATAGGCTATTTGACAGGTTTTTAAAATCCATTTTATATTAAGTAGTAGAGTCTAATGAACCCAGTAAAAGTTGTATTTTTTAATTCTAGTATATATTAGCTGAAAAATATCGAATTAAATATTCAATATTTACCTAGTGTGCCAAAACGCTACTTTGACAATATGGCGGTCGGTGACGTCACTTGCCTGTAAACGTAGTGATCTTTGGTATTATCTGTGACAGCTGGCCTATTTGTTTGTTGTAAACAAAAACGAAAGTGCGATTGGATTTACATTTTATCAGTGATTTATGTAACAAAAAATGAGTTACAAATGGTGTGCAGTTCCTAAATGTACAAACACGTCGATAAAAACTCCGGAAAAACTATTTGTAAGTGTTCCAAAAAATGTCGAAGTGCGCCGAAAGTGGTTGCAACTTTCTCGGAGGGATCATAATGACATAGCGAATAGATCAAATATTTTCTTTTGTGAAGACCATTTCGATGTAAGTAAACATAATATTTATATTTTGTAATAATTAATTACATTCCGAACGTTAATATTTTCGTTATTGATTTGAGGTTATAATACCTCTAATGTTCTTATCAGAATGACTCTTGCAACTCACTTCGAATATTTCTGCTGTTTTCCATAATATTTGTAAAAATTTGTAGCTACAGAGTCCTATGATTTCAATAAGCAGTACACTAAAAGATCTTGACTAATTTGTTTGTTTGTTACAGATGGAAAATGACATGGCAAATTACTATCAGTACAAAATGGGTTTCAGTCAGAAAATAATTTTAAAAGATAAAGTTTTGCCTTCTAAATTTCATTGCCAGCCAGATCGAATTAAAAGAATGTGTGATGCTGGTACTTCCCGATCTGCATTTGTCAAACGGCAAAGAATGGAACTTGTTAAACAATGCGAAGATATTCATCAACCTACGTTAACCAATGATGAGCATACTGCTACTGTAGTTGAAACTTGTACAAAAGGTAGGTGAACTTTATTTCTAAATTGTACTGAAATTGAAACGTTAACAGAACCTGTTGTAACAGTTGAAAAATCAGTCCAGTGTCGTTATATAAATAAAGTGCACATTAGAAGCAAGGCGGTGCAAACTAAGTCCCTAACAAGAGATACAGCTAATTCTCCTCTTAAACCTACAGTTTTGTCTAGTTACACTTCTCCATTTAAGATTAATCCATACTTTTGTCATGAAAAGCCATCTGCATCTGGTGTTATTAATATAAAGAAAAGGATTAACTTTATGGATGATGAAAAATCAGAGAGTGATGTATCTTTATATATAGAAAATCCTCAACAACAAGATTCTTCATCACTTGCAGATACTTCATCAAAGGTGTCTGATTCAAGCATTGCATGCACAAATAAAGATATTGAAAAATGCAATGTTTGCAGATTACTTTGCGCTTAATTATAAAAAAGCCAATGATGTATATTGGAATCCCTGTTGACTGCTATTTTTTAGTTCATTTAATAAATAAACACACGCACATACCACATGAACATATATTAATGTGTTTGAAAAAAATTAAATTAAATAGTACTTTTTCTGAACTTGAAGATAATTTTGGACAGTCATTATCATATTGCAGTAAATTATTCCTGAAAAATATTCCAATTATAGCTAGCTATTTACGTCCTTTTATTGTAAACTTAAATAAACAATCGATCAGAAGGACTTTACCAATTTCATTTCGACACAACTATTACGATGTAAGTTGTATTATTGATTGCCTGGAAATTGACATACAAAAGCCTTCTAAAGCCCTCTTTCAAGCATTAACTTGGTCAGATTATAAGAAAGGTAATACTGTTAAGTATTTGATATCATGTACGCCTAATGGTCTTGTCAATTATATTTCTCCTGGTTTTGGGGGCAGAGCAAGTGATGTCACTATTCTGGAAAATTGCAACTTTCTAGATTCTCTTGATCCAGGTACTGTCATATTAGCTGATAGAGGTTTCAAGCATGTTGAACAAACATTGAGTAAAAAAGGAATCAAACTGTTGAGGCCTCCTAGTGTAGCATCTGGGTCAAAGTTATCCAAAGAAGAAGTACGGCAAACAAAAATTATTGCCAGTTTAAGAATTCATGTCGAAAGAGTCATAAGGCGTATAAGAGAGTTTAGTATGTTAAAGCAGCACTCTGTCATTAATAAAAACTTCTTAAGAATACTCAATGATATTATTGTTATATCATGTGCGCTAATAAACATTCAAGACTCTCTTATTAAATAGAATTTTTTTCTGAATATGCTATTATTATATCCTTTACCAATAGGACTAGACTAACAGCATTATAACTAAAGCAACTGCAAAATAGCATGTACTTTTATTACAGTTGTGCAAACTGCATTCAATGCTTCTGAATTGCAATTTTGCCATATATTTCTGTGACAGTTTTGATCCGAAAAATAAAATATATAGGTCTGAGAATCGGCCAACAAATCCGTTGATTCCATAACAAATCCCGATGATGTAGTAAATTATCCAACGGAGTTTTGAACTCTCTGGAGTTACCAGGATTTCCAGCACATAACTTGCAACTCAAAGATGGTATAGTTATTATGATATTGCGTAATTTGAATCCACCGCGACTTTGCGACGGTACTCGACTTTCGGTTAAAAGACATGCCGAATTTGATTGAGGCAACCATTATTAACGGAAAGTACGCAAGTGAAAATGTATGTATTCCTCGAATACCAATGATTCCGACTGATCTTCCGTTTGACTTCAAACGATTGCAATTTCAGGTCGCCTTGCGTTCGCAATGACAATGAACAAGTCGCAAGGCCAATCGCTTAGTGTTTGCGGGATAAATTTAGAAAATCATTGTTTTTCACATGGGCAGTTATACGTTGCGTGTTCACGAGTTGGGAAACCATCCGCTTTGTTTGTGTTAACGTCAGACCAAAAAACAAAAAATGTGGTTACTTCAATGAAACTAAAACGAATCGAAGATATATGTATATATATATATATATATATATATATATATATATATATATATACATCCCGGTATCATTACGACGACCGTTCATTGACGTGATTTGTGAGAGCCGGTAGAACTAGTGAGTATACACGTGTATATTTTCGCAAGAACCATTTCTCTTTGATTATTATACTGAAATCCGACCTCAGTTGATGACCGCTTTTTATTAGATTTTTTTCATCCCAACAACATTGTGAAGACCTTATAAAACCAGTATTTATGAAGACCGCATTATACGTTTAAATACAGATTCACTTCATTACGACAGCCGTATAGTTTAGAATTATTTTTCAGGAGAACATTACAGCGGCCAGCGCTGTTGACATGTTTTCGGAAACTTCCCTCAATTCAAATCTAAATACCTCATTTATATTTATTTCTGTTCTGAGTAACTTTGACTTGGACTTTCGAACTTTAACATTTAATAGTGCATTTGAGATTGATACCTACTTCGGCATACGCATTTCGTACAAATTTTATATGGCCCATTTAGCAATTATATTCATTGTTATTAAGAACTCAATATTTGAAAAAAGAATTAGATGATTTTACAGTAAATTCACGATTTCATGCTCAAATATGAATGAAATCAATTACAAATTCTTTACCGCAAAAACTTTTGGTTTAAATACTAACAAGATGTTCGAAATTATATAGGCACTCCAACACCCACAAATTGCTCAGTAGAATAAAAATCCTGTGATCAGTTTCATAATTTACGGCGAAAAATGAATATTTTTTTGAGGACATAGCGTATGAAATTGGAGGTAATGAGAAAATTAACGATTTTGTTCAATAAAATTGATTCATATTTCGTTGAAAAATATTTTTTATTTGAATTATAGGTTTCACTGAATTATAGTCTGTGAAAATACTTCTCTACTTTTACAGAATACCATTACTTAACTGCTTGGCAATTTTTTTGGTGTGTCACCATTTTCAAAAGTTAAACCTAAGAATTAGTAGGGAGCCTTTCGATCTTCTCTGAGGATTCGGTTCTCAGTGACGAATATCGTGGATTATGTTTCCTCTTATGTTTCGTTTCAATACTCCCTTCACCTTTTCTGTTCCATTCTTTCAATGTTCGTCTTTTGTTGATCCTTTCAGTGAGACGAACCACGTCTCACTTCTTCATTCCCGTGCTGTTTCATCTCTTTTATAAACTTCTTGGTTTGTCTGTTAATTTTGTCTTTAATTCTCGCAATTTGCAACTCGTTCAGCATTTTCTCATTTGGGGGATTCGAATTGCTGGTTATCCGGTTGATCATTCCTCGTAGTCCGTGCTTCTTCAGGTTTTCTGCCGTGTGCCATATTTCTCCTTCGACCTTCACGATTTCAGTATTTTGCCTCAACATCTAGTTTTCTCCGTTCTCTATTGGATATGAAACAGCATGTAGTTGTTTCGCTATGTTTGAGTTCTCTTCAATTTGCCTATTGTTAATTTAGGTTTTCCTGATATGTCTCGTACTGCTGTTTCCATAATTTCTAGGCCCTTCTCGATTCTTCTTCTTTTTCCGTCGAATAGAACTGTCACTGTTTTCTCAAGGTCCATTCTTGATCTTAGTCTCCTGTAATATTCTTTTATATTCATTCAATCATTCTGTAGTGACTTTTACCGAATTGTGAAGACACAAACTGAGTTATTTTGAAATGTTTCCTTTTTGATTTGTTCCCCGTTGAGATATTCAACAGCAGGAGCCACGACCTGATTCTTGAAAGGTCCCTGCTGCTCCTCTTCTCTTTCCTGCTCTACAGGCAACAGTCAGGTCTACGACTCTAACTCTCTTTGTCCTCTCGTTCAAGTAAGATACTATTAACTTCACTATTTTTCTCTGCACTTCTGCTCTTTTGTGTATATTAATCCTTGGTGCCTTACTATATCGAATTCTTTCTCTATGTCTTTATGTTTCTTTTCTTCAGTAAAATCTTCTCCTTGTTATTTTCTGTAGCGTGTTGCTTTCTTAATCAAAATTGGTGTCGTGAAATGAAGCTTCACTCTTCTGAATGCTTCTTGTTTTTTCAACATATTGTCCTTTTCATTATCCTGCTTTTTTCCGCTTGTATATTGTTTTATCTATAACTGCTTGATTCATATCTGGATATCTCAGCCTTGTTTCTGATTTATTCCATACTCTCGGGCAGTACTTCAAATTCAATCATTCAATATTTCAGATTTGCTATCGCCTTCATTGTTTCCTCCGGTAGGTTCTTTAGTGCTCGATTGGTTATTCCGTATCTTCCTGAGGCTTTTCGTATTTTCAGCGTATTACTATGTTTTTCTATCTTCCTGGAAGTTTTAGCTCTATTTCATCTTCGAACTGCGACTCTTCTTTTTCCTATCCGGACCATGGTTTAGTCTGGTTCACATTCGGCCTTTTTTGTAAAATGTTTCAATAGAGTCCGAATATTACTAGTATGGTGTCATTCGATTCGTATTATTACCTAGAATGTTTGAGCCAAGATCCAAAAATGCGCTAAAAAAATTACAAAAGTTATAAACAATAATGTAAAAAAAAAGGAGTTCGGTTTTTTTCAATATCTCTGAAAATATTCAAAATTGCAGAATCGTTTCAAAAAGTTTAAGAAATTTGCTAAAAAAAGTTCCGAATCCCGAAACTGTAGCTCTAATATTTATGAGCCTCGAAAATAGAGCCGAATGCGGGAACTCTGGCTTCAGCGCACGTTGCGTTTCTCTGACAAAACAAAAAATTTTTTCTAAATATATTGAATATTGATATTAAGAAATAATGAAATTCATTGACTTGGGATACATAAATAAACAAATAATAAGCGTCAAAAAAATTTTGTTCCAATTTTAACATAACCCATTATAACAACAATATTCAACTAACACCCTAGAATTTTTTTTACTTAGTAAAGTCATCGTTAATGGTATAAAAAATATATTAGTTGTTATTATAATGAAACAATTTTGATTTTTCACTTTTTTATTAACAAATAAAAGTTAATACATGAAAAATAGTGATAACAAATTTTTTTTTATTTGTTAATCACAATTATTCAAACAGTAACAGTAAAAAAAAATATTGTTAAGTAGCTTTTAACCATGAGGCTTTAAAAGGATGAAGATTTAAAAATAATTTCTTATTCACTATTTTTTATTTTGCAACTTTCAATCGTTAATAAAAAAGTGGAAAATCAAAATTTTTCATTATTGTTATCTCCTTTTTATACTATTAAGAATGACTTTACTGAGTAAAAAAAAATTCTAGGATATTAGTTTAATAATTATCTGTGCTCTAATATTAACTTTCAGCTCAGAAAAAATAGTTAATTAACAAAAGCATAATTTATGTTGAAATTGAGACAAATTTTTTTTGACCGCTGATTATTGTTTATTTATGTATCTCAGCACTCCATGAATTTTATTGTTCCTTAATAGTATTATTTAATATATTTAAATAATTTTATTCGTTGTTGTGTCAGAGTGACCAACGTGCGCGGAGCCGGAGTTTCCGCTTTTGGCTCTATTTTCGTGGCTCTGTAAAAATTATAAATATTAGAGCTATAGTTTCGGAATTTTCAGTTTTTTTTAGAAAATTTCTTCATCTTTTGAAACTTTTTTGCAATTTTGAAAATTTTGAATATTTCCGGAGATATTGAAAAAAATCGAAACCCTAGGTTTTTTCTCACTTTATTGTTTATAACTTTTTTAATTTTTTTCAGCGCATTTTCTGACCTTCCCTTAAACTTTCTAGATAACAATACGAATCGAATGACACCATTCTCATAATTTTTGGAGACTATTGAAAAATTTCACAAGAAAAAGGTAGGTACAGGTGAACAAGAAGTTATATTGAATTCGAATTTTGCATTTCTAATTTTGGATTTGAATTTTTTTTCTAACAACTCTGCCTTTTTGTTTCTTTCTGGCGAAAAAGACATAATAAGTGTCTTATAGTATCTTATTAGTGGTATATTCCTATCCTTCGATCTTCCTGCAAGTGCTTTGTCCATCTGCTCTAGCAAAGACTATTTATCCGTTGTACATAAGTACTTCCTTTCCTTTTATTTTGTCCCTTCCTTCACGTCTTTCATCATTTGGTATCCTCTTGTCTTCAGGATACCTTGTTTTCTTGTACTCCTTCTAGTACATCAGCTTATCACTCAGTATTATCTAATTCTGAGTTTTTTTTCTGCTGTGGAGTTGATTTTTTGAGTTTTCTTCGGACATTCTATACTGTTTTTCAGTATAGAATTGCTTCTGACAACCTTTTTCGTATTGGAGTTTCCGGTGTTTCAATTAATTCCCTGCAAATCCTGACAATTACTGCGTTTTAATGCAGTGCATTCATTAATTATTTTCAGCACGTTCATTGCTTATTCCTTTTGACACTCCAGTTTGGTCAGGTTTTTTGTCTTATGTTGGTTATATTTCCTAATTTCTCTTCATATTCTTCGGCAGGGCTATATCCAATATATCGGTGAGTCTTGAGTTTGTGCTGCGGAGGCTTTATCGTTATTTTCTATAATTTTTGCTAGATTCATCGTAATGTAAATTGTTGTTCTGCAATTTCAGTCCGTGTTCTTCCAGCAACGTGCCCTGCTGCTTTCTGTAGGACCTTTCTTCGTAAAAGTTCCCCAAAATTGTTTCGTTTTTATTATACGTGTATACATGTGAATGCAAGCAATTTAATCTGTTTTTTTTCAATTCCTTATATTTCGTATTGAGTTTCTGTTGTAATTTCAGCATTTTCAGTTCTGTTCTACTCTGAACTTCGATCACGATTTGTCTTCTTCTTCCTTCAGTACTTTTCGTTATGTAGAATGTGTAGTTTCTTAGTTTGTAGTTTTTCGTCATCTTCATTTGTTTCCGAGAGAATCGTGACATCGATTTTGTGTTCTTAGTAAAAAGGTTTTTGTCTGATTTTACTTATCTTGCTGATACTCTTATTATTGCTTTTCTTGTCTATAAACAACCACCTTCTGAAGATTTCCGTCAGCCCCTTTTGCTCGTTCAGAATTCTAGTTTATATTCCTTTATCACATTTATTTTGCAGAATGTTTACATCACTCTTTCAAATGACTGTGGCATAGTCACTTGGAAGTTCTTTTAACTTTCGAGGATATTTATTGGAAGGAACGTTTTTGGAGGTTTGCCTTACGAGAAATATCGCGCCATATTTTCAAGGACTTCTCCGGGAATTGAACCCGTTATCTTGGGCATACAAATCATGTTGCATACAACTCGGCATACGTCTGGTTTTGGCTAAAACTTTTTATAATGAAGATGAAATTGAAGTAGCTGAGTCGATAATTTATTGATAGGTAGTGACCAATGTGTTGATATCTTCTGTAAAAATTAGAGAGAAAGAAATTTTCCATCGAAATTCTATTGAGAATTCTACCGATAATGGTTTGAATAAAATTGATTTCTGAAAAAATAGTGAAAGTTTCATCGACTCTGACAAAAAAAACGCCAATCAGAATGGTGGAAATAAATTATAGTGATTAAAAAAATTCGTTACAGTTTTGGTTGATGTTCCAATGAAACTCGACTACCTTCAGTGCTCAAATTTATTAAGACTTAATTGGGGCAATTTTATATACCATCCTCATTCTCATTTCAATGAAATTTTTAATCATGAAAATCAGCAGAAATAATTAACTCGAAAAATAATGTTTTTCAATTTGTTGGAACAATTTGTCCCTAATATTAGATTATATTATTTCATAATTATTGTGATATGAATTTGCACCACCGAAACACTTCTGTTTGTATCCTATGCAGCATTTTTATTCATAGGTCTCGGAAACAACTCACTTGTTTCGGAGTACCTGCCGAAAAACCATAAAGAAATTATTTTTCCACAATTATGATTTGATTTGGGTTATAAATTTCGTCTTAATTTCGCTTATACTAATGAACTTTTCTGCGATATTCACAATCAAATTTCGATACCATGAAAGATGAATCAATCTCAGGAACAGAAAAAATATTTGTGTAAAATGTTTAGGGTAATTCTGAGAGCGCGTATTGTGGAAAAGACGTAAGTACGCAACCCATCAAGGACCAAACAATTGTCTGCAATTATTCATAATATGCTATAATAAGGACAATTTTGCCACCTCAAGTCTACCAGTAGGTACTCACTTCGAAATTAATTGAAAAGTTCATCATGAGAAATGGCATTCACGATAAGTATAATATGCTGCATGAAAACTTATATTTGGATAAGCAATAATTCCTGAAGAAAACGTGTAGCTGATTGTATTTGTGAGAACTTTTTCGCTTATCTATTGTATGGGTGAAATCGTAAAAATGTAACGAAATTTTCAAAAGGAAACAACATTATCAAAAAAGGTATCTCCATTTGTGCAAAATCCGTATAAATATGAAAAATTAATTGAAGAATGTATTTATTATCTGAGAGAACCTTAGTAATAGAACAAGCTTTATAAAGAAATCACTAAAAATATATGGAATGCTCGGTAATAAATATATTTTTACAGAGAATAAATAGAATGAATGTATGTCTTCCTGAGATCAAAAGGAGCCGAAATAGACTATTTTGTCTCCTGCGACCGAGATGAATCTAAATGAAACGTCAAATTCATAAAACATCACTAAAAATATATTCGATAAATTCGAATATAAAGAAAACTTCAATAATTATATTCGTGAGACCAAGAGATCCAAAATATTGAATTTGAAAGAATGATGAATTACTGCCTCTTTGTTTCACGCAACGAACAGATATTGTTGAAGTTAGATGCTAATAAAACATCCAGCCGATACAGTTCACATCTTCCTGGAATTTAACATGTTGCCAAATGCCGCGTCTAATATCGAATAAAACGGCCGTCGTAAAGTCGGTGAACTGAAAGGAACTATACAGCAAACTATATATATATATATATATATATATATATATATATATATATATATATATATATATATATATATATATATATATATATATATATATATATATATATATATATATATATATATATATATATATATATATATATATATATATATATATATATCACTTATTTGTGCATTCTGTGTATATTTGGGGATATATAAAATTTATTAAATGAAACATTTTGAAAACCTGTTGTTTAATTTGTTTTTTAATTATCCATATTAAAACGTAATTTATGTACATTTATTAGAACTTAGCCTAAAATATTTTAAACTAAGTAGGTACTGTATTACGAACTAATAGTGGAAAAATATTACCTTTCCAAAAAGATGCAACATTTACTAACAAATTACTTACATATTCACTGTCATAGTCAACTACAATAACATCCACTTTTTTTGAACCTTCAAAGTCAGGGTGAGCTACACAAAAGTAACCTTTCCTCATTTTGGTAACAAACATTTGCAGTTGAATTTGAGCTCGGTACTTTTCTGAAATGCTGCCATTATTAATGTAATTTGTTTTGGTACTTTCTCTGGTCGGACACTTAACCTCTATTACAGCATCTTTACAGATTCCATCTGGAGATGCAGCAATCATGGGGTACTGACGTGACAGAAACAGTCCGCAGGGCTTCACTCTCTTTTTCAGTATATTTTGCACAGATTTAATCACTGAACGTTCTAGTTTTCGGCCCCTTTTCATGGCAGGTGTGTCTGGGGTTTTTGCTCCCATGATTGCAGCTACTAAAGATCCATCCGTGGTTTGGCAGCGGGTTACATCAAAAACTTTGGACGCTGTGATGCGAGCATAACGAAGTTCATGCCACAGAGGATTGTCACACTGATTTTTTGTAGCAGTTTCTATCTCAGCAAGAACATTGTCATTTAGAGTCTCTGTTAATGACCCTAATACTTTTTCAACATTATTATTTAGCTTATCACTGGCTTGCATAAGAAAGTTGTGAAAAGAAAATTGTCTGACATCACTATGCTTAAAATCTGGTTGAAATCTCAAAAGTTCACAGTTGTTGAAGATTTGACAAATGCTTCATCATACTCTACAGATATAATTTCAATTTAATTTTTTTGAAATTTACTATCTGCAAAACAAAAAGAACACTCTAATTTTGTAGGTGGTTTAAAATGAAAATTCTATATAAAATATCTAAATCTAAGTTATTTGTGTCTGAAAATAATATTTACTATAGTTTTCTCAACAGTAAGAAACTTGTAAGTAACTGGGATTGAATAGGCATGATGACAGTAATTCAAAAACGGACCTATAATGTCCACGAATATATACTATTTACATTAATTAGATATTTCTGCAGAAATTAAGAGTTTAGTAGGAAAAAAATGCAATTTCAAAATATGAATTTAAAATTCTTCCTAAAACGCTCGTGACTGTCATGTCGTCGCTTGTGACGTCACGTTTGATTAAACAAGACGTATGTAAACATTAGGCGCTGCGCTCGTGCAATAATTTAATTATTTTGTGTTATTAAATATGAATTCGAAAGTGTATAAGTGGTGTGGGGTCCCCCAGTGTAAGAACACATCCATAAAAACTCCTAATAAGTTATTTGTGTTCGTTCCTCTAAATAAAACAACACGAAACAAGTGGCTTAAACTTGCAAGGCGAGATTCCAAAGCAATATTGTCCACTTCTCACCTTTATTTTTGTGAAGATCACTTTGATGTAAGTTTTTAGATTGTTTTGTAGATTCTAGTATAGTATATAATTGGAAATAATATTTTGTACGAGGTCTAAATGTAAAAATATAAACAATCTATTTCGAGGACTAACCTCGAAATTTCATGTAATTGCTGTTATATTACGTATTTTATTAAAATTTCAGTTACCAAATGTCATGGATAATTATATGGAATATCATTTAATGGGACGTGTTTCACAGATCCGCATGAAACCGGGGTGTATGCCCACTAAATTTCAATGTCAACCAGATAGAATAAAACGAACATCAGATGCTACAGAAAGACCATATATTCTCAAAAAACAAAGAAAGACATTGATAGAAGAATGCCGGAAAGATTTAGAAGAAATAAGTACAAAACAGGTGGAACTTGAAGAGGTGTCATGTGGAAGTTCAGGTACTTATTTCTAATACAAATTTATTCCACTCATTAGGAATTTTGCATAACCAATTATTATGAAATGAATAATACTAATAATATGACAAACTCATATCTTGTAAACAATATTATAAAAGAGTTTTAAATAATTTGTTTCATATTGATGTAAAATTCATATATGATATGTTTGTGATGCTATAAAATCACATTTTATAACATCACATAATATGTCGTCAGATTTTTTCCAATTCTTTCTCAAAAGAATATAGAAAACGACATATGTGAAGTTATTGCTTTTTAAGTCAATAATAATGCCACACTTTGAATATTGTTCCACTCTGTTATTGGGATTGAGTAAAGAAAAAACTCAACAGCTACAAAAGTTACAGAATAGAGCTATGCGAACAATTTTGAAATGTAATAGATATTCTCCAATCCAAAGCATGCTTAATTGTTTAGAACTAATGTCATTTAAACAGAGAATACTTTTTGCGACATATATATTTATATTTAAAATTAAAAACAAATTGTTCCCATGTAGAGTAATAAAAAATGTAACGGTAAAAAATGTGTCGGTGATGTGCAAGGTTATAATACAAGAAATGCTGACAATTTCTACATGCAATTTTGTTAGCTTTCTAAATCTAGAAATAGTATATTTTATGAAGTATTCAACGCATTTAATAAATTACCTAGCTCCATGAAAACAGTTAGTGACCTTAAGGTATTCAAGCGTAAATTAGCTAAGTTGGTCTTAACCATATAATTGTAAATAATGTTTTGAATCTAAATGTATATATGATTTTGTAATAGCTATTGCTAAATGAATAATATTGTTATTATTAAATTTTCTATACTGCTTTTTTGTTTTTGCTTTAAAAATATACCTACATCGACGTAGTTTATATGGCTCTGTATACCTACTTATCTTATTTAATTGTTATTTTATTTTCGATTTCAATAACATTCACACCCAAATAGTAAACAGAATTAATAAATAAAAACACAGTCGCAGTGGAAGTTAACAATACGAGATATCACGTTGGTGCGTGTTTACTCAAAGGTGACGTCATGCGCTGTGAATGGTGTTCAAAATATCATGGCGGATTGACTTATTTTGTAGCTTTATTTCATAAAAATAAATATTAATCACACTCTTAATAAAAAAAACAATGCTTGTTTTATATCCTAAGCTTTAAGTTTTATTCAATAAATATAGTATTTTAGTGATTTTTAATTACTGTCATGATGCCTATTCCCACTTACGTCTTGGTGAAACACAATTGAAAAATAATTTAAATCAAATTATTGGCCTAATGTTTCACAAATATATTGAATAACAATACAATGAAGTTAAGACTCGGAAACATGCAGGCTCAACATTATAATTTTATTGTATTATTATTCAATATTTGTGGAACATTAAGCCAAAAGCTTAATTTAAATAATCAATTAAAATTTATAATTTTTTTTAAATTATAAAATTATATAAAAATACGAGTTATCAATTCTTTTCATATTGTTCAATCACTCAAAAAAATTTCTCAGTGTAGAAAAACAAAAAACACATTTTCTGACCTAATACGGTGAGTGACTCTTATCAGAAAGGTGTTAGAAAATAAGATTTTGATTTTATATCTTTCGTCAAAAATCGGGTTTTCATTCAAGACTTTTGACCAAATAATTTTTTCAGCCTCTTACTCCTTGGGGAACCGTTCGATTTATTAGCTGAATATTGTCTTGAATAGGGTATTTGACTGTTTCCACAAAAATATCTCAGATTATTCGTTATAGATGATGCATATTTCCCATTTAATTAATTCTCTTTAAATTTTTCTAATTTATATGAAAATGACAGAGAAAGTCTGAATGAATAAGAAACCCGTCAAAACACTGCTATACAGGTTACTTACTGTCAGGGATACCAACTTGGGGGTTTTCCCCCTAAATTTAAGAGGTCAAAATGTTTGGTGGGGTTTTTTTGGGGGCTCAAAATTTTCAGGGGTAATCTTAGGGGTGTTTTTAAAGTAAGCTAAAATATTTCATATCATAATTTAAATAAGTAAAATTAATTTTGATTTCTCTCTTTTAATAAAAAAATCGATTTGATGATGACAATATTCAATACTATTTCTTAATGTAGGTTGGTTAATGACAAATTTTATGATTAGTAAATAAATAATTTAATTTTTTGTAAAATAATACCCTATAAAGTATAAACTATTCCTAATATTCTCATTTCCAAAAATGAAATAAAAAATTTAATAATAATAATAATAAAAAACACTTAAGTACCTTATAATTGCAAAATAAAACCTAAATATATATTTTTTCTTTGAATTTTAAGAACAATTCTAGGAGTTTTTCAACTTGACTACGGGGGGAAAAGATTCCACGAGTTGGTAATTCTGCTTAATGTGGTGATGTCACGATGCAATAAACTCAATAACCGACACATTGTAATAAGACTGTCAACTATTAAATTTAGTGATTGTTGACGATTTTATAACTTTACTTCGATAAAATGTATTATAAATGGTGTGTAGTGCCACAATGTACTAACACATCTATTAAAACCCCTCAGAAAATGTTTGTGAACCTTCCGCCAAACACTAAAATTCGGAAAAAGTGGTTAATTCTCGCTCGTAGAAACCCGAAAGATATAGCTGTAAAATCTCACGCTTTCATGTGTGAAGATCACTTTAACGTAAGTAAATAATTCCTACCCTATTTTTCATACATAAATAACGAGTTTTAATTAACGAATATTATTACATATTCGTTATAGTCTTCTCTATACATTCTACTATATTTTGAGGTTATAAATTACGTACGTATTTTATTGTTGATTTTGAACGGAATAAACTGGATTTTATTCCTCTTTGTATTCTTATACTGTCGTATAATAAAAGATTTAAAAAAATAAAATTTCAATACTTGTATGTGAGTTATATTTTAGCCAGAGGTCAATTATCTATGATAAAATTGTTATTGCAGATGGAAAAAGATATGGCAAACTATACACAATATCGAATGGGTTTCAGCAAAGCTATAATCATGGTTAAAGGGGCTATGCCATCTAAGTTTGAATGTCAGCTTGATCGCAAGAAAAGACTGTCACACCCTACCAAATTACGAACAGCCTATATCAAACGTTTAAAAACCAATATTGATCAAGAAACAAAAGCTGCACCAGATGTGCCTCCTGGAACAAGCACAGTGAATTATGACAGTGATGTACCTGAAATGTCTGAGGAAATTATGGGTACGTAATTTGCATGTAATCCTTTATTATCATGTTATTTGGAAAAACTAATAAATATTATGTTTTTTCAGTACCAACCTATTGTGAGAAAGAAACATCAACTGAGCCTATTAGTAGTGTGGACAAACAAATCCAAACAAATATCAAAGTGTCTTATAGAAGGAAGGCAAAACAAATAAAATCAAGTACAAGAGATATTTGCCTTTCTCCATTTAAAATTCCTACCACTTCGACTATGACATCTCCATTTATAATCACTGAATGTGATGAAAGATCTTTTCTGTCAGGCCAGGTTGTCAATGTTAGAAAGAAAATTAATTTTCTCAATAAAGAAGAATCTGATAATGACTCCTCCTACCTTGCATCAGTTGTAGCTTCTTTGTCATCAATTACTTCAGATTCTGACATAGAGACAAACATATAGACAAAAAGATAATACTTACTGTGCTGTTTATACATTCTCTTATTGTGAAGCATAAAAATCAGGATTGTTTATAAAAAATTAGCCAACCATAATAGCGTCTATTCTTGGGAGATTTCTGCTATCAGCTTTAACAAAATTGCTCTCCATAGTACCTTATATATATATATATTTATAATTATTCAAAATAATGTCTCTGTTTTGTCTCTAACTAATAAAATCAGGAAATAAACACTCAAACACACACGTACAAAGACATCAGAGATGAAGGTTAGCCTTTGTTGGCTGTTGGCTTTGTTACCTGCACGGTGACGTCACTCGCGATTAGGCAATCGAGTGCGTTTTCAATCACGTGATCAAATATGAAATTTTAATTATTTTATTATTGATTTCTTTTAAAAATCATATATATTTCAAAAGGATGTAATGGCTATATTGGTTTAAAATAATATTTACTATCAACCTAACAACATTTTGATCTATATTTTTATTGCCGTCAAATACCCTATTATTATTTTTTTGAATTAACAAAATAATCCCTCCAGTGCGCCCAAAAAAGTCGCGGGGGCAAATTTCACGGTTATACCGTTTGATGAGAATACCATTAGAATTGTGAATGAATAAATTATCAAATTGCACGAATAATTACTTTCATATGTTTATAATTTTAAGTTAATTCTAATGATTTCATGATTTCAGAGATGGTTAGATGCAGAGCTGAATATATGCGAGCTTACCGAGAGAAAAAACGCGAGGAAAAATTGAAGAGTCAATCGGAAGAGCCAAAAAAAATTGCGCGTAATTCCACTCAGCGTAGCAGGGACTTTAGGGCACGTGCGGCGGCATTAAGACTATCACAAACATCAACAGTTGACCCATCTAGTGCTTTACCCAATCTGGTTGTCAGTGATGAGGTGTCGCACCTTGGACAAGAAGTTCAACACACAGAAAACATTCTCAGTGAGAATACATTTGAATCTTATATTGCTAAGGTTGATAAAACTAATCTAAGTATCGATCCATTGAGCAGTAACGTAAAGCAAGAAAAAACATTGGACGAGTTTGAAAATAATATTGCAGTTTGGATTGAAACAGATGAGTAAGTTCTGATTTTTTATCAAATTATAACTGATAACTTTCTGCCACAAGGTGTAATTTCATTGAAAACTGACTTGACTTTTGACGTATTTTTTAAAACATATATCTGCTCACTTTCTATTTCAGTGAATATAAATTTGATATTTCTCAAGCAAGAAACCATTTTTTTTTTCATTTCAGTTTAGGTTAGGATAATAATAATAGAATATAAATTTGATATTTGTCAAGCAAGAAGCCATCCTTTTTTTCATTTTAGGTTTGAAAATTTCAAAAGCACCTCTGCTGTTGATAACATCAAACAAGAACTTGAGGATACAGAGAGCCTTCCCGATGATAATACCTTTGATACTTATATTTCAAGGGTTGTAAACGTTGATTCAAGTAGTCATCCAGTAAAAGAAGAAATAAATGCCGAAGTTTGGATTAAAACAGAAGATGAGTAAGTTCTTATTTAATATTAAAAAAAAAAAACACCTAACGGGACTCTTTGTCTGAGACAAAGATATGTAGAAATAATCAAATCTCTAAGGTTACTGAAATGTGGACCAATGGATCCAGCTCTATTGAGGTAAATGAACTGGAGGGAAACACTTCTGAGAATTTAAAACATTGTTGAGGACTTTCTCTTAAACCATAAGGTTCACGCTAACCATCAACATTTTCATTGATTGTGAAATGTTCTAGATATACTAATTTGTTTCCTTCAACAATTATTTCTTCATAAGTTTCAATATAACTACACCATTAGTTATTTAGGCTTTTTTCTTTTACAAATTTTCGTTTCTAAAGATCAACAAGAATAAAATCATTGTGTTTGAAAAAACTCTTGACATTTTGAAAGAAAAAGTGTCTTTCTATTTTTAGTTTTAGCTACAATAAGGTTTGAGCACATTTTTAATAAGTTATCTTGATAAGTTTATTAGCTGGACATTTAAGCTAATAAACATGATTTATAATAAATAGATTGATATTGAAAAATTTACACTTAATTTAAAAGGATTCTGATTGAATAGCAGGTTGTACATTTGCATTGTAACTATGCAAAGGCAGATTTATGGCATTCCAATAAAGATTGATTTATTTATTGATTGATATTTTTTGGTAAAATTTGTGAAACTAGAAATAATTGTTTACTTCATTTTAGTTCTGAAAATTTAAGCATTGATAACTCTGTTATTGACAATATCAAACAAGAATTTGAAGATACAGGAAGTATTTCCAATGAGAATACCTTTGAGACTTACATTTCAAGGGTGGTAAACATTGATCCAAGTAATCATCCAGTAAAAGAAGAAATTAATGCTGATGTTTGGATTAAAACAGAAGATGAGTAGGTTGGTGTTTCTTAGTTGATATTAATATGCTTGAATTCTGAACAGTCAGATTATTTAATTGAATAATAACAGATAACTGTATAAATCTAGATTGAAAATGTAAAAAGAGATAAATCTGTTAAATATGATATTTGAAACTTGTATAAACTTCTTCTTATTTTGGTTAAAAAACAATATATTTAGTTTTTTAAATATCTTTATGCTACAAACATGTCAGTGTATTATTTTATGCATTCATATTCATAACATATTGTTATAAATATTTCTTTCAGTTACTCAAATATGAACCAAAACAAAATGGTCGCTGTCACCAAATAAATGGATCATTCATTTATAATAATAATAAGTTCTTTATTCTCAAGAGGTATAATACTAGATTAGAGAAAATAATAGCATAATGCTTAATCATAATATGATCTTCAACGAAGAGCTCAATCTAATCTAAAAAAACTAAAAAACATCTAATAACCAAATAATAAAATTAAATGAAATATTACAAAGAACAATCATTTTGAAAGAATTCATTTTAGTCAATTTCCCACTCATTTTAGTCAATTTCCAATTTCATAAATATTCACTATTCCTTCAGTTCACTATAATATTCAGTGAACTTAAGGAAAACTATGGACTTTATGATAGAAAACTAAATGTCTGAAGAAGCAACGTCTTATATGATCACTTAATAATTTTCGTGATAAATGACAGGTTTCGTTTATCACTTGGTGAAGCATCATGTTAAATACTAAGTTAAAAAAATTAAAACACTTGGCTTAAATATCACTGAATATATTAACAATTCTACGTATGTTTTAGGTGATTAGACCATTATCAAGAGTATTCAACAATATTACTGTAATCGTTGAATACTCTTGATAATGGACAAACCACTCGAAATGTAGTGTTGTAAATATATTCAGTGAAACTTACAAAGTGTTTTAATTTAAAATTTTCGTGAGACTGTAGATTTTGATTTGTTTGTGTTGTGTTTAATTTTAATTTATAATTTTTGTTATATATAGGTTTTGATTTGTTTGTGTTATATATTAATATATATATATATATATATATATATATATATATATATATATATATATATATATATATATATATATATATATATATATATATATATATATATATATATTTATTTATTTGAATATATTATTTATTTTAATATATCTGATTCGTGAACCATTTTATTTATATTGTAAAAATTCGATTCGTGGGTTTATTGGTTCAATTGAAACGGAATGATGTTAAGTTTTTTCCAATTACGTTTCGGTTATTATTTTATCCCTTTATCTATTAACCTTTATCAAATTGATACTTGTCATATGATCAATTCTTTTAATATGATTTTTTTTGTTTTAGCGATCATGTGACATGTATCAAATTGATAAAGGTTAAAATAATAACCGAAACGTAAGTGGAAAAAATTTAACATCATTTTGTTTTAATTGAACAAAAAACCCAAGAATCGAATTATATATATATAATTCGTAAATTAAATATATATATATATATATATATATATATATATATATATATATATATATATATATATATATATATATATATATATATAAATTTTTCATTTGTTTTTATTTCCTGTTTGATGTAGAGTTTCACTTGTTTTTTTAGTAAATATTAGTATTTAACATAATTTTAATATTTCCATTGAATTTACAATTTATATTTTTCTTAGGTTATTGAAATTTGCGAAGAATAACACAAATAAAACATACGAAAACAGAAGTTCTGAAGAAGATTGTAAATTCCGTGATACCAGTGGATTTATCGTAAAAGATCACATATGCAAAAAGTTGATAAAAATCTAAAATAAAGTTAAACTAAAATTAATTTTCAGCAGAGTGATTTTTGTTCTATTTATATCAAAGTATGTCCTAGCAAATCTAAAGATTTCAATTTTTAAACTTAAATTTAAAAATTTCAACTTCATTTTTCAAAAAATAAAGTTTCAATTGACTACTCAATAAAACCTAGCATTACATCATAGAATTTCAAAACTCTAAGATATTTATCTTATTTAATCTTTATTTATCTTTGTAAGATAGATAAAAACGTATCATTCATTGTAATCCAACATTAAATTAGGATCTATTCCTCTTCTGTGTTATTTATCTGTCTTATTTATCATGGTATGTTTGTTTTATACATATCATTGTTACATCTTTATAGAAGGTTTTTCTTGTTTTTCAATTGTTAATCATAGTGTTTAATTAAAACTTAAACTTTCTAGAATTTTCTGTGTATTTCTATTGGCTACAATTTAAAATCTTGTTTTTTGCTGAATGAAGAAATATTTTAAAAACTGTCATTGAACATATTTTATATTCCTTCTATGCGGAATAATGTTGGTAGTTTTGTAACAAATCGTAATTAGTTTTTATTAAACGTCACTGAACTTTTTAGTAGTGTTCAATTTTGGATTAGTTTCATACAAAATGGTTTTGAACTTACCAAGTTAAGTTAAAATATTTCGTCCCCTGTAGATAACATCCATTAATATTAAAGCTACGACTGTATATATTTTCTTTATTACTGTAAAAATGATTACCTACTCATGATGAATTCAGAATAAACTTTTAAAACATTTTGTGACCATCTTCTCAATCCTATATAAAATACTTGCATATATATATATATATATATATATATATATATATATATATATATATATATATATATATATATATATATATATATATATATATATATATATATATATATATATATATATATATATATATATATATATATATATATATATATATATATATATATATATATATATATATATATATATATATATATATATATATATATATATACATATATGTACACACACACATACTGGTTTGTTTTAGAAAGATATTGGTAACAAAATATCGATAACTTACATTCTCCTGTAATTGTTTATTTTAACATTTTCGAAAATTCCTAAACTCTTCACCTATGACTGAAGGGGAAACATAAAATGTAACCACTTTATTAAGTGGTTATTTATTCTCCTCTTTAGGTCGTGGTTAAGATTCACGACGCACGATTAAGTTGCCCTTTATTAGTTTCAACTACAGACTCGGATAGTATTTATTGATTATAAAAGTTAGGCAATACAAAGTTGAATTTGGGTATACTAACTCTCCACACAACCTGCTTTGCTGTGAAGTTGACTTCAAAGGTCAATCCACGGCCGACTTTAATTATACAAAAAACTAATTCTACTAAAGTTGGTTGCGGGCAATCATAATGAATGAATTCGCAAGCAAATAGCGATAAAAATGGCCAACCAAGTGTGTGAAGCGGATTATCACAACACCAGCACACTTTCACAATAGAGAATATTTGTGACGGTAGATTATTCCACAATTGAAATTTGAATGGACAATTGAAATTTTTATGTATTATATTAAAAGAGCATTTAAACGAATGAAGTCATTTGTATAATTTAAACAGCATACGTTACTTATCACTTCTAGTCATATATTTCTATTGCATTATCAGAATTAGTTGCAAAATATTTCATAAAGAATGACCGAATATAATTCAATTGCGACTAAGATAATTAATAAAAATTGCTCATAATGTTCTGTGGACGTTGTAATCTAACCTCTAAACGTCTAATTTTTTATCATCTATGACTTAATTTTTAGATAGAAATATTTATTTATGTTGATTAATCATCCAATTCATTATTTGTTCAGCCATCAATCTATTTCAGTATATGTATATATATATATAGATAGTGTGAATTATATCATGGAAAATACAACTCGAGATGAAAATTCCAATACCTGCAACGATATGGAAAAGTGTTACGAAAACTATATATTAGTGGATATAGGGGCCAATTTAACTAATAAGAAATATTCTAGGGATCTTGATGCAGTTATACAAAGGGCCAAAGACTCTGGTATATTCCCTTACTATAGTAAATAATAGAAACGTCAATGACGTGTTTGTATTTGTTGAAAATAACAATATGTTAAAAGCAAATTTTTTAAGTATTTAATCATTTCTTTATTATTTGTTGTATCAAAGATTACATAAATAAATTGGTCTGGCAAATGCTAAGAATTGCAGGGTCATATTGGTAAAAGTTTCACGCTTTTTTAAATCAATTTTTTATGTATTTTATAATGAATTTAATTTTAAGGGGTCCAAAAAATTATGGTCACTGGAACTTCTGTTAAATGTAGCAAAGAAGCATTGCGGTTGACAAGGATTTACCCGGAAACTTTGTATTCAACTGCAGGTAATATTTTTTGAAAATTAAGTGATTTTCAACCCCAAAAACAATCTTGATTGCTTTCTCTTAGGAATACATCCTCATGATGCCAAATCTTATGAAGATGATGAATGGGAAGATTTGAAGCAAATGGCTTCGAGTGCAGAGTGTGTAGCAATTGGGGAGTGTGGCCTTGATTACAATAGAAATTTTTCAGAGCCAGAAATACAAAGAGATGTTTTTAGAAAACATGTAAGTATGTAATGAAAAGTATATTGAACAAAATATAATTTTACCTATCATTTTTGTTATTAGGAATTTGAAGATTAACGTTTTTTTAGGTTGAGTTAAGTGATAATTTATCAATTTTCAACAGATAGGTTTCATTATATTCAAATATTGAATTTTATTCAAAACATAATTTTAGGTCGAATTAGCAATAGAAATGAATAAACCACTTTTTATTCACGAACGAGATGCTTATGATGATTTACTCAAGATATTGGATGAATTTTCTGGAAAACTACCTCCTGTTGTGATACATTGCTTTACAGGTACTGAAGAGCAAGCTCTAGGGTACATTGGAAGAGGTTTTTATATTGGACTAACAGGTATTTCAAATCTATAGATAAATCATAAAAAATCTTATTTCATTCTTACCAAATTTAATTTGCCTGGAAATTGATGGAGTGTGTTCTAACCCTTTCAATAATATTTATTTTTTATTTAATTTACTACAGTTTTATTTCATATAAATTATTATAAATTACTATTAATAGTTATTGTCAAATATGTTTAATGAAAAAATTGAGAAATAGGTAAATAATCTCAGTGTTTGTAGGTGATAGTTGAAAAATAATTGGGATATACTGTTCCAATTTTAATCTATAATAGGATGTGTATGCCCTACTAAATTACTACATACTGCAATCTCAAATGAAACACACTCAGGTCTTTTTAGGGCTGCAGTGTGACTAACAATTTAGCAGTCTCAATTTTTATAATATATCGTTTCTTCATTTGAGTACAGTATCGATTCCAAAAAAGTTTCTTGTCTTTAGTCATTCTCATAAACTATCTCAAGTTATTCAACATTTTTCTGGGTGCTAAAAAAATAATATCTTGAGTTTTTTCTTTACTAAAGTATAATTTATTAATAGTGAACCAGTTGATTGTTTCTTCCTCTGCCTGTATAGTTCTGGTTTATAAGTTATTCTTATCTTGTAAACCAGATATTTGTATTGGGGGTCTGTGGAACCCACTGCTTAACATCATAGCATAGAGATGACCTATAATTATTAGATTCATCAACACACATCCCTTCTAGAGTATTGGACACACCTTTGCAATTATCATTCATTCTGGCAAAATTCCATGTTTAAGACATGAATTGATGATATGTGTTAATGGTTGCACTTCTTGATCACAAACCATATTAACCAAGTTTGTACTGATATTGTATAATATCAATGTTCATAGTCATTTTATTTTTCATTCTTAAATGAAAAAGTATTTTTACAAAAATAATGTATACCATTTCTTGCCGCTGTCTTGTGTTTTTCTTTATATGATATCAATATCATGAGTGTGATAATTACTCACTACCAAAAAATCTTTAGTATATTGTCGACGACTGCGATTTATTCCTTCTTTGCAGACTATCATTTCACTGTTCTTTCTATGCAATGTACCCTTAAATTTAGAAACATTTCTTCGATTTTTCAGAAGATCCATTGAAGTAAATATTCGATTAAAATGTAGTATTACCTACGTCTTGATCTCACAATGGCTGAATTAATTTTTTCATTACTTTTTCATTTAGTTTCTGTGTTGAACTCTCTTCCGGAGTCAAGTTTGATAAGATGTCATATACATAACCAATTTTATCATAACACCTTGTCCATAACTTTATTGATTTTAGTGGCTTCTGTTTCAACGCCGATTTTCCTTTGAGTTTTTTCATGTTTTCGTCAATACATTGATAAGTACTTAGCTTTTGGATCATATAACATTTTTGTTTTAAACAACATAGTATACTCTAAGGTGTCTTCTGTTTTCTCGGGAATATTGAAAGAGTCTTCTGTTGATGCATTTGATATCATCGACTCTTTTCAGGCTACCTGTGTAAAGACAAGTCCGACACTGGAGTTAGAAAATTATTATCAGAAGGTGGTATTCCATTAGACAGACTTTTAGTGGAAACGGACGCTCCATTTATGTACCCTAATATAAGAGCATCAAAGTTACCAGCACATGTAAAGGATAATCTCACAGAAAGGTATATTTACTACAAACTTACTATTTACATGATTCTTTTGACGATATAATGCCTGATAAATATAGGAACTGACATCGATTCGATCAGTCCTATAGTACTTTAGTTGTCAAAATTAAACCAGGTTTTTAGTATTCTGTATGAATAATAAATCTCGTATTTGTTTAACGAGCCTTTGTAAGTTTGGGAACACTGCATGATGAACGTAAACAGATTTTAATGCAGAGTACTAATAAGACTTTTTTGTAACATTTCATCTCACGTTTTTTTGGCAAATCAAAAGACTTAAAAGAGATGTTGCTATTGTTTTCCATTTCTCTATGCTATTTCTAAAAATATTATTGTGGAGTGTCTTAGATTATGGCAATAATTTATACGATGTCTGTTACAGGTCATCGACTTTTCTAAACCGTTATTGTACATTTCAAAGAAACGAACCTTGCTCTTTGCCAGTCATTGTGGAAATGATAGCAGCTTTCATGAAGAAACGTCCAGAAGATGTGGCCTTGTCTACTTCCTTCAACGCCTTGAAACTTTTCGGGCTTTCTCAATAGTAGGATTTACTTAAATAAAATTCTGCAGTGAAATAATTCACAATCTTTTAACGATCGCAACGTTTCTGTCGTCAAAATATCATTCGTTTGTTGCTCATAGATTTCAAGTGAAATAGGAAATTGAATTCTGTTGCTCAAACTTGTGTTCGATAGGTATACATATTCAATAAACTGGCATACATAAGAAGTATTAATGAATAAATAACTCAATATTTTAGTAAATGCACACATTGTTAATCTAAAATTTCTCAAAGCTTGATGCTATTTATGTATTGAAATGCATCAAGCATTCAATTTAACTTGTTCAAATTTAGCTATTCGAACACATTTCAATGGTAGTATATACTGGTAGTCCAAGATTCCAATGTTTTCAGAGGTGAGTTCTTTTCACATAAACGATATTTTTGGGACAACTTAGTATGTACGCCACTACAACTTACGTTCATTAAAGTGTAAGGGTTTTATTTTTATCTAAAGTTTCAAAAGATACTGCAAAAATTAATAAATAATGCAAGACGTTTCTAGTAGGCAATAACATCCGTCAGAGTCTTTTAAATTCTCCAAAATAATGTAATTACACTAATATTTGTCTTTATAGTAATAATGTTGTATGTATGTGGAATCTGCCGATCAGTTGCTTTTTTCAGTAATCAGTTTGAACGTAATAATAACAAGTCACAAAATATAAATAGAAACAAATTTGATTTAAATTCATTGAAAATGTAGTTATAGACATTGAATTTTTCTCAGTGTTTTTATTCAGAAAGTAAAAATTAAGTTGATGGTTGTACTAAACAAAACAGTTAAACATCATTGGATTGTTAAATCGTAAATATTACTCTCTTTTCTTATGTTTACTATAATTCTTTGACTACTATAGCAAATAGCTGGAGCTGATCAACAAAAAGTAATGTCGTTAAATGTTGCATTTATATTTTTAATTCAGCTCTCATAGGTGTTTAACTCTATCTATTCATTGTATTAAAAGAGAAATACTCATTGCAAGCAGAATTAATTCATGGAAAACTGATGACAAATTCATGAAAAGCACAAAGTATTTTCATATAAATTGATTCTATAGCAATACTTTGATTTCAATTATCTGTTTAGTAATTTGAAATTTCAATAAAATTGAAGGGTAAGTAATTACCCTAGATAATTTCACTGCAGAAGTTTCAATAATGTTGGCCTTGTAAAAAATATGACAATATATTTTTGTAATTGTAAAATATATTAAGTAATTAAGTAGTCATATAGACAGCTATTTATTCAAAAATAAAAAATCACTAGGTGCTAAGTCACTTTTAGTTACGCTTATGATATATTTATTAGCTGGATATTAAAAATATTGTTTTAATATCTAAATATATTTCTTTCTTGGCAATGTGATTGTTTTTCGTCGTTATAATTTGACTGATTTTATGCTGCTTAGCAGTTTTGTTCCTGTATGCTTTATCGATGTTCGAATGAAAACGTAGTTTTCTTAATAGTTTATATATGTATTTAAATCTAATCTTGCCAATTTTATATATACAAAAATTTTAGACAAAACTCATTTGCTCAGCAATTTCCGAATCACTTTATAATGGATATTACTATTGTGATATTTAGCTACGACAAGTGTCCTTCTTACAGAAATACAAGTTATGAATTGAAAAATTTATTTGATTTAACTTCCCCAAGTGTAAAGTAAGCCCTGAAACCAAAAAGGAACACATGTTCAGTTTATTACAGCCTTTAAAATAAGTATTCTATTTCTTTCTATTGTGGAGTTACTTAAGGTTTAAAATAATTTTCCCTTGAAGTGTTGGAAACAAAATGGGAAAATGCCGATAGTTTGAGTATACAATTACTGCCTGAACTATTCATGAAATTAGTATCTTAGCGTTTTGTTTTTTAATAAGCATTATATTCACTTGAAAGAAGTTTTTGATGTTTTCAATCGAATTTTTAAGTAGAAGTTAATATATTTTTTGCCATGATACGTTTGCATCAAATGACCTCTACATATTTGAACCATATAATAGGAGAACAATCTCCAAAACTGAAAACATTTACGTTATATTACAATCAAAAGTCCAGAGTGAGGATTCTGCTCTGGCATATGCTCGATATCTGCAGGATCAAAGTTCCCATAATAGGTTAGATTTTTATCTAACGACTGCTTTCTGTGAGAGCAAACCTGAACAAAATGGAAACTTTTATTACTGACGAAGAGAAAACATAACATTTACTCAAAAGCGGCCCTTACACGGTCATTAATAATGCATTACCAGTAATGACTTTTTGCGAATTCACTTCATTCCAGATTGTCATTACTGTAAACTGTATAAAATAGATCCACACAAAACCGCTTGTATTGCTATAATTTTGGCTTTAGCTACAAAACGGCGAGTAAAACGTAAACGTTGGATGAAGGAGTGGTTAAAAAAAACGTGAACAGTATTCTCATATTTTGTTATTGAATGAAATTAGAGACACCGAGCCAGAGGACTACAAAAACTATTTCCGTATGAATGACATGACGTTCGATAAACTGCTGAAATTAGTTACACCTTTTTTATTAAGAGAAAATACATACAGGGCTCCAGCACCTGATCTTTTGGAGTCCTCAATTTTTTTCAACTCTTTTCGGTCGTTACGTCTGAGAGTATTAGTTTTACATCTGACGTCAGATATCGTAGCTCCAGGTTTGCATTTTTCGTAAACTGACAGCAGTTTCACGAGTGCGGCATTCCTTCAGTTTTCATTTTTATAATTTGAATCTGAGGGATTCCATAATACTGGTAATTCTTCGTACATTGATATAAAAGACTGCAGAACATCACTGGTTTCTACACAATCACTCTCCGGAGCCGACATGTTGTCTTCGCAATTTCGTGTGGCAGACTGAGTAATGATGCCGCACACCTTACACTATCATTATTAATGACAGTATCTCCTCCGTCTACAGTAATGATGTGCCGAGATCAGAAAATCAGGATTCGCATCATTCCTCCTCGTCATTCCAACTTTGTCGACGTTACACGATCAGTAATAATGTAATTCTGATAAAGTAATGTCATTATAAATGACCGTGTAAGGGCCGCTTTAGAACATGAAGCTTTTAGACCAATGATTCTCAACCAATGTGCCACGAGATTCTTGAAGTGTGCCGCTAAATTTTAAGGATGCATACTTAAGACCAAAATAGTTGAGTAGACTTTTAGACAATGGATTTTGCTTCCTGGGTATGCATCCAGAAGAAATATAAAAAGCAGAACTGAGATTACATTTAAGATAAAGTCTACATTTAAAGGTTTCTTTATCTAATTGTTAGTATGTCGCATAGTTTTTGAATTATTGAAAGTATGCCGTAACGAAGAAAAGATTGAGAATCTTTAGATTGTAGGAGGTACATACCACCAAATGGATAACCAATGTAGGGAATATGAGAGACAAATCAGTGGAACTTACAAAATATTTACAATTGGATGAAACGCACAGCTCCTTGTGCAAAATAAAACTGTTCTTGTGATAATTTTCGTTTCAATTTATCACTATTATTGGCATACATTTATTACGTTGGCAATTGAGGTCATAGATCTTGTAGTGAAGGAAATAATCCAATGTTTGTTGTAGAAATGCCAATAAGACCTAGTTGACTGGCCTTTTTTTTTACTAAACATTGAGGTGCTTGGTGTAAACATTCATCAGTAAAGATTCTTGGGATTTGTCAAATATAAAGTATATAACCAAGCTTTCTCTAATTTACATATATAACAAAATTAATGTACTCTTTACACATTGTTTTTGAAGCCTGAATATATCCCACTCAAAGCAACGTAGAATTTTAAATTTAAATAATTAAACGCTACTCATAATAAAAAATTGTGTATTTTATAATATAGATATAAACAAAATTTGTTTGCACTACACAAATATAAGATCAAATAAAATCATATTCACTTATAACAATACTAGACCACTCCAAGTCACACGAAATATTATCAACATTTGCGAACTACCACAATGAGTTCTTTGATAGATCTTAAACTAACTTGTACTGATAATTATTTGTAGAATGAAGGGACGTTCTCTGAAACCTGCTTCGCTCAATAAAGCTGTAACAAAAAAACCAATCCATACAAAGCAAAGAAAAAAAATTTTGGTTCTTTTCTGAAAAAGTTTTTTGGAAACTCTTGATAAAGTTGACTGAATGTTCGCTGACCTCTTGGTGAAACATTGTTTAATATATTGAATAAATAACATTTGGCTTTGTTTAACAAAAATTTCATTGCTTTACAATTGTTTCGGAGTGTTGCCCCATTTTAGTATGTCTAGCTTTTGAAAACATGGTAACACACCAAAACAATTGTAAAGCGAAAATTTAATGAAATTTTTGTGAAGTCAAGCCAAGTGTTACATATTCAATATAGAAAACACGTGGCTTAGAGTTTCACAGCATTTTAATAATTTTCAAAATGGGGTAACACACCAAAATAATTGCCAAACAATTAACATTATTAGGTGAAACTACATAAAGCATTTTTATCCAATATATATTGAACCATGTCTCGTCAAGATATAATAGTTAATATTATAATAAACTCTATTGAAAAACGTTATCTTCAATATATTCCAAAGGTCCAGTACCATAACAGTGAACAAATGAATATATTTTCATTTTTTTTGTTATTGACATGTCCTTTTTTGGCTTTTAATTGCCCACAAGTTTAATTACTGTACTAAATTAGTTAAATATCTGTTTATTTCCAATATAGCCATAAAAATCATAACAAAACAAGAAGGGTTAATGAATACATCAACCCCTTATATGGGGTTCCATTACAGAATAATCCACTATAACGCAATGGCACCGAATTACAACCACTGATCGATATGATTGAAAGAATCCTTCAAAAGATGATAATGTAGCCTGAAAATTAATTAAAAATTCATTTGAAAAAAGGCTTTTCTTAAAGATTGCATATTCTCATTTTAAGAAATGTACATAATTTTATCTAATTTTGACTGTATCATTCATATATTTGATAGTATATGGTAACGATTGGAAATAAACTGAAAGCACTATTTACCAGCCGGCTGACAACTATCCCTATATCCCCACCAGGCATTCTCACGTACTAAAATTAACTTTATGGTTTGCAAAATACAGTTTGAATTAGTAAAAAAAATACAATTCAGCATTTATTAAGATAGCGTTATATCGCCAGTGTCGGTCAATAAAATATCCAGAAAAATAACACAAAAATTAATTCATACACATGCCATAACTTACACGACGTAAAACCAGGAAAAGATATTAGAGATTAAAAGAATCTTAATTTTTAAAAAAAACCTCTAAAATAAAAAATTAACATGATCTACAAAGTGAAAATTCCTGTTACCGACCAAGTGGTCAAAATGAAGAAATGTGAGGAAAGTGGGAAATGAGGACCCGCATTCCGTCCATTAATATTGGCTCGATAAATCAATGAAAATATCTAATTTTTGGTTACACGTTGAAATATTATATTAGAATGATATACTTATAACGATATTACAATATCGTTTGAAAAAGTGTTAAAAATATGTTTTAATAAGGAATCTTATTTCGATTTTGTTAGAAATTAGAGAAATAGTGGAAATTGAAAGTCTCATTGCAAAGAATCTACTGAAGTTAGCCCCAGTCGCATACAGGTGCAGAGATAGCGTTCAGAATATATAACTCAATATAAAATACTTACAAATGAACCTGTAAAATAGAAAATTAACATCATCTACAAAATGCCAAAACCCCTGTTACCAACCAAGTGGTCAGAATGAGGAATGTTCATATTTTATAGGGCTCCGCAAATGCGTTCTATCTCACAACTTTTGGTCGAAATTTTAAACGTTTTAAAGTAAAAAACCAAAATGGTCGGATAGAGGAGGACAGTCGGAAACCGGTGCCGTTACGTTACATGTGTATTAAAATATTCAATGCTTTACCCAAGAGTATCCAGTGTACATTCGATAGCAACTATAGAAAAGAATAAACCTCTCTAGTGAAAGTTGAACCTTATAACTTGAAGGGGTATCTGAACTACTGTTAACAATCGAGGAACATTCGGTTTGATCCCCTTCTGGATATATCAAAATGTATTTGCTGTCTATTTGTTGGCATGTTCTCTTTTTTAACAATTATATCTAAGATGAAATATGGAGACAATAACTATTATTATTACTATACATAATATTAAGACTATTATCACTAATAAAATTAAAAAATTTGAATGATTAACCTCTACATGCATCTAATTCTATCTTCTTTATTCCTCTTCAAATATCACAGAAATGGTTTCTTAACTAAAAAGAAATGGATCACACCCTGTAGTAAAATGATGTACATATTTTTCTCAAATTTGTCTCAGCTTTAAGCACACAATACACCATTTTAAATACATTCTTTATGAAAAATCCTAATGGAAATATAAATGTAATAACTCGACTATACTCGAATAATATTGAAATAAATTCAGTTAATATACCTCTCCAAATATTTCCTTGAACGCTACTGATAGGCAGATATTTTCATTTTTTTGTTTCGCCTTTGCTGGACAGTGGTCTCTTCCTCTGAGCTTTCTGATTCTGATTCATTGTAACTATTATCTCTATCACCGGAATCTAAACTGAATGTACCAGTTGATTTTGCTTTTTCCAAGGTACGAACTGAAATATAAAATTATTTTGACAGGCTTAAAATAAATGATTGGTAATGAGAATTTGTTTTGATTTAAAAGTAAAATATTATATTAAAAATCTGCTACATTTAGGATCAATTGGTTCTGTTGAACACTTAGCTAAAAATATTTAAAAATCTAACAAATTAAAATATTAAATACTTCAAGAAAGCCAGAACAAATGGCACTTACTTTGAGCTTCTAATAAATTATTTTGTCGCTTCAAATCTTCTATATCTTGCTGATGTGAAGAATTTTTCTTTCTCATAAACATAATATATTCTGCAGCTTTCTTCAAAATTTGAGCCCTGCTAGCCTGTAATAATATAAGAAATATAATTCATCAGGTACTTTCAAATTGTTTTAATGCTGAAGGAATAGAAAATATGTGCTACTTAGTCAGTTGAACTTTAAAATACAAACATATAATGACTAATTGTGAAAATAAACATGAAATTGTGAATATAGACATATCAGACTATATATTTAAGATTTTTCAAATAATCGTTAAAAATTACAGTTGGCTACTCTTGTACACTGTAATGTACTTACGACTTTTTCACCATTTAAAGCAGGCACAGAATCTCGTAAACTACTGAAACTGTCTTTGATGTGATCCCTTCGTTTTCGCTCTAAAGCATTATGATGTGCCCTCTTTTCCGCCTGCAAAATTTAAATGTGAAAATTAGAAATAAAATCATAACATCCCACTGCTGTCATCTACTCTTAATTGGCTAGTTATCATGCAATTAAACTTATATGTTGGGTAATGTTGATTTCATTAGAATAAATAATGGTTAAGAATTATATAGGTTCAATATTCAAAATAAACAGAAAAAATACCTGTGAATAATATTGATTTCCTGTAGTTTGTCGTTGTAAAGTAGGCTGTCTGGAATCTGAGTCATCTTCCTATATTTAACAATAAAATAGTTTAACCGCCTCTATCGTGTCAATGTTTACTATATTGTACTTACATCACTTTCCACGTCTATGTCCCTATCATCGTCACTCATTTTGGATTTCACTTATTTGATTTTAAGTTGTCAAAATAAAACTAATATCCTTGAGGAAAATATTCTCTTAAATTATTCATAGACAGTATTGAAAGGTACAACTAAAAACAGTTTCAATTGTTAAACGCGACATAAATTCTGAAATCAGTTGCAAATTTAATGTTATATGTAGAAATAAAAGGTTGTTGAGACGACAAGCAAAAGCAACATCACACGCACGTCGTGCGCGACCTGTTATAAATGTCACGTGACTGAGACCTGAAGTTGATCTTTTTGTGTTGTGTACATCGTTGTCACATTTAACTAAAAGAGAGAATATTTGCTTTGAATTACAGAACATATCGAAAATTATATGTTCTGTGCTTTTAATAGGTGAATAGTTCTAGCTAAATGAACCCATTTAGAACTAATTTAGGGTAAATTAGGACTTCTTTTGAAAGAAGGATATTAAGCAGATATACATTTTTCATTGGAATTGCTAACCGAATTAACAATTTTTGAATGGTTTTACAATTGGCGGAACGGAATTTTTTTTTTCGTTCTACAACTGTCCGAACCTCCATGATGGGAAAATTCATGTCCGAACCTCCATGGATTCACCTATCATCCAGAATACAATTGAGACATTGAAATTTTTTTGGAATTTGTTTGGATAATTGGATTATAAACAACAGAATTTTTTTGTATTGTTAGGCATGTGGTTCAATAACCAATCAAATTGAACAAATGCGGGGACTATTCACATCCTGTCACCGGATGCATCAACCGATAGAATACTCACGACGAAGAAGAAGAAGAGAAGCAAAAGGAAAAGAGAAGATTGCGCTTGCTCGGGACACATACTGTGGAGAAGGCAACATGTTATGTTGCCTGTTCCAATGATCTTGTTGAACAAGACCTGGCCCTTTTCCGCACTAGCCGCTAAGCAGTCAACATCACAGTAATCTACGAACATTAATAGTCCACTTCAAATGTATATTATTGTAAATACTTCTTTAAATAAAGTGTTCATACTGAACAGAGTTGGATATACAACCACTTAACCTGAACACAAACAATAATCTCTTGTTAGATTTCTATATCAAATGCAATTGTAACTAATACTAAATATAGCTCTACAGCTAAAGATCTTAAGACCTAAACCTAAAACTAATGTGAAGTTGAATACTTCAATGTTCATTATTGCCCCCCATATTTATTAACATATATTTAGTAACATATTTATTTGTGCAATAAGAATCATGATGAGATTTATACTTTCAGTTTTGTACTATTGGCAACAGTGACGATAAAAAAAAATTTGGAAAATTGTTACCACAGAGAAGGCAATGTTAGATAATCTTATACGATTAATATTATTTTTAAAACTATTGTTGATTCTATGTATAATATCATAGATATACAATTAACAATTCTAAAAATCTGTTTTTGAATACGGTACCGTAGGTAACAAAAATTTGAATCAATAATTACTGAAATTATTTTTTTTTCAATATGCAACAATGAAGGCATTTTGAAATTGTATACATTTAACTTTGAAGTTAGAATGAAATCCAGTCAAAATAACTCTAGTCGTTGATTTCGTCTATTATCAAAAATTTTAATGGAGAATTGATACAAATTTCATTTCAGTTTTAACTCATCCTTGTTAATTCATCCTTGTTAACCTTTGTGAGTTCTCAAAAAGTAGCAGGAATGCAGGAATAGGCTTGTAAAAAATATAGTGAACTTGATGTGTAACAACAAGTACTTAACAGTACAACTTACAACTTGAGTACAACTTACTTCGTAAGTAATGCTTCCAAAACGCAGTTTGTGCATTTCTCCTTTCGGAATAATATGGCCAATATGCGGTTCAGTTATAGTGGAACAGGCTATACTTCTGCCAATTGTGTTAAGTTCTTAGGAATTTATGTTGACCAGAACCTGCGCTGGTCTGACCATGTTGATTATGTGAGTAAAATACTTAACAAATCGACATATGCCTTGTCACGCATAAGGGATTCCATGCCACTCGAATCTTTGTTAACTGTGTATTATAGTTATGTTTATTGTCATATGTCTTATAATGTTATTCTCTGGGGGAACTCTACTGATAGTTTTAAAATTTTTTTTATGTCAAAAAAGAATTATCCCTACTGTGTTGAATTTACCTCTTAGGGAATCTTATAGACAATATTTTATTAGACATAAAATTTTGACTTTCACATGTATTTATATTTTTAACTATATTTTGTACATTAAGGACAACATCAATTCATTTGAAACTCATAGTGTGGTTCATAGTTACCCAACGAGAAATAACGACTTACTGGCTCTCCCTAAACACAAAACTGCTAAATTTCAACAGGGTCATATATATTAGGGAATTGAATTATACAATCATTTATCTGTGACCCTCCGTCATCTTAATCTGATTTCACTAAAAAGATGCCTCAAAAAAGTGTTATTATCCAAGGGTTATTATGGCGTTGAGGAGTTTATGATGATGCATTGCTATAACTTGTGTGGCCTGTAAATATTTTATTTTATGCTCATTTCATTTGTATTTTGTATTTTATACTAATTTTATATTTTATGTATATTTGTATGTTGTGTTTTTTACTAATTTTATATTTTATGTATTTTGTTGTATTTACAATTTTCTTGAATCGACTTATCCTATACATTTGTCAAATGTCTTGAAAGATTAATAAATATTATTATTATTATTATAACATGAGTGTAGCAAAATGATAGGTTACTAAAACCTAATGCTTTCTACAACATGAATTTGTAGGAACATTAGCAGGCGTTGCGTTTATATTAATTCGTTATTTTAACGTATTTATCTATTTTGATCATTGATTGTAGAAATAGAAAATTTTTACATCTAGCTTTAAAAGAAATCATAACAACAAAACAATTCTATCTAGTGATTTCAAATATCTTTATGGGAAATTTCGAAATAGTATTCTATACATTGATACAAGAAATACTTATGAATTTCCTTATAGTGACAAAACCTTTTTATTGATGTGTCTGCCTTCCTTCAAAATCTGTTAGGTTACCTGCAAAAATTCTTTTTATTTCTCTAGCGGTATTATTAGATTCCTTCAATACATAGATGTTTAAAATTATCAAGCAAAATGGATTTTGCTTGATGAAAAGTAATAATCAAAGTAATGATGAAGGATGACTGTATAATTTCAACTTATATTGACATATTATATTATTACGCTTTTCGCTAACACTGAGTGATTTTATTTTACTACTTTAGGAATCACATGTAAATATGAAATTGAATGTCATACACCTTTCAAGCTTGTCTAATATCTATTATTTGATTTTTTTATTTATGATCAATATTCGGTTTAATGGAAATTAAAAAATACAATTTTCACAGGTTGAATTTTCCTTCGGGATCATATTTTTCCGCAAATTCCTTCCACATCTCGGGTTTATTTTCCATCACGTGATGGCTAACCCTTTTCACAACAGCTTTCTCTTCTTCTGTACACATTCCACAGTTGGTTTGAATTATTTCGGGTACAATTACTAAAAAAAAAAGGAATGAAAATAAAGTAGAAAAATTAAAATTTCGACGAAACAGACATCATTCAAAACTCCACCCCCTCTTCTCATGATAAATAAACAGAGCAAAGGCGCTCTTGCCCCCATCTTTTGCTAAGGAAATACTTGAACGATCCCTTAGAGTCAATACGTCATTTCTATTCTTGTATCAAAATAAAGGCGATTCCTTATCAGAGTATTCCTTATCAGTTTTTATCAGAGTTTGGATCCCTTGCTGTTAACGAGATCTATATTTGAAAACAACAAGACATTTATGAAACTAACAAAGCAAATAAGTAATTATTAGCAAGATTGTAAGGTGACTTGGTAATTCGAATACCTAAATACCAAAAGCAAATATAATGTGTTATTCCTTGGGGAAAACATCATAGAAACAATTTCTTGCCTTTATTTTGCTTTCAATCTTATCGTATTACGTAAACACTAGAGTGCAACCGAAGAGGGTCTTTTCTTTGCTTTTTTTTGATGACATAGGGGGTGGCGAGTGGATGGCGATTACGTCAACAGTATTCATTACCTAAACATATGGCAACATACACACTGCAAAACTTGACAATGAAACGCATTTCGGGGATTCCACAGATAAGAAAAACATTCTTTTTTACTTAAGATTATATAAGTAATATAATATTTTTATAGAATCATACACTTATTTGAGGAATTTTGGTAATCAATTATTTTTGAATTAACAAACATTGTTGATTGTAAAATACTTTTATTGTAAACCCAGATTTTGAATGAAGATTATTATTGTTATTTCTTCCTTACTTTGAGCTCAGTACTCTAGTTTTTTATATTGGTTTTTTTTAGAGAATAGAACTTCAAGTTGGCATTACTGTTGAAGATGGCGACCGATTTAACAGCTGAGAAGTGATTTATTCTCAGTTTGGTTTGGCAATTCATCGTGAGTTTCACGCCTGAACAACGCTTGCAAATAGTGCAATTTTATTTCGAAAATAATGGTTCTGCGCGGAATACTTATCGCGCGAATTTTGTTTAGCGATGAAGCGCACTTCTGGTTGAATGGATGCGTCAACAAACAAAACTGCCGCATTTGGAGTGAAGATAATCCTCAAGTGTATGTCAAAACACCGTTACATCCAGAAAAACTGACTGTTTGGTGCGCTTTATGGGCTGGTGGAATCATTGGTCCGTACTTCTTCAAAAACGATGATGGCCAGAACTTTACAGTCAATGGTGATCGGTATAGAGCCATGATTACTAACTTTTTCATTCCTGAATTGAACAACCATGATGTCCAGGTGTTGTGGTCTCAACAAGACGGCGCAACATGTCACACATCTCGTGCCACAATCGATTTATTGAAAGACACGTTTGGTGACCGCCAATTGAATTTCACGTTTCGGACCTGTGAATTGGCCTCCAAGATATTGTGATTTAACACCGCTAGACTACTTTTTGTGGGGCTATGTAAAGTCATTGGTCTATGCGGATAAGCCACAAACGCTTGACCATCTGGGACAATATTCGCCATGTTATTCCCGATATACGTCCACAAATGTTGGAAAAACTCATCGAAAATTGGACGTCCAGATTGGATTAAATCCGAGCCATCCGTGGCGGTCATTTGCTAGAAATCATATTTAAAATGTAATTCCACAAGATTATCTTTCGAATAAAAAAAAATTCTTGTCAATCGAATGATCCATCGTTGTTTTATTGCAATTTAAAGTTCTATACCTCTGAAAAAAACACCCTTTATTATCAGTCAAACCAAACTTCTTCAGCTTGCTCAGCAAAAACGAGTGGAAGATGCAGTCAAAAGCCTTCGTAAAATCTAAAAACAATGACATTTAATATAAACCCCTTTCAAAACAACCTAGTATTATCCCGATCAACTCAAGAACTGCATCTATTGTATTTCTACCCTTTCTATATCCATATTGACAGTCGTTCAAAAGAATATCTTTCATTGCAGTTGCTCACTCATGATATTTCCAATAATCTTTTGAAGAAACCAAAAGAATACAAAAAGGTCTGTTATTAATTTCATCATTAATATTTCCTTTCTATGCAAAGGCATAATTTTCACAATTTTACGGAAATTTGGAAATCTACTTGAAAATAAGCACATATTCATCAAATTAATCAAAGGTGAAATGATATTATCCATGTTACTCTTAGAGTTGAATATTAGGAGAGGCTTTTATATCTTGAATCTTACTATTCTTTAATATAGTTCCTATTGAATGTCACATTTATTTTGATTCTTTCGCTGCTAATAATTACTTGATTATATAACGAGTGTTTTTTTAGAGGTATAGAACTTTAAGTTGGCATTACTGTTGAAGATGGCGACCGATGTCAAAAAACAAAACTGCCGCATTTGGAGTGAAGATATTCCTCAAGTGTATGGCAAAACACCGTTACATCCAGAAAAAGTGACTGTTTGGTGCGCTTTATGGGCTGGTGGAATCATTGGTCCGTACTTCTTCAAAAACGATGATGGCCAGAACGTTACAGTCAATGGTGATCGCTATAGAGCCATGATTACTCACTTTTTCATTCCTAACAACCATGATGTCCAGGAGCTGTGGTTTCAACAAGATGGCGTAACATGTCACACAGCTCGTGCCACAATCGATTTATTGAAAGACACGTTTGGTGACCGCCTAATTTCACGTTTGGACCTGTGAAAAAGCCTCCAAGATTTTGTGATTTAACACCGCTAGACTAATTTCTGTGGGGCTATTTGTCTATGCGGATAAGCCACAAACGCTCGACCATTTGGAAGACAATATTCGCCGTATTATTGCCGATATACGGCCACAATTGTTGGAAAAAGTCATCGAAAATTGGACGTCCAGATGGGACTAGATCCGAGCCAGCCGTGGTAGTCATATGACAGACATCATATTTAAAATGTAATGCCACAAGTTTATCTTTCGAATAAAAAAAATTCTTGTCAATAGAATGATCCATCGTTGCTTTTTGGCAATTTAAAGTTCTATATCTCTAAAAAAAAACACTCTTTACTTGATTGAGAACTATGCAATCAAATAAAAATGATCAAAGCCAATTGAATGAGGGTTTTCACGTATGAAAAATACATGACATAAACAGATATGTCAAAATTCACTAATCACGTAGCAGTTAGACCTCATATCTATGTCTTGCCATCTAGTGGATTTCTCATACGCCAAAACCCTCATTAGATCTAGTTCTATGTTAAATTTCATATATTTTATTGCTAGATTTTTATTATTTAGCTTTATTTTATTATTTTCTGTAATTGGGTATTGAACCTGTTGAGAATAAACAACTTAGAAACTTACGTTTAATTTCGTCTACTAAATCAGGACACCCACTTCTTTCCATAACACAATTGAAATGGTGCAAAAGAACGTCGTCGTTTTGAAGTACTTCGTCAATATCAACTTGCGGTATTTTCTCGTAAATATGCCTATTTGGCTTACCCAAACAGATCCCGACAAATAACATAATCGGAAGAACATAAATCATCTTAAAATTTCTTATATTTCTCTCAACGTTTAGAAAATTCGTTACAGATTGAATTTAATGAATTTAAATGTCGCTTTATATAATCCACGCGTAATGAATATTGAATGAGGGGTGGTCCAAACTAAATACAGTCATTTTATTAATGAGATATCCGCATTTGATTGCTACTTTGACCGATCGGTAATTCATGGAGAATTTTGAATTGTCAAATGTTATATTATCAACGCTGTCTTGATTATAGGAATAACGTACTCGCATTCGTATTCACTCTCAAATTTCAATTTTAATTGAATATATTGTTGAGAAAATTTTAAGATTGTCGTTTGCGAAATGTCACGAAAGACACGATCTTTATTGAGAAAATGAGCTGAACGATTTTTATTGTATTAATTATTAATGGAATATATGTAGATTTTTTATGACAGTACTTGTGATGAATTATTAGTTGATATGTATTCGAATTAGTACAATTTATCGATATAAATGAAGAAATGATAGTTAATTGTCGATTATGAAGCAGAACATAATTACAGTTAGAAATTAACAATATGTAACTTTATAGTAGTAGTTTTTTATAATATTATAGAATTTATAGATTTGCTTTGTGTCGAAGGTCAACAGAGAGCGACTGGGAGTATTTTGGAATCAGTTTCATAACTTCTGAATGCAGTTGCGTCCTTCTGTTGGACGAGACGCAAGTGTGCCTTGTAGCACGAAACAGTAACTGTCTTGTGCTTCCAATAAATATAGACACCGATTTCAATAATCTCTAAAATTGATGCTTTGAAAGATAATGGAGTTCATTATCCTTCAAAGATATTCAATGGACACATTGATCATGTTTTACATGATCCATATTTTCGAATAATCCGTGAAAAATTATCAAAAGCAAAATATCGATAGAAAATCCAATAATCGATGATCTTCATATCCAATTCAACTTTGTTCTTCAAATCTTCCGAACAGTCTCCTTTGACAACTAATGTCATAGAATCGGTAAGGCTTATAATTGATCCCTTCAGAGTGAGATTCAGCAAACGGTTTATATAAGTCAATAAAAGTGTCGGCCACTGAATGTTGCCCTGGGGAACCCCACAAAAACATTTTCCTTGCAGCTGAAAAAATCTTGAACCTGCCTCAACTTCCTTCTATCTCTCAATCATTTATAAGTTCAGTTGGACCACCTCTGACTCCCGCCTCTAAATAGGACACTCTAAATCCCACATCAAGGTCCAAAAAACCACAATGCCTTTTTCACCCCGTTTTCCTCTTAAACTCAGAATTCTTTCACTGCTTTAATACATTTCAGGCAACAAATCGAAACTTACTCTGATAAACTCTCTAATTCTGTCACGGAGTGATTATGCTAACATATTTCTCTGTTTACCTGTAAAACTCTAAAGCTAATTAAAACTGAAATTCTAAAAATGGATTTCAGTTTCAAGCACAATTTCATGTCTTTATATGAAAAGTTTTATCGACATCTTGTACCAAATATATGGCCGACAAAATTGTTTTTAGAAATAAATTACATTCTAGAAACATTCATGACAGAATGCTGGTGAATATACCAAAATGTAAAACGATAGGTAAACGTACAGTTTCAGGCATTATTTTCGTATTTGGTCTCTAAATATTCAAACAAACTGAATAACGAATACAAAATGATGAAATAATTGAATTTCAGAACACAAATGAATAAGTTATTGTTAGGTAAACAGAAAAAAGAGAAAGCAAAACATTCTTAGGAATAATATACCTGTTCTTTGGAGTTGATGGAGTTCTATGGAGTATGCAGTAAGACTGGCGAAAGCCAATATTAACCACATTTTGAAATTTATTTCCTTTGCGTATGTGCTTCTACTTGTCTGTTAATGTTCAAGGAAACACTGTAATGAGTTGCCATTCAATGAAGTTGTATCTCCGATTTTAAGCCTTACGGCTTTCACACTCCCTCATAAGGGACTTTCACTTATTCCAGATATTATTCATCTGGCTGGGCCTTTTCCAAGTTATCAGGCCCGTGGCGGCGGTCCCCATGACAGCGATCTTTACGGCGGCGACCTCTGTGGCGTTGATTTCCCTTCTGTCGTAGAAACTTCCTGACAGACCTTGCTGTGTCTGTCTGAAGGGGATTCTTCCATGGGCGAGACTTCTATGGACACTAAATAGTTCAATTTTCGTAAGGGTAATTTTCGCTAATGTATCAAATGATATTGAATATCTCTCGGAACAGTGTCTTCGAGTCAACTCAAATCGATGAGACATGCGACATGTTTTATTCAATATTAAATGATGTATTCTTACAAACTGTAACTTATAAAATCAAGAGAAAAAGACGTTTTCCTTCTTGGTATAATTCGAATATAATAGACAACATATTGAAAAAAGAAAAATATCTGAATAACTTAAAAAGGTATGGTAATAAACTTTATCTGGCAAGGTACAAAAATCTGAGAAAAATAATTAAGAATGATATTGACTTGGCGTTTAAAAATTTTATTCAAACAGCAGAAAATAAAATTGTGCAAGATCCCTCTTCTTTCTGGTCTTACATTAACGAGAGAAAAAGGTATGTCTAGAATCTGTACTCGGAATCAAATCAATATTGCCGCCAAGAAACTCTCTAATAAACTTACGCCTGGTCCTGATAAAATAGCAAGTTTTATTGTGAAAGATTGTATTTATGCACTTTCGGATCCATTAACACATATTTTTAATCTCATAATAAGCAAAGCCACTTTTCCTAAAATATGAAAATCGGCCAAGATAGCACCTGTCTTGAAAAAAGGTGATCCTTCTGTTGTAAACAACTACAGGGCAATATCCATCTTATCAAACTTTTCAAAACTTTTTGAAATTGTGGTCTATAATGCTATTTATCCAACCGTCAGAAAGAGCATCAAGATTGAGCAACATGGATTCATGTCAATGAGATCTTGTTCAAGCAATCTAATGCTGTTTTCGCAGTACGTTTCTGAAGTACTAGACTCCACCAGTCAAGTTGATGGGATCTACACAGATTTTCAGAAAGCATTTGATAAAGTTGTTCATGCGCTCCTGGTACAGAAATTACGCAACACATTTGGATTCTCTGATAGCCTCACCAAACTGTTTCATTCTTATCTGGTTGACCGACGTCAATTCGTACAGCTGGAGGGTATACAGTCGAGTTCATACCTACCTCTGGAATACCTCAAGGATCTGATCTTGGACCACTGTTTTTTATTCTGTTCGTAAATGATCTGATGGATAATATTCACTCTCCACATTTGATGTTCGGAGACGATTTGAAACTATATCTTGAAGTTAGATCACAGGAAAACTGTGTTCAACTTCAGCTCGCGCTGCACCATGTTCCTAGTTGCTGCGAGGACAATTATTTGAGTTTGAGTGTGTCAAAGTGTAATGTTGTTTCTTTCACAAGGAAAAGAGACCGAATTGACTCTTTGTTCTTTTTTTTTTAACTATCTAGTTATGTATTCACATTGTTATTATTTTCTGTAATTGGGTGTTATACCTGTTGAGAATAAAGAACTTATTATAACAGTCCTGACCACGTTCAGGTGCCACTGTCACTTCAAGTTCTCGATATTTAGATAATTTATCGGCATTCTTCTCAATTAGGTTGTTCGCATTTGAAATAGCCACCTCGATAAATGTAGTTTTCTTCGCCTTTTTGTCAATCAGGACCAGGTCAGTCCTATTGTGGGGAACTGTCGATAGGTCGAGATACTTGTAGTAAGGTACCTTTTCTTTCTGTAGAAGATGCAATTTTAATGTCAGTTCTTGACGTTTGGCATTCGTATCGCCACCTGTGGTCCCTCATAGTTGGGTCTTTAACAATGAGTTTCAGGAGTTACGGTTTGGAATAACCCGATCTTGAATGCTATTAGTGTACCCTCAGTTTCGGGGAACATTCTTTTTGAGACCAACCAGTAGTTGGACGCTTCTTTGTTTTTTCGTTTTCATTCGACGTCTCATTAACAAAGTCGAGTTATTATTATTATCTACTTCGAGGCATATCTTTGATGTGAGAAGTCATAAAGACTGCTGCTTTGATAAATTTCAGGAAAACCGAATTCTCTACCAGAAATAGTTACATTAAGTCAAAAGAAATGATTCAGTCGAAATTTTAATGCCACTCAAATATTTTTGCGTGGTTCAATATGAGATATATCGGAATTTATTTATTTGAGCAATTGATTCAATTGAATGATTTTATAAGTTCTGATAAATATTATAACCACCCTGATAATTAAAGAGCGGTATAGTGAAGAGGAAATGAGTTAGAAAGCGAGGCTGAACAAGAAGAAATGGAATCCAGGAACGTATTGATTTTACTTCGAGAAGTGGCGTCTCTGTGTCCATGGCCAACCTGTATTGGTCTACCCGGGTTAACTTTCAAGGACATCGTGATTTCCGTGTCGCATTTCACATGGAAATCGAGTGGATGTTTTCGAATTTCACAATTCGAATTTTCAATTTTCTTGTTTAAACTATATAGTCTTGATTTTAAACGAAGTTTTATTTACGAACGTGAAATATAGTTCAATGAAGCAAGTTGAAGAATTTCATATTTGTATTCATCTATGAATAAGAAATGAAAACGTTCGAGTTACTGAACTATTGTTCATCTTCAGACGCTGCTTTTGGTTGGGGTCTGATAAATCTTATTGATAGTTTGTACTAATTGATATCTTTAATACCAATATGCTGTTGGAAAGAATTTTTATTATTCTGAATCCTTGGCATTACTTCCGTTTTTTGCTCTTATACGTGGTGTCCAAATATTGATGCATTATATGAGTTTGTAACTATCTGTCCGGCAAATGAGAAAAATGAAGATAAAATTTTTAATTGCAAAACTGCTGAAGCATATTATTCTACACAAAAAATCAAATCGAAAGATAATCTTCTGATCTTAGACAATAAAACCATACAGAAGATCATATATCATACATTTTATTCCTTATTTTAACCTATTTGTTAGTACATATTGATTGATATTTGTTCAGTACAATGGTTCAAGCGGATCGGGGGTTCCACAGGATTCTGTTTTAGATTCACTATCTCTATATTTAATAGTGTTGGCGTTTACTTGATGTAAATCCATGATGGAATATAAACTTAAATTCAAACACTTGAACTTATGATTTATACTTTATTGACTAGATAGCATGACGCGTTTCGTCGTTACAAACGACTTCTTCAGATGCCGATGCAGAATAATGAAATTATTCTGCAAGCCTTAAAGAATACAGAATTTTGAGTAGATTTTTTATTTTTATGGTCCAATACAAAATTTTTTTTATTTCTTGTGTTATGATCGTCGATTTCTTTGAATGAACTCAACAAATTTATGCAATAATCTGGAAGTAACTTTAAACGGATCTTATTAATAAATTTCAGACTGTTAATTTCTAGGTAGGATTTAATGTCTACCCAGTTTAGTCTTACCAACATGGTGTGTATGCTCGTATACCTGTCGCATCCAAGTATGAACCTCATAGCTCGGTTTTGTAATATCTGCAATCGGTTCACATCAGATTTATTGGCCAAATAGAGGATTGTACTGGCATAACTAAAATGCGGTAGTATTATAGTAACATACACCGTTTGTTTAGTCCATTGCGATAAAAATTTACTACATCTGTTCAGGAATCCAATTTTTTTTGATATTTTCCTGCATACATAATTTATATGTTCCTTTAACTCTAATCGGCTGTCCAACATGACTCCCAAATATGTGATAGAACTAACTACTTCTATTTTTTCTCTATCTAAAGTCACATTTATTTCATTTCTTATAAGAGGCTTTTTTTCGACTACCATTATTTTTGTTTTTGATGCATTGAGTTTCAATTTATTTATCTTTAGCCATTCTACTATTAGATTTAGGTCATCTTGCAATTTATCAACTATGTCAAGAGAACATCCTGTAATATATACAACTGTATCATCTGCAAATAGATGATATCTACAATGTTTTAAATTATAGCCCAAGTCATTAATATACAAATTGAATAATATTGGACCCAGGACCGTCCCTTGTGGTATTCCAATATTGTTTTCTAATTCACTTGATACAAAATTATAGTTAAAGTTATAATTATATTACAGTTATATATATTACAGTATTTATATTTTATTATATTTATATATAAAAATAGTATTTATATATAAATATTATATATATTATAGTTATAATTATTATTATAGTTAACTCACAGAGTTATATCGTTTATATGTATTGTTGTTTATGTTTTTAGTTCTGTTCTAGTTTCATTTTACATAACTTGTTAATTTTGTTGCATTTTTTCCACCCAGTAATTGTTTTAAGCTATTGAGTGGTGTATTTCTAAATAAATAAATATTTAGTAAATAGTAAATAAGGAGGGGTTAAGGGGGTTCCACATATTGAATTCAATTTCTAGGATGGAAATTTCTCAATCAAGTTGTCTCTCTCTTTTTCTGGTCAGTATCGGCCTCCTAGATAGTGCGATTTGACAGAATTAGATTCATTTCAGATATTAAAATTTTGCAGGTGTTACTTGGACAGCTAGTATAATCAAACGCATATTGTGGTTTGTTTTGAATCCTAACTCAAATTCTAACATTACATAAGGCACCTCGATTTTAAATTCATTCAAATTCTGAAATTTATATATTTTTAGTACATGGGGAAATATTAAATTAAATTAAACTCCTGGCTTAATGTTTCACTTATATATTTTACAACATGAATTTGTCAACATGTTTCGAGCTTGAGCTGATTTTCAAGACAAAAATACAGTAAGGAACGAACAACAAATTTATATCTATACAATGGATGTGAGGAGGGAGGATAATTGAAAATATACCTGTTCATTTACTATGTCTTCTTTTTTTTTTCAAGAAATCAATAACTGCATATTTCAATTGCTTCTAAAGGCAGTTGCTTCAATTGCTTCTTTAGAAGCAATTCGATAATTTTTTGTTCGTTCCTTACTGTATTTTAGTTTTGAAAACGAGCTATGAGTTAAATGCGTTGTGAGCATGTTGTTAAATATAATCGTGAAACATTAGGCCAAGAGTTTATTTTAAATTAATATTTAATTATATTTCATCAAGAGAACCGAACAATAAAAAACTCAAGGAATTTCAATTTGAATAATAACAAAAACCCTGATGAAGTCCTTTCCGGTCGAAACAATTGTAATTATCATTTGAAACAATTGTCATTGTATTAAGTTTGTCTAAGGGTTTCCATTTCTAACTACCGTGATGTACACCTGAAACGTCTTAATTTATTCTGTTGAATCACGGCGGTATGCCTCAATTTCGCACTGTCGGTTTGAGTTCTCAAATTAACTACTTGAATAATTCGCGCTACTCTATGCCCAAATTTCAGTTTTATAGCTCCTTTCACACCGGCGTATCTTTGTACTAAGTACAATAATAGCTTCGCCGAGCCTCTGAAAAACAGCTGATCGAGGCGGCGTCGCCGGCGTCTGTGGCTCAGTACGCGTCCGGACGCAGCCTCCCATACAACGTTTGTTGGACGTGTGACAAACGCGAAGAGAATACGAGTTGGCGGTGACCGCGAAGTGAGATTCCAATTGAATTTTGCGGAAAGTAAAGCAAAGTAAGTCATGGCGATGTTTGGATGTTTTAGTTTAGTGTTGAAACGTAGTAGGCGTCTTTTGTCGACGATTTTTTGAGCTATGGGTTTCTAGATATTTTAAATTAGAATGAGTTGCGTGGATATTTGACGTATTATATATATTCATGTACGCATTTCATGTTTAATTCCATTAATTTGAATAATAGTAAGTTATTCGTACTTGAAACGTACTACAATTTATAAATGAGCTTTGCAATAATTTTGACAATTTGAAAAGCATTCTACAAGGGTTGATTATTATTCTACATTAATACAGAAATAGAAAACAAGTTAAGACGGAATAGCACAAAACATTTCTCGAAAAAAAATGTAATTTCTAAATAAGTAGCAATGATACTGCAAAAATAAACAAAAAATGGGGAAAAATTAGAATGAGACAAATATTTTTTTCGATAAAAATGTTTGATTTTAAAAAAAATTCGCAACATTACCTAAAAAATAGTAAAAATAATCAGATTCAGATAATTCAGATTTTTGAAACTTACTTCTCGATAACTTGAATGAATTATCTGAGGAATATAATAAATATAATAAATTTATTATTAAAATAAATTAAACTCTTGGCTTAATGTTCCACGATTTATTTAACAATATGTATAGTCAACATGTTTCGAGCGTTAGCTCATTTTCAAGACTAAACAGTTTAAGTAAAAAGTTTAGTCTTGAAAATGAGCTAACGCTCGAAACATGTTGACTATACATATTGTTAAACAAATCGTGGAACATTAAGCCAAGAGTTTAATTTATTTTAATATTCAATTATGTTTCACCAAGAGTTAAGCGAGAATTCAATCTCATTGATAATAAATTTAGTTATTTCTGACTTACAATCAGGTTTCACGAGGAATTCCTCCTGCGAGACAGCACTGTTAAGCATATGTGAGGAATGGTACAGAGCTATAGATATGGAGAGGTAGTGATTGTAGTATTATTGGACGTCAAAATAGCATTCGAAACTTTATGTAGATCATTGCTATTGAAAAAACTAAATAAAATTGGTTTTGAAGGCTTACTTAACAAATGGTTAAATTCTTATTTACATTCGCGATCTCAAAAAGTTAAGTTCAATGGTGTTATTTCGGACAGCATTGGAGTTATTTTGGCGTACCTCAGGGTACCGTCTTAAGTCCACTGCTATTCTTCTTATACATTAATGATATTGTTTTGCATGTAAAAACATGCTCTATACGATTGTTCGCAGATGATACAATGATTTATGTTAGTAGTAAAAATATTCAGTCTATAATAGAATGGATCAATAGAGACTTGGCAGCAATAAATTAATATCTAACCGATAACAGTTCATAACGCTGAATGTAACAAAGTCTAAATTCATAGTTTTTGGTACAAGTGAAATTCTTAGTGTAAATAGTAACGAAAATATAAGTATTGAAATTGAAATCCCGAATATTGAAATGGTAAAACTTATTAAATACTTAGGCGTTATGTTAGATGAGAGATTGAGTTTAAATGATCATGTTGACTTCATATCGTCTTAAATCTACAAGAAATTCAACTTTCTCAAAACAATTGGAAAAAATCTGACACATATATGAAGTTATTGCTCTTTAAGTCAACAATAATGCCACACTTTGAATATTGTTCAACTCTGTTATTGGGATTGAGTAAAGAAAAAACTTAACAGTTACTCCAATCCAAAGCATGCTAAATTGTTTAGAAGTAATGTCAGTTAGACAGAGAATACTTTTTGCTACATATATATTTAAAGTTAAAAACAAATTGTTCCCATATAGAGTAATGAAAAACGTAACATGTGTCAGTGATGTGATATTAATACAAGAAATGCTGACAATTTCTACATGCAAGTTTGTAAACTCTCCAAACATAGAAAGAGTATATTTTATGAAGGATTCAACGCATTGAATAAATTGCCTAGCTCCATGAAAACAATTAGTGACCTTAAGATATTCGAGCGTAAATTAGCTAAGTTCGTTTAAACCATATCATTGTGAATAATATATTTTGAACCTAAATGTATATATGATTCTGTAAAAGTTATTGCTAAATAAATGTTACTATTATTATTATTAATTATTTCACATCTGCGAATATAATAATAATAATAATCTTTATTTAAGGTTCTCGTAATACAATTATATAGGTAACACAATAGTAACTATTCTAATTTTGAGACCTATCTTGTCAATTATGTTGCCTGAACAAAGATAATACATTTTCTGACAAAGACCTTAGCCTGTGGTGAATAAGCGATATACTACTAAACATTCTCCGAGATATCGGTGTATGTTAAGTAGAGATCTCAAATTTACTTGCTAAACATATCTGTAAAAATTGAGATTTACTTTATCTTTTTCAAAATAGTCATTGTTAAATTGATCGAAGATTTCAAAGACAAAATTTATAAATTTATGAAAAATTAAAAACAGCTTTTAAATTTGACGTTTTCAACACGAATTTTCTTTCTATTCTTGTTTCTGATTCAATTTTATTCTATTAAAGTTTGTCGAGATTTTACTGATAAATTATAATTACTCGTAGAGTCAGTGACTTGGGGTGAACAAAATTCCACTCTGTACATAAAATTTATTATTAGTGGAATTAAAATCTTACTACTAGTGGTTAAAGAGCAATAAATGTTATATTCCATAACATATACGTTTGAAATTGAGGCGTTTACCCATTATTTCATATTTAGAACGTGACATAATGAAAATCTTTATGATTTACTTTTATACATGGTGGGTAAAGTAATTGCCTGTGAACACTGCACTGGTCAACCACTCGCGGTCTGTTTAATACGTCCCCGGATATCCCGAAAAACCATGATTAATGCAGACCTTCAACTTACTAAATATACCTATAATTGCAACTTGCTAAATACATTTTAGACAATTCATCAACATTTTGGCTAAAATTGCGGAGCTGTTTTACACCCCAAGAATATGACAAAATATACATGTTGATTTGACTGCTTCCAAAAAATTTTTCATAATAAACTTGACTGCATTTTCGGTGATCTCTTGGTGAGACTTTGTTTAATATAAATTGAACAAAAAATATTTGTCTTGGTTTCACAAAAACTTGCATTTCAATTAATGAATTTTTATATTATGTTGTTTTGCATCGTATTGTATTTTTTTTATTTATGTAATATTGAGCATCTTATGGTTTTGTTTTGATATTTGAGTTTGGCTAAATGACTTGCTGAAATACTTGACTTGTTTTCACAAAATTTTTCATTTCAATTAATGAATTTTCATATGATTTGCATCGTATTGTATTTTTTCTATTTAAGTAATATTGAGCATCTTACAGTTTTGTTCGAATATTTCTTATTAGTGTTTGAATTTTGCTAAATGACTTGGTGAAATACTATACTTGGTTTCACAAAAATTTTCATTTCGATTAATGAAATTACATATTACAGAGTTTTGCATCGTATTGTATTTTTTCAATTTTGTTCGAATATTTGTTATTAGTATTTGAATTTTGCTAAATGAATTGCTGAAATAGTTGACTTAGTTTCACAAAAACTTCCATTTCAATGAAAAAAATTATCAATAAATTTTCATATATTTAACAATGTTTCACCATATCCGCGAACAATCCATTAACTTCATTAGAAAACACCTAGCTTAGTTTTACATGATCATATTGTTTTTTGACAATTATTTTGGAGTGCTACCCATTTTTCGAACAATAAGCTGAATACCTACTAGTACTCCAGACTATGTTTATATTTTACATTTGCATTTGCTATAGATACATAGTGGGAGAGAAATAAGGATAAAAAGTGTTTTTTTCTAAGTTTCAATATGGAAACGCTACCTCCATAGACACCTCGACTCTATTTTCAACACTTTTTTCTTTCATTGAATTATTATCTAATCCTATTTCAAGCTATACGGCTTTTACACTTCCATACCAGGAGAACTTTCACTTATGCCAGATATTGAATATCAGAGGAATTAAGCTCTATTTTCAAATTATTAGGTTCGTGGCGACGGTTTTTATGGCGACAATCTTCATGGCGGTGGTTTTCATTGCGTTGATTCTTTCTGAAACAGGAACTTTCTGAACAGCACCAAATTCTTTAATTTCTCATACAAATGTTCGTCGAGTCCTAGCTATCTGATGTTTTCAGGAGTATACCAGAGGATCTTTTGATGATTCGTCTTGATGACGTTTTGATTTCACAAACAGTCTTAATGACGTTCATGTGCCAATGCATATGTACTCGCACTTCAAGTTCTCGATATTCTGAGATTTTATAGGCATTCATATTAATTATCGATCTTATTATCTATTGTTATTATTATTATGGAGACAGTGGGGAAGACGTGAAGAAGAAAACTGATATGGATATGGACATCTATATCTGGATGGACCAGAGCAACTGACCATTGATTAGAACAAATCGAAATTTCTTTCACTCTCTGCAACTCACCTAATTTGCACCCTTTCGATTCTTTAAATGTGGATTCCGAAGCAATCTCAAATACGATAAAATATGTTAATCATTAATCGATTGGGCCGATACTCGATGAAAATCTAAATATATAATTTAAATAAAAGTAATATGATAGTGTACTTGCAGTGTTTGCAACATTTTCAGGTTCTTACAAGTTGGATGTGAATCGACGATTACTTTAACATATTTTAATAATTTGTATAAAACAAAGTAGTTTTCTGATTTTCACTATAATTAATTTAAAACATAACAATATTGTTTCGCCAACACAGTGGATCATCAACATTTCATCAACATTTGATGAAGTCACTATTGTTTTGATTTGACTTAATTATGGTGAAAATCAGAAAACTACTTTGTTTTATTCAAATTATTAAAATATGTTGAAGTAATCGTCGATTCACATCCAACTTGTAAGTACCACTTGAAAATGTTGCAAGTGCACACAATTTTTCTGGTGTACATGTTGTACTATTTTATGTAATTTTTATGTGATTTTATTATTGTGTTTATCAGTTTCACTTTTCGTTCATTTGTTTAAAAAGAAATAGCGTAAGCTATATAACGCTGTTTACATTTGGATCTTTTCGAATTCTTCATAATTGTATTTATTGTTATCAAATCATTGTTACTAATTTCAATGTATAACCAGAAAAATTGATTAGAAGTATCATAGGCTAGTTTCGCAATGTAAAATTCGTGCTTTCAATTAAGATATTTTTATCCGTTTTTTATATTATAAATTGAAATTTTGTTCTGATTTCTATTATTATCATCATCATTTATGTCCACATGAGCTTTAAATTTCGGCCCTGTTACACTGACTGAAAATCTGAATAGAAATCTTGAATAAAAAGTACAATCTATCAGATACTTTCAAGACTGCAAGACTTTGCAAAACTATTGCAGCAAGACCAAGACCGAGACCAAGACTCACTGTGCAAGACCAAGACCAAGACCATGTTTGCTCACGCAAGACCAAAACTAAGACCAAGACCTAAGTCTAGTCTTTGCCTTGCTTTGTGCAACACTAGGTGGTACCTAATATTCGTTTGCTGGATGTTTGTATTGGCACCACAATGGTCAGTGGTGGCTATGGAATCAAGAACATTTGAATAGATCCTACGTATTGAATAAAATTAACCACTTGGCTTAATGTTTCAGGATTATATTTAACGATATCAATTCGTCAACATGTTTGAGTGTGAGCTCATCTTCAAGGCTACTCTACAATGAGAAACGAAAAACAAACTTATATCTATACAATGAATTCAAGTATTATTAACTCCAACCATTTCATAGACTTTGAGAAAACCAAATGATCACACGAAGGTAAAAGAGGCAAACGATTAGACCTTCTAGAAACAATTGAAATATGCAGTTCTTGAAAAAAAAGGAGACATCGTAAATGAACAGGTAGATTTTCAAATATCCCCCCTACTTACATCCATTGTATACATATAAATTTGTTTTTCGTTCCATATTGTAGTTTAGTCTTGAAGATGCATTGTGTTTAATTTTATTTGATATTTAATTATGTATCATCAAGAGTTAAGCGACAATTCAATCTCACTAGATCTAACGTATACTGAACTACTTCTATCATTTCGAAATTCAATGAATAAGTTGTATGAAGATTTTACTTTTGTCGAAACAAAATCTTAGACTTGCTTCTTTCTATTCGAATAGTTATTGGTTCGAAACTAAATAATTGAATTGTTACAAATACGTTTCCAAAACAACACCCGCATTTTCGAACTTCGTTGGGCCGCTTTGGAAATTAAGATCGCATTAATTTTGCAATGTTAATTTGACGTTTCAGCTCATGATGCTTGTCGACCTTGCCTACTGAGATTTAAATTTAGCGACTGCCAGAGCTACGGTCTAAAAATAATCGTTATACGAAAAATAAACATTAGTGATTTTATTTCATAATGAGTACATTGGAATTCGAATCTAAGTGTTCTTGAGGGAGTATATCGAGAAGATATTGATCCTGGAAAAGTTCCTTAATGCTGTTAGTTCACTGAAACACTTCACTTAGCGGATACGTCTAACAAATATTTATGTTCTATGGTTTTCATTGGGTCTGCTTAGTAGAAAACTTGGAATGTGAGATTTTCATTGTGGATTCAGAAAAGCGAAAGCGCATATTTACCTACGTATAGATCATTTTCAGAAGATTCCATTCACATATTGTTTTCTTAAGATGATTATGTTATTACATTGTGTGTGAGATCATTTCTGTGTTCGTGTTTTCAGAACATAGAACTATATATACGTTACTTATTGTTATCATTCTGACAAGTGACACAAATGATGTCATTTTCTTTTTATGTTGAAACTGAATACAAAAAATACTATTGCATGATTTGATATTCAACAAACTTTAAGTTGCACCCCTTTAAGATACATCTTGAATTTCAGAACTTTAGAAATCTCTTATAATTTATAGAACATAGGTAACTGGCCTGATTTTGTTATGACCTCATTTAGTGGTATTGAATATTATGGGTTTTTACTTGATGCAATCCATGAGTTCTTAATTATCCTTACGGTTTTAATTTAATCTATAAGTGTTTGAATTATCCTATAGTTATCGATTTTTTAAGTAATTTGATTTACATTTTCATTATCGTAACGTGACTCGTTTCGTTGGGATAATGGACTTCTTCAGAACGTTAATAGATTCGAATTGAATAAAAACTTAAAATCAAACACTTGAACTTATGATTTAAGTACACTTTATTGACTACATAGCATGACGTGTTTCGTCGTTGATGCTATGTAGTGAATAAAGTGTAAATCATAAGTTCAAGTATTTGAATTAAAGTTTATATTCAATTTTAATGGATTTACATCAAGTAAACGACCAACACTGTTAAATATTTAAAAAAAATTGTTAACAGATTCAACAACAAATTTGACTGTACAAGTATTTATAAACAACAATAGAATGTATAAGAATAAGAGCAACCATAGAGTTATTCTCAGAGGCCTTTCATACTGAACTATGAAGTTCTTTTCCTTCAAAAATTTTCCTTCATGTAAACGTCTGAAGAAGTCGGTTAGTTCGACGAAAGGCGTTCGTTATGACAATAAAAGTATAAATGAAATTTAAATGTTTGAATTATTCAGTCATTGAGTCGTAGTTTATAATTTTGTCTTTTCATCCATTACTATGTTGTTGCAATGAAAATATTTTCAAAAAAGCCCTGCTATCATTATTGATTCCGAAAAAATTAGATAAATAGTATAATTCTATCATTGAGTTTGTATTGTTTCGAGTACCAGTAGAGTTAAAAATTAGTATATTCAAATATATAACGAATAATATAACAGATTAATTTTTCGATATAAATTGCGAAGTTTAAATTTTTTATCAAAAGTTTGTCAACTGATTTGAATTAGATTAATAACAACTAATTTGCATCAATTATGATAACGTTTGTCTTCTTAAACGGGTTCAGAATGCGAATAAGATTTTTTTCGAATGGACATAATTTAATTTTTTTGGAATATGTACATATCCTTTAATATTATCCAAAATCAAGGAGCCAATATGTTTAAATATTGCTGATAATCTAAGAGGTGAGTGGCATTTTTGAGCAGATATTAAGGCATAGATATTGCAAGAGACTTTTTTACGGTGTTTTTTAGAGGTATAGAACTTTAAGTTGGCATTACTTTTGAATATGGCGACCAATTTAACAGCTGAAAAGTGATTTATTCTCAGTTTGGTTTGGCAATTCATCATGAATAGACTAGCTTGCAAATAGTGTAATTTTATTTCTAAAATAATGGCTTCTGTGCGGAATTCGTATCGCGCAAACGTCCATTTTATCGTCGACAAAATCGACCATCAGAGCAGTTAATTCGATTACTCATGGAACGTTTTCGCACCAAATTTACTCTTATTGATAACTCGCATCCCCAGAGACGCCGTACGGTGCGTACAGAAGAAGCTATTGCCACTGTAGAGCCTAGCATTGAGGAAGACCCGAATGAGTCCATCCGCCATCGAGCACAGGAATTGGATCTGTGTCCATCCACTTTATGGAAGATTTTGCGAATCGTCGAATTGGTCGATTTTTATAAGCGAATTTTGTTTAGCGATGAAGCGCACTTCTGGTTGAATGGCTACGTCAACAAACAAAACTGCCGCATTTAGAGTGAAGATAGTCCTCAAGTGTATGTCAAAACACCGTTACATCCAGAAAAACTGACTGTTTGTTGCGCTTTATGGGCTGGTGAAATCATTGGTCCGTACTTTTTCAAAAACGATAATGGCCAGAACGTTACAGTAAATGGTGATGGGTATTGAGCCATGATTAGGTACTAACTTTTTTATTCCTGAATTGAACAACCATGATGTCCAGGAGCTGTGGTTCCAACAAGACGGCGCAACATGTCACACAGCTCGTTACAAAATCGATTTATTGAAAGACATGTTTGGTGACCGCCTAATTTCACGTTTTGGACCTGTGAATTGGCCTCCAAGATCATTTGATTTGACACCGCTAGACTACTTTCTGTGGGGTTATGTAAAGTCATTGGTCTATGCAGATAAGCCACAAACACTTGACCATTTGGAAGAAAATATTCGCCGTGTAATTGCCGATATACGACCACAAATGTTGAAAAAAGTCATCGAAAATTAGACGTCCAGATTGGACTATATCCGAGCCAGCCGTGGCGGTCATATGCCAGAAATATTTAAAATGTAATGCTAGAAGATTATCTTTCGAATAAAAAACAATTTTCGTCAATCGAATGATCGATCCTTGTTTTATTGCAATTTAAAGTTCTATACCTCTAAAAAAAACACCCTTTATATTGCAATTTGAGAAGGAAAAAAAATCTTTGAAATTTCGATATGTTTGAATTGAGTATATGAGAAAATTGAAAATATAGAAGCCAGACCATTTTGATGGGTATAAGGTCCAGCAAGACGTTCCCAAAGTATTTTTTTGAAAAACCCAAAAACTGTAGTTGAGGAATTTCAAGGTTTCTACATAATATTCTTTCTCATCAAAAATTGATAATTCTAAAGTGCCAGCTCTTTTTACTGGATACCTCTACCGGCCAGACGACCGATAATGTTGTACAAAAGTGCAATAGAGGACGTTTAATTTCTCTGTCTCTCTCTGTCTGTCTCTCTCTCAGTAGTAAAACATCGTTTTGAGTAGCACATCGTTTGAGCATTTGCTGTTTGAAATTTTGAAGCAAGTATAGTATCAAATTTCTCGTGAATACTCATAACAAAATGAAAACAGAACTCCATCAAAGTATGAAAGGATATAATTAAACGAATACACATTAACGAATGTATTCAATCTTGTGGCCCTGAAGGTATTTCAATACGATAAAGTTAACTGAAACTTGAAATGAGTACTACGAATGAACAAATTTAACATATTTCATTATAAAATTAATGAATTCATGAAAAGATATTGATTATTTTCAATGAACAAAATTTGTTGAATTTTGGATTATTTGGCCCAATTATCAATTTTCGATGACAAAGAATATTAAATCTTAGTATGAATCTTGAAGTGCGTCAAACATAGTTTTGGATTTTTCAAAGATAATATATCGAGAACATTTTGCTCTATATAACCCAAGTTTTAACTTAAAATGACCCAAGCTAGCTTAAAACGAGGTCACACACTCGGTCTGATTGACACTCAGTAATAACAAAGTTAAAATGTATGAATTTACTAGATTTCTTCGTATTTACAATGAGAGAAAATAAATTATCTATATAACTTTATAGATTTTAGATTCACAAGATTGTCCATTAATATATGTAGTTTGAAGCTCAAGCGACGTGTTTCTAACGCTCCAATCAAGATAATTTCGAGGCTCTAGCCAAGGTGTTATTAAGGCTCTAGTCAATATTGAATCATAGCTCAAGCCAAGGTACTTTGAGAGCTCCAGCGAAGGTACTTTTAGAGCTCCAGTGGAGGTTGAATTACAGCTCGAGCGAACGTACATTCAGCTCCATCGGAGGTAGTTTTACAGCTCCAGCGGAAGCATTTTCAGCTCCATCGGAATTGACGTCAGTTTAGACGCCACAGATAATTAATTAATCCACTTGGTATTAATATAGGAATATAATCAAAGTAATTGCAATCTACCAAATCTTATGTGTAAGATTACGATGTTACTTCTTAGATGGATAATTGACGAAAAAGGAACGTGCAACGAGAATTCAGCCCACTATATCTGCATTTTAGATGTGCGTATGTAATCGTCTCTACTGGTCGAGTTCATTCATGAAGGGGTGAACACATGCATTCAATCCAAGGAATGCAAGAGTCCAGCGACGAGGAACATAAAAAAGTCTACTGAATCAACAATTCAGTTTCGGCGGTAGTGTGGGGAACTCACACGTTACAAATGCTATTAAAATGCCCTAGGTTCTATATTTTCTATTTTCTTATATTAATGAGATTGATTTCTCGCTTAACTCTTGGTGAAACATAATTGAATATTAAAATAAATTAAACTCTTGGCTTAATGTTTCTCGATTCATTTAACAATATGTATAGTCAACATGTTTCGAGCGTTAGCTCATTTTCAAGACTAAAAAATTTCTTGAATTTCTTTAGTCTTGAAAATGAGCTAACGCTCGAAACATGTTGACTATACATATTGTTAAATGAATCGTGAAACATTAAGCCAAGAGTTTAATTTATTTTAATATTTTCTTATATATTCAATCCGAACTGCACAAAAACATTTTTTGTTCCTTCTAAAATAGCAATTTCAAAAATATATAACTCGGCCATATCTACAACTTTGTAGTCAGGCGTCGCATTGTGTTTAGATAACACTGAAACTGTATTGACAAATTCTCAAGGTGCCTCAAATACTTTCTGAAAAATGTCATTCAGATCTCAAACTACAAGAATTATTAGTCAATTTAAAAGGCTCTATCGGTTCGAATCATTCCATATCGTGAATATTACGAGTTGAAGCACAGAACAGTAATTCACTTTAATCTTTGCAGTGATATTACTCTGAAGTGATACTCTCGACGTTCAAAATTTTATTTTTCTACGACTCCAAAAAAATTCGTAGAAATTCCTAGTATGAAGGGATGAAAAACACATTTTCTTGCAAAATTACGTGAGTAATACTTTTCAGGAAGGTTATAAAAAATAAGATTCTGATTTTATATATTTCGCCAAAAATTACTCCTTAGAATTGTAAAAAATCCTGATTCGTTATTTTCGAATTTTATTATTAAAAAAACGAATGAAACGAAAATTTAGACTTTTACGGAAATCTCAGAAACCGTTTGAGTTAAAGAGCTGAAAGTCGGCTAGAATTATTTTTATATAGTACCAAAATGTTCTCTCAACTTTTCGAGTTCATACGTTTGCGCAATTTGCTCAATACATGGTACAATGTTTTCACTTCATATAACAGCCTATAGAAATTTCCATTTCGTTCTTCTGGGCATTTCTTAAGTTGTTTAATGAACGATCGTTCAACTGTTGTGCTAGAATTAAATCTCAGTTGGTAATTTCCTGAAGCATCAGAATCAAGCATCCTCTTAACACGCGGGGGTAACTAGGTTAGGAATTTTCCGCACTCGACTCCAGATAGATCTGGGTTAAAGTTTCATCACGTCTAAAATTAAACGTTCAAACTACGGCACAATTGCAATCCACTCTCCTGGATCATCCTCGATAAGTAGTAACCGTTCGAAGAATGCACAGCATTTCCGATATAAAATGAAGAGCGTCGCGATAACATAACTCAATATCGTAAAAATAGACGTTTATAACATCAAGGATGCACTTGACCACGAGATCTTGGCCCAAATATCGCATGAGATGACACGGGAAGTGACCGCGTCGGCTGCAAGTTCACATCTGTTTTTACCGCGGCGGATTCATCAGAACTTTCCGATTGGAGCTTCGGAAAATCGGAAATTACGACACGTCATTTGGGTTATGTCATTGTCGATGTTCTGTCACCGTTTTTGATAGAGGTGCCCCCGTTTTGATATGCTACAGAGAATTGAGTAATAAAATATCAACTCCGACTCCTTTTATTTATGCCCATGCTAACTCTGATTGGTTAGAAGGTGATACATATGCTCTGGTTTTTCTACTATATATATGGGAAACCTATTTATATTCTTATCGTAATATCTTCAGCTTAGAACTTTTTCTTCCTTTTCAAGTGTTGCTTATTATCAAGTGTATTTTAGTTGCTCCTGGCGAAGAAAATTTGTTGACTTCTGCCGAAGTAGCATCTGACCGCTCCCATCCAAGTAACGTCTAATGGCTCTCGCCCAACTGGCTGAAAAGATTCAGGCAAATCAACATCTTATAACCAACCGAAGTTTTCAGTGTCGTTATAATGACTTAGCCACATTTGAACAATTTATGAACATTGAAGAAGACATTGAAATTGAAGATTGAAGAGGACATGACGGTTGAAGTAGACTTTCAAGAGTATGAATCTGATTAAAGTATCTTAAAAGTCAAAACATTAGTTAACCCAATAATCAATAATAATAATAACTTTATTCTGAGAAATTACAAGGTAGTAAGTAATACAGTAAAACAGTATCAAAAGCAGCGAAATCCAGAAAGCTGAAAAAATTAAGATTTCTCCACATTCTGCTCACTTAACTCCTCTTACAACTTCCCAGGCACTGAACACCATACAAAAACAAATTAATATAGTACAAAACTATATAGTACAAAAAATATATAGCAAAACAGTACAAAAATAACTTTCTAAAGAAACCCACTAATATTGTTGTATTAGGAGCCAGCGAGACAGTTCTCGTTTGAAAATAGATAATCTCGAATTTCCTTAAAAGTGGATGGCACAGAATTATAAACCTTGAAACCTATGTAAGAGAAAGTTCTCTGAAAAGCACTAGTACTATGACGAGCTGCTGAGATCAAATTTTGACTAATGTTAATATCATGCGTTTGATTCGCAAGTTGATTTTTTTTGCGTAAGCAAAAATATATTATAGCAATATCAATAATCAATATAAATAATAAGGTAATATCTTGACGGGTATTGTTTCCTTGAATTATCCAAAAATTGTCGTAGTAGAAAGACGGAAAAAAATGCGACGACTACACTACCTCACAACTAGCGTGGAAATATGTGCATTTCATGAATAATGTGACTCTTAGAATCGCGATATCTCACGAATGGCTACTCTTAGGGAAAAAATCATTAGGGTCATTTTTGTAGATGAATTTAAGAGCTACAACTTTGGTTTGAGGTTTGTAAAACTTACTCAACTTCTCAAAAAAACTTCTCCAAAAACTTACTGTTTTTGAAAAAATCGAAAAACCTCAAATTTTGACCTTTGACCCCGAATAACTTTTGTAGCACATATATGATCGATGTGAATTTTCAAAACTTCATTTTTATGAATAGTACACACCAGCTCTCCACCAATATTTTGCATTCCGGGAATTTTTGTTATTTCAAATGTCTATTTTGACCGGACTATTTATTTGATATATATTTATCGTTCATTTGCTGGAAATTGCAGTCGCAAATGAATAACGGGTTTTATTGAGTGAAAACGTACTTTGTTTCGAACGTTGTCCTTCAAATAAGGCCTTACCGTAATAATAATAAAGATGAGATTTCATCAAAACATAACAAAGTAAACAGAAATGTCCGCACTGAATAATGCTCGAAAAGCATGTTTCAATTGACATAATACAATCTGTTATTGATTTTCAAAATCAAACAGCATAGAAAATGATTGAATTTAATTAGTGTAGAATACTGATTGAGTCAGTATCTACATTCTAACAGTTTAATTATATCAAGTTAAGCTTCCCGAAATAACCCAGACTCCGTAACTAATTTCAATTAATTTAATATACAAACTCGATGTCGTTATTTTTATGTACGTTCGAATACTATGCTGCAGCAAGTTTAGATTTTTAAATTCACTGTTTACGGAAAAGTTATAGTAAAATTTGTTTATCGTACTTCCAGAGTTGAATGTTTAATGGATGAAATGCTAGAATGAATCAAATAAAAACAGTCTGTTATATTTTTTCAATTTATATTTCGCAATGAACGCTCATAAGAGGTAATTATTTTACATATTCCAAAGCTTTCATATAAAAACTCTCTCAGCGAATGTGTTTTTTGAAATTTCGCTGCGGTTGAATGAAATAGGTTATGTTTGAATAAAACTGCACTCGGAGATTTAACCCAAGACTATCTTTTCATGGAAAGAGATATTGAATTCTTAAAGTCGAAAGTTCGTAACTAACCTGAGGGTGGCAATTTACTCCGCTTTTTAATGGGCCGAGGTTACAGGGTTTATTATTTATATCCTTTCATTCACCCAACGTTTTGTTGAATAGTATTCAATATATGTGTATTACGTTTTTTGTCTACCTTCCAAGGATTTTGTAGACTGTTTCTGACACTGGGTCGTTTGAGTAAGAATATCGCGAGTTCATTATACAGTGTGAGTTGCCTGAATTCTTCGATTATTGAAGAGGCGTCATTAATGAAAATTTAGTTTTTTATTCATTTGGAGTTCATTCGTGGGTGTTTTTTTTAGAGGTATAGAACATTAAGTTGGCATTACTGTTGAAGATGGCGACCGATTTAACAGCTGAGGAATGATTTATTCTCAGTTTGGTTTGGCAATTTATCATGAATAGACTCTTGCCTTAACAACGCTTGCAAATAGTGCAATTTTATTTCGAAAATAATGTTTCTGTGCGGAATACGTATCGCGCATTACGTTCATTTTATCGTCGACAAAATCGTCCATCAGAGCAGTTAATTTGATTAACCATGGAACGTTTTCGCACCACGTTTACTCTTATTGATAACTCGCATCCCCAGAGACGCCGTACGGTGCGTACAGAAGAAGCTATTGCTAGTGTAGAGCGTAGCATTGAGGAAGACCCGAATAAGTCCATCCGCCATCGAGCACAGAAATTGGATCTGTGTCCATCCACTTTATGGAAGATTTTGCGGAAGGATCTTGGTTGGCGTGCTTACAAAATCCAACTTGTTCAAGAATTGAAGCCAAACGATCATCAAGCAAGGCGTAGATTCATCGAATGGGCCCAAAACGAGATTGCCGTTGTTCCCGATTTTCATGAGCGAATTTTGTTTAGCGATGAAGCGCACTTTTGGTTGAATGGCTACGTCAACAAACAAAACTGCCGCATTTGGAGTGAAGATAATCCTCAAGTGTATGTCAAAACACCGTTACATCCAGAAAAACTGACTGTTTGGTGCGCTTTATGGGCTGGTGGAATCATTAGTCTGTACTTCTTCAAAAACGATGATGGCCAGAACGTTACAGTCAATGGTGATAGGTACAGAGCCATGATTACTAACTTTTTCATTCCTGAATTGAACAACCATGATGTCCAGGAGCTGTGGTTTCAACAAGACGGCGCAACATGTGACACAGCTCGTGCCACAATCGATTTATTGAAAGACACGTTTGGTGACCGCCTAATTTCACGTTTTGGACCTGTGAATTGGCCTCCAAGATCTGGTGATTTAACACCACTAGGCTACTTTCTGTGGGGCTATGTGAAGTCATTGGTCTATGCGGATAAGCCACAACGCTTGACCATTTGGAAGACAATATTCGCCATGTTATTGCCGATATACGGTCACAAATGTTGGAAAAAGTCATCGAAAATATAATGAGAATAAAAAAAAATTTTTGTCAATGGAATGATCCATCGTTGTTTTATTGCAATTTAAAGTTCTATACCTCTAAAAAAAACACCCTATATATGTCATGTAGATAATTATAATAAAAATAATTGATAATGGATTGATTTATCGTGAAAATTGAAGCTCTTAAATACACGAAAAAATATTTAAGCGTTCTTCTACATTCACATAAATTAGAAAACGTCAAATTGAAATCGAGAAGATATATAAGAGAAAAAAAGATACAAAAGAAAAATCTAAGGCCATATGTTTAGTAACTCTCGCTTAATATTCCTCTCAAAGAAACAGAAATCTGGAAGTGGTTCCTGTCGGAAATAGTCTGAACAATCTGATTCACCTGTGCCTCAGAATTGGATTGGTCATCCATGACCACTCCAAAGTTTTTAGTGTCTATATCATACTCCAAGACATCATTCATTTTTGTCTGATGTTTACGATATTAGGCTCGATCGGCATCACCTATGGGTGCTATTTTTGCTGCAAAATTTTTGCTATTTTTGCTGCAAATCTATTCGAAAATAGATCTTAGTTGAAATTGTCCGTAGAAATTGTAGTCACGACATTGCTCGTTCCGTTAGAGATATGAGTTGTAAGTAGGCTGCAAAAAGAAAGATTGCTGCAGCTTTGCATTACGCATTGGGGATCAAAAGTATTTATTCAGAAATTGATAGAACCTAGTTTATTATCCTGTGGAACTCCATATCTGAACCAAAATTTCTTTGAAAATTCGCCATTACAATTCTTGTTGTTGGCGAAGTTTTCTCTATTCTTGTTTTCTCTGTAATAATTTAATACTGAATAAATATAATTATTACTCTCTTAATTAATTAGTTTACTATCATTATATACTTTCAGCAGAGTATTGTTTGAAGAGTAACAATTTTTTTATTGGCTATCTCGTTTTGTGTCAGTTCACAAACATGATAAAACATGATAACATGATAATGATTTGATTGAATAATGATTCAACCATTAATTGCGTAGGTTGCATTTTTGTTAGGATGTTATTAATGCTAGTTTCTATTGGCAAAGTCCGCTGCAGATTGAGAGATTTGTGAAGGAAACAAAATTTTATAGATTTACAATTTACAGTTTTATACAAATAATTGCAACGTATGTTGGACCAGTACATTGACTTCTATGGACTTACAAAGTCTCTAAAACTGTCCTCAATCGTTCGAAAGAAGCCTTCATAATACTGGCTTCTGATACGACCCCTTAAAATGGTGGATCGTACGTAGTTACTACGTACGATCGTACGTAGTGCTTACACCCTCACAATTGTTTGAGAGGGTGTAAGCACTCTAGACAGAGTGTTTTCTTAACCACTAATATTGAAATGTATTTTAATCGAGTAAAAACAACTGCAATTGTGAAAGCAATGGAGTTTAAAGTTAAAGGTTTAAGATTTAAAAAGTTAAAAAGTCGGCGACGCCTCCTTCAGTCAAATTCGACTCGGAAGCAATTACTGTGAACAATTTTGACGATTTGTACATAACTAGCCATATTAATTAACACCTGCCGCCTCCTCTACGTCCAATTATACGTTCAGAACATCGTCATTAAGGAACATTTTTGTGATAATTTCTTGAAACGCGCGTCTATGTGTAGTTTCTGGAGTGTAACATGAACCGACGAATATGTTAAAAAATGAGGCTATCGCGATGAAGTAGAAGAGTAAGCAGGTGGAACGTAAATGAAGGAGAAATGCCTTTTGTTTCTTTTTTATATTGAAATACCTTCGAGCTCCAGATGGTGTATACACTAGAAAAAAACCACTATAAGATCATCAATTTTGAAAAAGACGTTTACTTGAATCAAAATTCAACAAAAAATAATTAACATTTGAAAAATGTGAAAAAATTATCAAGCGCTAAAAAATTTGGAGGTGGTAATTTAGATGTTGAATATTGAGTACTATCAGTTTGTTAGGAATTGGAGCAAGTTACTATTTTTTTTTTGACGTGAGATGAAGGAAGATCGTAAAAGCATACCGATTGGAGATAAAGAGGAAAGCATTTCCAATAGTGAATATTGAGAAGTAGTAATATAACATAATTACGATATTGAAATCGTTACTTGATGAATTTTTGGATGAATTTAAAACTAGTGGAATTAGTCATAATGTTTTTGGAAACACTCACTGTTGATAAATGTAGAAACGTTAGAACTTCGCTTTAATTATTCAAAATCTTCTGATTTTCGAAATGCAGATTGAATGGACACCACTGATTAAGGGTTTCAGGAGCTTGGATCATAATAATAATAATAATAATAATAAACTTTATTAGTCCATTTAGACATAACATTCATGTATTGGACAAGTCAAAAAAGAAAAATAAGAATGAGCAAAGTACAGAAGGTAATAAAGCACTTCAAAATTGAAAAATTAAAACTTAATTAATTTTAGTGGAGTAATACTCATCCAAGTTGTAGCAACACATATTAATTAAACTTCTTTCAGCTCTCTTTTGAAGCTTCTATCATTCAAGGTTTTGAGTCTTGATGGTAGGTGGTTGTATAATTTGATACCGCAATATGTGGGTGAATGTTGAAACTTTGTTGTCCTGTGATTAGGAATGGACAATATATCATCATGTCTCGTGCTGTATTGATGGAAGCTAGCACATGTCCGCAAGCTGCCTAAGCGTTGACGTATAAACATCAATGTATTCACGATGAATACACCCGGTAATGTGAGAATCCTGTATCTCGAAAACAAAGGTCTACAAGATTCCCGAGGCCCGGCACCAAACATTAAGCGTATGATCCTTTTCTGGACTCCAAACACCCGTTCAACACCCGGTGCGGAACCCCACAGGACGATGTTGTAGGAGAGATGACTGTACACCATACTGTAATAGACACTAACTAAAGTATCTTGTGGTAGGGAGTTCTTGAGTCGACATATTGCATAAAAGGAACTGTTCAATCGTTTACATAGTGCATCAATGTGGCGATACCATTTCAAGTTGGAGTCAACATACAGCCCGAGAAATTTGACACTGTCAGAAGATTTCAGTTGACCCTTGCTGTGCTGGAGAACAAATGAGTCTCTTGGTACTGGGCACAGATGCTAAAAAGCACAACTTCAGTTTTATGAAGGTTAACAACAAGAGAATTTTTGTAGCACCAACCAGCGAAACTCTGCATGATTTGCTCGCAGGCTGACGTAAGCTCGCTCAAGCTTCGAGCCGTTACTGCCACCGACGTATCATCGGCAAACAAGGTTATCATTCCAGCATTGATGTGATCAGGGAGGTCATTAATGAATAACAAAAATAAAAGAGGACCCAGTACAGAGCCCTGAGGTACCCCCAGTTTATTAGGGTACTTACTTGAGTTATGACCGTCCACTTCTACGAACATAGCACGATCGGAGAGGTAGCTATATATCCATTCCAGGAATATTCCTCTAAAACCAACATTGTACAACTTCTCAATTAAAAACTTTGGTTCAAGGCAATCAAATGCACGAGAGAGATCATAAAATATGCCTGCCACTACGATGCCGTCATCGAGACAGGCATAAATGAATTCCATAAATTGACAGGAAGCTGATTGCGTGGATCTCCCTGTTCTGAACCCATGCTGATTGACTGAAAGAATAGAAAATTTTTCCAGATAGTTTGACATTCTGATGTAAACAACTTTTTCGAATACTTTGGATAATATGCTCAAAATACTTATCGGCCGGTAATTAGCGATATCGTCCATAGCATCTCTTTTATGAACTGGAATAACTCTTGCTAGTTTCAGAACTGATGGAAACTGGCCTGCAGATACAGAGCAGTTGATCAGGTATGAGAGGTGCTCTGAAATGTAAGGGGCCACCGATTTGAGAATCTTTGTTGAGATCACGTCTGGGCCCGTACTACCACTATTCCTTAGACTTGATATTACAGATACTATTTCATCAGGCAAAACTGAATGAAAGAAGAAGTTGGAATTCATCAGGCGGTGAGTAGTGCAGGAGTTGGATCTCCTATCACCATAATGATCACGTAAGCATGTATCACTCGCCCCTGAGAAGTATTCACCAAAAATTTCAACGACATCGCGAGGATCAGAAACATAATTGCCATTTACATTTAGAGTAATTCGTTTATTTAGAGCATTGGACTTTCCCAGTTCCTGGTTAACCAATGTCCAGACGGTCTTATTAACATTCTTAGATTCATTTAGCAGTCTCCTATTGTATTGAAGTTTGGTTTCTCTGAGAAGTCTATTGTAATTAGTTTTGGCTAATCTATAGACGCGTCTGGATTCGACTGTCTTCAAGTTCTGCGCAAGCCAGAAGAGGTTTTTCAATCGGCTGCCCATCTCAATAATCCCGGAGTTGATCCACCTTGGTTTCCGATGGGAAGTTGCATGCATCTTCCTCTCAGGACAAGATTCGTCTATCAAGGACCTCAAAATGTCTATAAATATACAAAATTTGTCATCGACATGACCACCAGAATATACGGCAGTAAAATCAGCGCAGGAGACTGACTCGGAAAGTTTCATCAACCTTCCTTGAGTCAGCATCCTATAAGTAGTAAGGTGCTCGAACCTAGAACCAACCACAGCATGGTAACAATAATTAATAATCAGTGCCTTATGGTCTCCTATCAGAGGTTCAATCACCTCCGTATTTATGAGGCTTTTATCAGCATTAGTTGTTACATAATCAACCTTACTTACAGATGTTACTCCATTTTTGTTTGTAAATATTCTAGTAGGTTCAGTAGAGGTCACTCTCAGATCAAAGCTAGTGAGTAGGTCGTCAAGAGACAGTTTCTCCGTGTCACGTGTAGCCAAATAGTTCACATTGAAATCACCACACACGAAAACGACCCGAGCAACCGACAGACAATAGGTTAACACGTATGACAATGTAGTCAAAAATGTACTGAAATTACCACTGGGGGGTCTATAGACACTTAGTATACAGATATTAAAATCTTTAGTCTTCAATTTAATTGCACATAATTCACAGTTTAATTCAATGGAAAACCTATCGACGTGTCGGTCTGCAGTAGTAAGCAGCTAGTCGGTATCCCGGGAGAGCCACAGATTCAATACTATCCGGCGAACACCAATGCTCCACCATACTCAAGCAATCCGGATCCTCAGCACCGAGAAACACCTCAAGGGAGTTAATCTTGTTTGAGACACACTGTACGTTCAATTGAGCAATTTTAAAGGTATCACCATCCTGAGATTTGACTGCGCTACTCGTAGGTTCAAGCGGACATGAAGGCACAAATTTAGGACTTATGTGGTTTGTGTTTGAGGACGGCGCCTCATAAAAAACTTGTTAATAGCAACTCCCTCCGGCCAAAATCCTGGATCCATAACTTGTAGTATATAGTCAGCAGGAAATGAGAGTTTGAAAGATGAATAAACTTCAGGTTGTTTTGAATTTAATTTTTCACAAGATGCATTTGGGATTACTTGATTTAGAAAATTGATTATGTCGGTAGCTGATGTAGCGGGACTGAGTCTTGATATATGAACATGAGATAAAAGTTTCTTAGGTGCAGTTTTGAGTAATACTGACTTAGATGTACCTATAATTGGTTTAACGTTTTTCTCGGGAAAATTCTTCAATAATTTGGGTGAATTTTCATTGATGGCTGACTTTTCAGTATTTTTCCTATTTTTCCTCCTTGACTCCACCACAGTCCATTCCGTGTCCATTTTTTTCGACTGAGATGTTGTCTTCTCGACAATATCACTTTCAGTGAAAATTATATTGTGCAGGAGTTCACGTTGATTTGAATCGATCGACCTAGGAACCAGTGTAGAGCAAGGATCGGTCGGTGCTACTCCGGCTGTAGACCGAGACGGCATTTTATTAGAATCACTAGCCATATGGGAATCCCGTACGGTTGTTATCTCTGTTTTCGTGATGTTTTTGCTCGCCCTGAGAAATTTGATTTCTTCAGACAATGAATTAATTTTATTGTTTTGATCAGTTAATATTTTCTTTAAGGAAGATACTTCCGCAGAAAATGAGGAAATTATCTTTTCAGCAAACCGATGTAACAGATCTTCAATGTTTCCTACGGTGTAATCAAGACTGTTATTAAAAACTTCAACAGAAATATTCCCACACATAATATGGAAACTATCTTCACAGATTTTACATTCTATAACATCATCGTACCTATCAATTTTGTTCTCACATTTGGAGCAACATTTACCGCGTACGCGCGACATGGTGAATTATGATATATAATTGTATATTATTTATATAACCTATATATAGGTTTCCATGAGATACTTGGAGAGTGAATTACATTTTTTTTATAATACAATCTGAGTATTTGAACTTTTTCATTATTACTATGCTGATATTTAAATACGATTCGTATAACTACGAACAATTTGTAAACATCCTTTCAGTTTTATTGACATTCAGCTTGCATAGAGTTATTATTAGGCAACTCATTCAAATTGTTATGCTCTCAATGTAATATATTTCACTTTTTTGAAACTTTAACAATACCATTTATATTCAAAATGTTTATTGTTATTCCCAGAACATATGTTAAGTTCCTATTTCAGTAGTATTCTTACCATATTTGGTGTGAATAAATGCTTGAGCTCGGTTTTTCAATAATCCGAATTTCCTTAGACACCCTTCTTTATTTTTTTTTATTTTATTTTTTTATTTTATTTCATTTTTTATTTTTACATACAAGGGCTCACTGAACAGACAGTTTGAAACTGTCCTATAATAGAGGGGCACTTATTACAAATGTTAATTACCTATAAACTAAGTTACTCGTATATCTAATATGTATATCTCATAACTAGACTTCTTATAACTTCTTTATTTAATTTTTCATTTAACTTCTGGACAAATTTGTACGATACAAATTTTTAGAGCTTCAATGTGAAATGAGCTGCCTCAACTGATATCTAGAATAATAATTAGCGAATGACATCAAATAAATAACCTAAATTCAATTGAAATGTTGATGAAAAGTATGAACAAATTTGAGATAACTTGATGAATCAACGTTTTATTTTATTAACTGAGATTGAATTCGGGCTTACCCACTGGTGAAACATGAATAAAAAATAAGTCAAATTGAACTATTGGCATTATGTTTCATGAATGTATTCAAAAATGATAAACAAAATATTATGACGTTGAGTCAACATGTTTTATGATTAGTCATAATTTTCAGTCCATTATCAAAACTCATGTCTTGATAATGAGCTGTAAATTATCAATTTATTTTATGTATTTTATAGGTTTATTAAAAAAAAATATTTTCAATATTTCAACACATAGAACATATAAAAAACACTAGAAGTATAATAAAATGAATTTTCCTATACCTTGATACAAAGGATTACATCTTCATTAAGTTAATTTGTTTTTGGGGAAATGATAGTATTTGTGAAATGTTTCATTTGGATCTGAAAATGAAAGCAAAGTCATGAAAATTTACGGAGAAACTTCTTGTCGACTCCTTTCCTGCTGGCATTGACACAGAAACGGCCGGAATTGAAAGCTATTGATTTTCCGGGGAGATAAATCAGACTCAGCCACCCTTTAGTCGGGGGAAGTATATTCCAGACGAGCTCGCTCCACCGAAGAGCTACATCTTATCATTATTGTTAATTATTGTAGTTACTCTTTCCGTTCGACCTTTAGGGGATGTAATATATTCTCTCTGCGCACTTAGTTACTACGTTATTGGGGTTGTTTCGTCGGATTTTATTACAGTTTCAAGAAAAACCTGTTTTTAGGTTTAATTTAGGTTAATTTCGCTTCGCGAATTCTGCAATTTATAGTTTTTGCCGAGTCAGTTGTGGGTTTTGGTTTGTTATTTGGAGTATTTTGAAGCAGGGCTGTTCGAAGTAGCGATTCAGGTCTTTTAGAAGTTCTGTTATTTACTTGTGGAATTCTGTCTGGAGGTGGCAATTTGTTGTGTGAAAGATACACTTAGAATAGTTCCATTTTCCATAGATTGAAAAAAAAAAACAAGATTTCTCTGTTATGATCGAGAGGAAAAAGGATATCTATACATAATGGGTGATTTTTTAAGCGTAGTTTTTTCAATCGAATAAAACACTCAATTTACATCATATATTCAAAATTTCAATTCTTCTCCTCGGCATTGTAAATTGTAATCAATATAAGTGAGAAAAGATCTCGCGCACTGAGAGGTAAATTGTCACTATCACAAAAGGTCAAAAAAAAAAGAGCACATAATTTGAAATGTCACTATCACAAAAGATCACCAAAGTAAAGAAAGTTCTCGCGCACGTAGCGGTAATCGCCAGTCACTAAGATAGAAGGATGCACTCTTTGTATGAGGTATCGATCGACATAGACTCTATGTCATAGAGGATAGATCGATACATTAGTTGGTTGTCAAATGTCAAATATTATGGTAGCTTTCAGAATTTAAATTTGTGAACAACCTTAGGATTTATCAATCTATATGAAAATAATCTGATAGATATTAAACAACTGTAGTTAGCTAAAATTTAGTTCATTTTTTACCCCCTAAGAATAAATATGTAGTAACAAAGATATAAAAATTCTAACTGGTTATTCATTTTAAACTATTCTCTCAATTTGATTTCTGAACGACGGCGGACACATATTTAATTCCGAGGTGTATTGTTACCGATTTGTCGGCACAATAATCAATTGTCGGATCATAGTGGAATGCAGCTCGTTCAAGAATCACAGAAGCACTGCGTCTGCGGATTCGCTCAATTTCATTATGTCGTGCTTGCTGTTGTTGTGATTGATGTGCACGAACTTGTTGGATTCTGAGCCTATTTACTTCATTGCCACTCACTAAAGAACGCAATTCTGACATAGCAATACGACTATTTTTTTGATCTGTCTCTCTCTGGTCATCAGTGCGGTTAACACGTGAGGTAGCTCTTCGTACATTTGACTGACTGCGACGACCTAAGTCAGGTCGTCTTCTCCTCGGCATCGTAACGTAATATAATAAATTGAAGTGAAGAAAATTCGCTCTCACTTAACAGTAAAGTGTCACTATCACCAAAATATCAACAAAAAAAGAGCAAACTACTTGGAATGTCACTACCACAAAGCATCACAAAAGCAAAAAAATTCTCGCGCACGTAGCGGTAATCGTCACTCACAAACTTAGATGTACTCATAAAATATCGCAACAATGATAGTAACACAATTTTGTTAATAGGAAAACTTTTTTCCGTGTTTTGAGGTTAGCTCCGTGGTTGTCAAATATTATGGTTGCGTTCTGAAACTCCAGTTGTGACCAAACTTAAAGATTTATCAAACTTAAAAAAATGGTTTGATACTGTAACAACTGAAGTTAGCTGAAATAAAGTTACGCAAATTTGAAAATTGATTGAAAATCAGTACTACTGATGATTTATTACATTTTGTGACTATCCGATTCTGTCACGTTCGCTATTTACTTTTGTTTAGTTTCGGAACGCGACATCAAATCCTCCAAAGCGCACGCGAATAATTTAATATGAACTTTATCGGATAGTAGTAAAGTTCAAATTGACTCCACATTTTATTTAGAAACGTTTGTATGGGAAATAGAAAAGGGCTGTTTTTAGAGTTTTCCCGGCAATTATTCGATTTTTCTGGCAGTACTAATTGGTTATGACTGACACTAACAGTAGTTATTATGAAGCCATATTGATAGACGTAAACGTCAACGTCAAATCTTAAACGCCTAGTACACGTGAACTACATCATTAGTCCTGTTATCTCACTTTATGATGTTGGGTCGTTTTGACACAATACATTGACCTAAAGTCATTTTGTTGTATATCCTGATATCGTAACAGTATTTCTCTTTTTTTAGAACTATTTTTATAACGAATCAAAACTGCTCACTAAACAAAAACAACGTCTACTAAGTGTAATACAAACAATCTAGACAATTACAACTTACTCAGAATCAAAAATAAGTGAAACAAAAGGGCCCCTCAACACTTTATAGGAAAGTTTGTTGTCTATTCTTATCGCTGCCGTCAAATTGACGGTGTGCGGTCTTGTACGTGAATCTCGGTTACCACATAAAGTGTAATAGTATATATATATATATATATATATATATATATATATATATATATATATATATATATATATATATAATAATATATATATATATATATATATATATATATATATATAAAGAATTGTTCAGTCAGTGATTTTTAGACAAGTTTTTTATTACCTCTCATTTAATTATGAACTATCACAGAGTAGATTCATCGTCCATTGAATTTATATATAATTCGTTTAGTTTTCTTGTGCTTTGCTTAATAACATAAGTGTGAAGGTTTCTTGGGAATGAGCACTGTTTAAACTTGATGGAGTAATTATTAATCGACATATGTTTCGGCTCTAGGCCTTTTTCAAGAATATTATAGGTTCATTGTTGGTTGGAAATTGACTTCAATTTCAAAAATCTTTCGTGAAACTCTGTTTATTATTTAAATGGTGCTGTTATTCAAATAATTTTACCGAAGAATGTTGAAAAGTACGTCATAATTCTTGAATATGAAATTTGAAAAAAACAGTGTAAATATAGTAGAGGGTGTTTCTTCGCTATTCTGATTTTACTAATTATCTTGTACTCAATCAAATATCTCTCAAATTCAACATTGATCTATTCATCATGTCGTTGAGGCGACTATCTCAATTAATTTTATTTCTTAAGTCGCTGAAGCAATCCGACAATTACAAGAAGAGAGAATTTATCTTGGCACCAGACGCTCTTTGATTTTTGGAGACAGTGTTTTCGTTCATAGCGATAGAAATGTATAAACACCGTTTTTCATCCGATATACAGATTGTTCAGGAAGTGGAAGCATATATGTCACGCGTTATTTTCACTTAATGTCTTTTTAAAAATAACCGCACAAATTTCACATATTTATTTTATTATCTGAACGAAATGGACGTGCGTTATGCAATTTAGGGAGATTTATGGCGTTTCATTAGCGAGTTTTTTATTGATACATCCAAAGCCAGCCTGGATAAATCAACGCGGATAATATACAATGAATTATATTTTTTTCAATGCCTACTGCGCTATGCGAAACGTTGAGGTTTATGAAAAGAAAATTAGGCATTGTTATACGGAAAACCCACTTTAATTCTGGCATTTCGCGAGCATTCGCGAAGTTATTTTCAATGAAATATCTCATAAAATGTGTCGGTTATAAAATCTCAGTTTTTCACATTCATACTTTTCCGATTAATTGTAAATTTTAAAACAAATTCGATAAATATCGATAAATAGAAAAAGCGTTCGAATAATTAATTATGAAGTTCTTTATCAATTATCAAAAGAAAAATAGGGATAAAAACCGGTTGACAACACTGTACTGAAGTATCTACAATGATTTTGGATACTCACTTTACCAAAAAAGAATAAACAACGCCATCTAAATCGATACTATAAAGTTAATTGTTGGTGAAAATTTGTTAAATTTTATCGAAAAAACTGAAAAATTACAACACGCGCACAAATGAAATTTATTTACATTCGTATATACGAGGGTGGAGTGAAAAGTTTCTGGCCTGACCAAGAGATGGCGCCACCAGGTCTATTTTTGGAGCGGCCTCTTACAGTTCTATTCCTACAGTGCTTGGATGTAGACTTTCAGCCCAATCGCTACCATCGCCCAATTACTTTGCGTTTGAGAACACATTGCACGAGACGTTTCCGTTGTTTTCGTGAAAATGGAAAAATTGGAGAAACGTGCTGTCATCAAATGAAAGGTTTTACATCAAAACAAATAAAAAAGAGATGTATTCAACATTAAGAGACTTCTTCCCTTCATATTCAACTATTAACCAGTGGGTTTCTGATTTATAAATGGGTCGTGTGAGCACATCTCTCAGCCTGTTGAGGTCACAACTTCAGAAATGATTGAGTAAATCCATCAAATAATATTGAAAGAGCGCAGATTGAAAGTGCATGAGGTAGCTGAGAACTGTAGGATGTCAGCTGAATGCGCGCGAAATATTTTGCACAATTTGAGCATGGAAAAGCTGTGTGCAAGATGGGTGCTGCGTTTGCTCAACCAAATACTGATTCGAAAAAATTATTTCTACAGAAAATTTGGCGCTGTTTAGGCGTAATCCAAACAAATTTTTTCGTCGATTCATAACTGTTGATGAGACTTGGGTTCACCACTACACTCCTGAAAATGAAGAACAGTCAAAACAGTGGGTTGGAAAGCGGGAACCAACTCCAAAGAAGGCAAAAACAAGTTTATCGGCAATGTTATGTCTACCGTTTCTTTTGTTGCGAGACGAAATATACATTAATTATCTTGAAAAGGGTAATAGTATCACAGGTCAATACTACGCAGACTTATTGCAACGTTTGAAGCACGAGGTGCAAATTAAACGACCTCATTTGGCGAAGAAAAAAATGTAGTTTCATCACGATAACGAACCAGCGCATTCGTCGATTGTTGCCATGCCCAAAATCCACGAATTGAAGTTTGAATTGATGCCGCATCCTCCTTACTCTCCAGATTTAACCCCCATCCACTATTATCTGTTTCCTAACATCAAAAAATGGCTAAAAGGTAAAAGATTTGAGAGCAACGAAGAAGTTATCGAAACTAGAAATCAGTATTTTGAGGAGCTTGAAGGATCTTCGTTGAAAACTAGTATAACTAAATTACAACACCGTTGACGAGAAATGCATAAGTGTTGATGAAGATTGTGTTGAACAATAAAGCATTGCTAAACATTGTTTTTCTTGATCAGGCCAGAAACTTTTCACCCCACTCTTGTATATTAGAATTTATATGAAATATATGGGTGTATTTTTGATTTATGAACTATGGTACATATAAATTATATTATTGTTATTATTACGATTGTTCCCCATGAGGAGAGCGACTGAAGTTAAATTCGCAATTATTAGGACTTTTGCTTCATCTTTTTTGCCTCCCAAAAACGCTTCATCCTCTTTGAATTCATCTGTCCATTTTAGTCCAGGTTGACGATTTGACTTTTGCTCAAACTTCATATGTGCGATTTTATAGCTACATTCAGTGCGATCTTCGAGATTTTTTATATTGATCTTTTCGGACCTCTTTTAGCCACTCTGTTTCGCATTTACTATTCATAATTATATCGAGTAGTTTCTTCGGTATTCTGGACCGTTTTGATTCTGTAGACATGTGCATAGAACTTTGCTCATCGTTTTCTGATTTCTTCCGTTATCGTATTTGTCTTTTGGTACAGTTCACTCTAAGGTCTTTTCATCCAAATGCCGTTTCTATTGATTGGCCCGTAAATCTTTCTGAGAATTTTTCGTTCTTGTTTTCTATTTCTCTAATTCTTGAATGATCAATATATATATATATATATATATATATATATATATATATATATATATATATATATATATATCGAAATTCAAATCGTAGAAAGGTGGTTATATATATATATATATATATATATATATATATATATATATCAATTAAATCGATATTCAAATGGTAGAAAGGTGGTTCAAATGAAGAAAACAAAAAAAAAGTGCATATGAAATAGTTAATTAAATATTCATGACTTTATTTGCTCTCCAAAATTATTTATTACCCCACTCCACAGTGTTCGCCTTAAAGAAACAGAAAATAAAAAAATACTTAGGTTCTAATTGATTTTTTGTGTCTATATAAGGCGGATACAAATTCATCAAATGAGCAGCAGTTATTTTGAAATAAAAATTCCTTCAATAAGTTTCTCAAATTTGTCTTCTCATATAAAGAGGTAACTTAATATAAAGTTTAAAATAATAGAAATACTGAGTATCCTGCAAATTGCCCAGTTTGCACGCAGATTTTGCTCATTTCTCTTGTCATATATGTTAAAATCGACATTTGACTAAACATCGTTATTTTCCTTCAGTTTGCTACAAAAAATATGCACAAAATATAACAATATAAGACACGGTAAATTAAGTATTTCTACCTTCTAAAATGCATTTCTGCGTCAGAATCGATAGTTTAGATTTCCTCCTAATCCTTTACATTTTCTTTGAAGTCCAAAAAAACTCATTGCTCCAGAAGAGCAGTCCTATAGAGGCATACTATATCTTATGTGTGCCTCAATTAAAGCGGAGTACGCTGTTCTCAAAACTTGGAGCTACACCAAGCCAGATAAATTGCCAAATATACTTTTCACAAGCTTCTCAAGAATTTACTGACATGTATCTTTTATGTTAACCAACATCAATGGAAACACCAAGAAACCTACCATCAACATATAATCATTAGGATCGATATTCACAATATTACTACTTTATTCGAGAAGATTTCAGCTATACTAAAATCTATTTTATTATCAAACTTCGCTAAGCAAGTCAGATCATTATTCGACACAGATGTGTTACCAGCAAAGAGTTGTACCTAGGCACCTGGCAATTAATCGGGGAGATTGTAAACGAAGTTCAGGAAAAGCAGAGATCCTAGTATTGAGACTTGTGGAACCCCGATCTTCACCATCGCACACCCCGAACACTCTCCCTCCACCGCTACTGAGAAAAATCTATGTGCTAAATACGACCGAATTAACCTGATATCAGTCAAACCAAACTTCTCCAGTTTGCTTATCAAATTCGAGTGGGAAATGTAGTCAAAAGCCTCCGTCAAATCTTTATAATTGATAATTAATTGTGAATATTATTGATAAAAGTATATGTTATATTATTAACTTGGACAAATGCGTTTGTATATCTGAAGTTAATTATAAATATTCATTATTTTCATTTCGAATTTTTTTTGTTTATATTGATGAAATAAAACCTCGTAATTTTATGGAAGCGCAACCAGAGAGAGCAATTCGAAATCAGTTACGAAAATATTTGAGCATTCCCTTTACACATTTTTCACATTTGGGAATACTTCAAATTATATTTGTTTTTCATTTCGAGGTACCCATATTTCGAATAAACGAATAACACGCAGTGAAAAAATTATTTTACTCTGCTCGATTTGTTTTCTTTAAATATCATCTGTGTATTGTTTCAGACGAAAATGGATTTGTTGCACCTACCGTGAACAACACTCCACCTATTGATGTTTCGGACTTTGTGAAATACTGTGAGCAACGCAGAAAATGGCCGGTCCTGTACCGTCTAGAATTTCAAGTGAGTAAATATTACTTATATTGCGAATCGTACAATATGGTGCTACCTTTGCTCTGTAGATGTTCCGAGTCTCGGAAATTTATTGAGTTCAATAGTACCAGGGTGAGTCGATAATGAAAGAAACCACCGAGCGTGTTAGACCATTATTAGAACCATATATAGAAAACCATATAGTTAGACCATATATAGAAAATTACAGAATAATTCATTTCTAAAATTGAAACTCCATATTTATAGGTTTTCGCTATTATTACTGTAGCGTGTTTTATTTGACTTGAAGTTCATCTCATAGTGAAATTTGAATAAAGAAAAACAGATTGATGTACAACAATAATTCAATTGAGTATACATCGATATAATGATTAAAATTGTGAATTTCTTTTTTTTTTGTTTCCACAAATGCACATGCAAATGTTTTCAAAGTGGCTTACAAGTTGAGGGGCTTACTTGATATAATAAATATTATAATCGAGATAGGACAAATATTGAATCCCTTTAAGCCTTTTAGTGGTTGCAACATTCCACAATCAGATGAATAGCAAAACTGTTATAACAAATGCCAAACTTAAATGAAATTCTTTAAAAAATCAGACCAACATAAATGGAATGGAATAAAAATGTTATGTACAGAACAAATTTTGTTCTTGTGGTTTTTATAGGTTATTAATCAACTCTCTTCTATATATATATATATATATATATATATATATAATATATATATATATATATATATATATATATATATATATATATATATATATATATATATATATATATATATATATATATATATATATATATATATATATATATATATATATATATATATATATATATATATATATATATATATATATATATATATATATATATATATATTTTATTTCGAAAGTTTTTAGCAATAACAGGCTTTTTTTGATATGAAAAACTTTATTTTTGTTGACGTTTCGTTGTTATATTACAACTTTGTCAAAACTAATGAATTATTAACTAATTATTCATTAGTTTTGACAAAGTTGTAATATAACAACGGAACGTCAACAAAAATAAAGTTTTTCATATCAAAAAAAGCCTGTTATTGCTAAAAACTTTGAAATAAAATATCTTGAACAGGCAATAAATCAATTTCAAGAAAAATATATATATATATATATATATATATATATATATATATATATATATATATATATATATATATATATATATTCCTCACGATATTGAATGTGTCAACTTCACTCAATAACTCACTTCACAGTATCAGCGGTTAGTAGCAGAGGGTGAGAACAAACGAATGTTCTCATTCAATAATTTCTTTATATCACACAAATGAAACAAGCTTCGAGAAAACCATCTTAACGAACACAAATTTGAGCAAATAGAACATTCTGTTGACAAAGTAAGAAATTTGATGACCTTATAGCTTGTTTTATCGAAATCAGAAGATTAAGAAGTGCAGTTCTGAAGGGAAGACTTTACTAGGTCCTTCTAATTTACGAAAAAACTCTCCAATAAATTGTTCAAAGTATCACAACTTACAATATGTTTATATAGTGATCAATTAATCTCAGTTATCGAGCGCTTAGAGTCAGCAAATACTTGAAATTTTTAATAAAATCTATGAAACAGTATTTATTTACTTAGGCGAGAGTTCACATCATGTGGATTAGAGAATGCAATCGCGAAATTGGGGCTTAGAAGAGATCTCGTTGTTTATGAACAACAATATCGCGAGATTGGAAGTTTTGTACTTAAAGTCTTGAAAATTATTACAATATTTTAATAAATTAGGAGAAAAATAACAAGAATCGTAGGTTTTATGAAATAAGCATTTATTTTCACGAATTTTTCCAATAAACTTTCAAGAATTCAACATAATTTGACATTTCTATCATTTGTTCAATTAAACTTTCGAGTAGTGAGTTTCTCGTATCTAATCAAATAAGAAATGGAATGAACAAACAGTTTTCCCTTCAAATATCATACAAAATCCTTTCAATAATAAAACGGCGAGAAATCAAAAACTAAAGGAAACCCATCAACTCATTAAGTTGAGTTGACTATCAAACTGGGATAATATTATCAATTAAAGAAGATGCAAGGAAATCTGAGGCAGATGTTTTCACGTAACTCGCTTCGAATGAGACTTTTTTATTCACTACTGCAATTAAACTCGTGAGATCTCAACCATTTTCAATCAATCTCGCTGAAAACGGCTGAGATCTTGTGAGAGCGAAATAACATTCCCAAATGTAGACCAACTGGGTTCTTTCTGATTGTGAGAATAGTCCAGAGAAGATTAAATAAATAAATCGTCTATATTTATTCATTCATTTATTCACGGGTAATCCTTTTTATAAAAAAATTTAAAATAACTCAAGTTGAGAAGGTTACCAAATTAATCCTCAACCTACTGAAACAAAAGCAATTTCCTGCCTTATACGACTAAGTTAAAAATGAAAAAGATCATCACCAGCAGCCCAAGCCACATTTGCATTTCTTAGGATTCTAGGTAGAGGCGAATTTCTTGTATCTAGTGAATGCAACATGAAAAAGGTTGGACTGCCTCGTGGATCTTCCAGATAAATGTATATCAATCCTTCCAAGCAAATCTGAGCAGTTGATGCAACCCCTGATGATTCTGGACAAAAACACCACATCCATTCGATTTCTGCGAGCCCCAAGAGTGGGCAAATCAAGTTTGGATCGCATCGCAGTAACTGAGAAACTTTCACGCTTATATTCAAGTCTGTAGGAGATATATAGAAGAAATTTGATTTGCACTGATTCCAATTTTTTGCAATCCTCAAATGTATATGGGGACCAAACAATCGAGGCGAACTCTAGTACAGGTCTGACAAGAGTAGTAAAAAGATACTTCAGAGTTGAAATATCCGTGAAATCAGATGAGTGCCAAAATATGAAGCTCAGAACTCTAAAAGTTCTCTGAAAATATCACGTGCAAAATGAAAACTTATACCAGAAGTGACCTGAAATATCGTCAGGATATATAAGAAATCTGAAGAAGTAAGAAGGGATTCAATGTTCATACTACGTAAATGAAGTGAATAATGATGACCCCAAGTGAGAACCTTGGGGATCCCATAGTCAAAATTTCGCAGTTGATGGAAAAGTGTACAGAAGTTTCTTTCTTGAATTGATTTATAAATGACATCGGCTGTTATTTCTTCAGGTGCGAATTGAAATTGGATGATATGTGAAATGATGAAAATTGTGTTATGATGAAAAATGAACGGACCTCCCGTATAAATTATCCCTTATTCCTTTCCTGATTCGAAACGAGCTTATTCCGACCTCGAAAAGTTCACGGTCATTGCTGAAAATCCTTTTCCGCGAAATAAGAGCAAAAATTCTTCCAATTTTCCACGAAGCTCTGGGGATTAAGCGAAAAACCGAGGGTGCGAGTTTTCCAGAAATAACGTTTCTCTTATTATTCCACGAGTTCTCCACCAGCAATAAGTGTCTGCAGAACGAAATGCAAATTGCCAAGCTGACAGTCCGAGAACACAATTTCGAAATGCAGTGGCGGATTCACGCATGTTGCCATAGTTGGCTATGCAAATTCGACTTCTATAGTTTCAAAGTTTACTACAAGAACAATTTTTTTTTTAGTGAAATTTTTCTTTTATGATTCGTGCTATTGAGGTAGTTAATATGATTGTGAGGTAGGGAATGAAGTCTTTAGTTGCGAGCATCAACGATGTGTTGCGAAAAAATTTAGCCATTTGTATCGAAAACTTTCAGCTGAATCAAACATGAATTATTAATCTTCGACAATAACTTTAAAATATTGCATACAGAGCGAAAAGTTTATGAACTAAACCTGTTAGAAGCCATGGAAATCAATAAGAGGAAGAAATCGAACAGTTTATTAAATGATCAAGTTTTAATTCTATAATTTTACTTTATTAAATTTATTCCAGTAAAAATGCAATCGAAGAAAAGTATTCTATTGTCATTCCCCACAATTCAGTGAAATATGTGAATATGTTTCTATAGTCATCGCCCTGTAAAAGAAGAACAGTGTTCTATGGTCATTCCTACCCCACGCACTTCAGGATAAATATAAGTAGTCCACAATGTAATAGCTCAGTTTATCATCAACATCTGATGAAGCCACTGTATCGGCGAAACGATATTGTCATGTTTTGAATTAATTATGTTGAAAATCGAAAAACTGTTTAGTTTTATTCAAATTATCAATCATAAATTTCTCAATAAACACCATCCATTTCTGTTTGCAAAACCACATCAAAATATTTTATGTATTACAAACTGTCGTATAATATTATCGACGTAAATAAATATTATCTGAGGAAGGTGGAAAAACTATATTCAAGGTGAAACAATAAAGAGTTTTCAGAGTAGATTCACACATTTTTTGTACTAGTATATCGTAATTTTTTCAAACTAGAAGTTACTCGAGAATTAACAAAGAAAAAAATAACTGTGATTGAATTCTCGCTCTCCTCTTACTGAAACATGATTAAATAAATTCAATGGACGATGAATCTACTCTGTGATAGTTCATAATTAAATTTTTTATGATTAAATAAAAATTCAAATCGAACTCTTGGCTTAAAGTTTTACAAATATATTGAATTATCAAGATTGTCCACATAATGAGCTTACCGATCGAAACATGTCGACTCAACGTTTATAATATTATTTTATTATTCAATATATTTGTGGAACATTGAGCCAAGACAACAAATTGAAATCAACATACTTGGCTTAGGTTTCACTAAATATATTAAAAACTCTATATATGTTTCGGGTGGTTAACCCATTATCAAGAGTATACAATATTACTCATACAATATTACTCAGTAATTTTGTGAGATTTTTTAAGCGTAGTTTTTTTTTTGTGTCACTTTTTCGAGTGTTATGTTATCCTGTAATGCTGCAATTGATTTCGGCTTGTACACATACACTAACGACATTACATAACCTCACAAGAAATGATTCAGAGGCGTCAAATCGCATGATCTTGGTGACCAATTCAGAGGGCCATTTCGAGAGATAAGCTGCTCACCAAATTCATCCTTCAACATGTCCATCGTTTCACGATATGTGTGGCATGTGGCATCGTCTTGATGAAACCACATGTCAACCAAGTTCAACTCGGCCAACTGGGGCAGAAAAAAGTTGCGTATCATGGCTCGATATCGTTCGCCGTTGACGGTAACGTTTCTTCCATGGTCTTCTTTGAAGAAAAATGGATCGATGATGCCAACAGCCCATAAACCACAGCAAACTGTCGTTTTGTCGGGATGCATCGGTATTTCTTGTGTGGCATGTAGCTGTTCATCACTCCAGATGCGACAGTTTTGTTTATTTACATATCCGTTAAGCCAGAAATGAGCCTCATCGCTGAACACAATTTTTCGGCCGTAACATACGAACATTTTTTATAGAACACGAATTTTGATCAATTTGAACAATTTGCAATCGTTAGTCGTTTGTAAGTCGTTCCATGATGAAATGGCAGAGTATATCGAAAACTTTTCAATTTGACAGATGACGTTTAGATGCCATTACCAACCAGTGCCGCCAACCTGAATAACTTAACTCTTAAAAAATCACCCTTTATTGTATACTGTTCATAATGGGTTAACCACTCGAAAGTTTTTTCAGTTTCACTGAATATATAAAAAACCCGAGTTTTTGATATATTCAGTGAAAGTTAAGTCAAGTGTGTTAATTTTGATTTATTGCTTTCAACATAATATTTCACCTAGAGATAAGCGAAACCTCCGTGTCATTTCTAAAGGCAAGAGTTTGATTAAAAATTTTTTTTAATTGATACCAGTATTATGTTTTGTGTTACATTATTCCTCAATGAATTTTTGAAATACTAAACTCAGAGTTTGTTTTGAATATTGAAGAAGACAATATTTATGAACCTAAAAAGCAATAATAAATTATAGAAAGTGATTCTTATTGAGTGACAAATTTTGACAGATATATAATAGAGAATCCCTTTAAATGAAATGAAAAGCGCTCGGATTTTAGTTTCAATTTATCAATCATTCAATAAATCAATTCAATCAGATCAGTTTATTATCGTCCTTCATATTAGTTTCTATATATTTTCATATTTACCATTCCCTTTTTTAATATATTAATGAATAAATATTCTTATATGTTTTGATATTTGAGTGATATTTTTCTGCAGAAATACAACTCCTCTGACTAGCTTTCCTGATAAGTCATAGAAAATGAATTCTTTTTCGAATTCTGTTAAATTAGGGTTAAATGTTGACCTTATTCATCCATTCTTGTGGCATCTGTTAATTGAAACTCCTTGTTTCACTCATTTTTAGTTGCATATCGATCTGTTTTTTAATTCGTCTTCACGTTTTTCGAAAATTAATGTCTTTGTTTTCCCATGTCATTGTTTTATATCATTTTTATATTTTACGGCTTATATCAGTATTTTACCCAACATTTATTTTCACTTGACTAACTTCAGTCAATGTGAACACCTTCATAACCTTGGGCCGCAAGGAACAGCCCCATCCCTGACGCTTGTTCTGAGGATGTTTTTTACAAATTTCAATTTTTCCACTAATAAAGACTTTTCAATGATCTACAATTAAGTTTTGCGAAAACTATTTCATAAAAAAACCTGACATTGAAACTTGACATTGAAACTTCTTTGACTAAGTTATCACCAAATCAATATGGTCCTTTTTTACCCTCAGTTAGAGCAGTAGATAAGCTTCATCTGCCAGTTACCAGATTTTTGAGTCTTTTCAATACCCGATTGAGTGAAAACTCTGTAGTTAAGCGACATTTAAGACCATAGATTCAATTTATCTTTCGGTCAGGTACCTAGAAATTTAACTGAATATGAAGAGGCTTATAATAAAAGGCTTATAATGTTTATATTTAATTATCTCCACATTTGATGTTCGCAGACGATTTGAAACTATGTCATGAAGTTAGATAACAGGACAACTGCGCTCAACTTCAGCTCGCGCTGCTCCATGTTGCTAGTTGGTGTGAGGACAATTATTTGAGTGTCAAAGTGTAATGTTGTTTCTTTCACAAGGAAAAGAGACCGAATTGACTGTGATTATAGCGTCGGTGGTCAGCTTCTTTCTCGTTCTGATAAGGCGACAGATTTTGGTGTAGTTTCCGACCAGAAGCTTTCCTTTCTCCCACACATCACCCAACTTATTTCATCTGCTGCGAAAATATATGGATTCGTTATATGTAATAGTAAATATTTTAATAATTCCTCAACATTCATAGGACTATTTAATACCCTAATCCGTAGCAAGTTGGAGTATGGCAGCACGATCTGGTATCCCATTTACACTTGCCATCAACGACATCTTGAGGCTATTCAGAGAAGGTTCTTGAAATTCTTATTTTGGAGGGAGGATAAAGTTTATCTACAGAGAGGAGTCAATCATAACGAATCATTGAGTAGATTTAGTTTCATCTCATTGAAGAGCAGGAGAGAAACTTTATCACTCATCACTCAAATTTTTGTACAAATTACTGCACAACAGAATTGATTGTCCTCCTCTCTTGTCCGCTTTGAAATTTCGTGTTCCTTGTCAAAATTCTCGTAATACAGAATTATTCCATCTAGAGACTCCGAGGACCAACTCCCTAATACAATCCCCCATTTTAGTTTATGGAGTCTACATTCGATACAGTTGCCAATAACTGTGACATTCACTTTGAATCCATAGAATTTATTATCAAGAGTTATGTGAACAAAGAAAATTGACTAAAATGAATTGATTTGGATTGATTTATTCGTAATATTTCATTGAATGCTATAATGTAGTTATAAGTTACTATTTTTTTCAGATAAGATTGAGCTCTTTGTTAAATCTTTTTTTAAAATTATTTAGTTATGTATTCAACATTGTTATTATTTTCTGTAATTGGGTGTTATACCTGTTGAGAATAAAGAATGTATTATTGTTATTACTATGACTACACAAATTTAATGTAAAGGCTGATGGTGACAACTTATTAATTTTGGATGGAAACAAGAAGTACTGGTTCTAAATTTGACTTCCCCTAAGGTCTAAGGCCCTTCCTCATAATTTCCGGTCTTTTCATATTCGGTTAAACTTTTGGGTATCTGACCGAAAGATAAATTGAATCCAAACTAAAAGTTACGTAGAACATTTACTCTAATTGGGTGAAAAGTAGCAAACATAGGGAAACTGGCAGATGAAGCTTATCTGCCGCTTTAACTTAGGGTAAATTAATAATCATAAGCACCACCCTACTTTGTCTGTGACGGTCAATCCGACACTGTAGTATTCTGTCCAACAAGAAGTCACGAATAGAAATAATACGTTTCATAGAATTGGTAATTCAGCTAGCAATCGAGTTTGGATTGACGCGCCTTTGTTCGATGTGGACCACTGAACAGAATGACGTTAATATTGTAACTGATTGACGCTCATCTATGTTCAAAACCAATCTAAATGACTGACGTCAACTACACCGCTCAACAATAACATTGTTTCGATATAAATGGAAAAACTGAATTTTGTCGCATACGAAGTAGGGAGATGTTTGTTTTTTATTCACATGCATTTTTCATAGCTGAAAGTATTCTTTTCCATTTTTGAGCCACGAATATTATTGTCCTGCTTAACTTATTTATTTATTTTTCATTTAACATACACTCTTTCACAGGACAGGTCTTTATTACAAAACAGGAAACAACGGATAGAAAAAACAAAATTGGTCGTACAAAAGTTTAAATTTTGTACTGTCAAATTTTAAAGTTCAATTTTAAATGAAAGAGTTTGTGATATGAATCACAACTGATAAAATGAAATATAATGCTTATAGGAATAAAAAAAAACTTAAATGCTGACCGAACTTATACATACATATTTTTCAAAATCTTTGAGATTTCGAACATATTTTCTATAATTAATAATAGAACCGAGTTAGATGGGAGAATTTATTACAGTCGTCGAGATGGAGCCCTTGTTGCTAGATCCTTGGAGCCTCCCAGCATGTTCAGAATCTTGAAGATTTTGAACAGATTTATATAGTTAGAATAGGGAAATATTTTATAATCATGTATTAGGCAATAAGTATCTAGGTTAACGCAACTATTGCGAATATCATGGGTTCACCATACTCGCATGAGTGTGATGAACTTTATTTTAGCGAGTAAGCAGTTTTAATTTATGTATAAATACGTTAATATTCTCTTTTAAAATCAGTTCTACATCAGTAGTCAATTCATTCACCTGACAAGGAGTAGGCAGATTGAGGCCTTGTCAGCACCGAAACCCTTTCATACCGATTTCCAGGAATCGGGAGAATTGGGCCTTAAATTGATTGTCCATCACTAGGCAACTAACCACCTCCCTGACAAGGAGTAGGCAGGTTGAGGCCTTGTCAGGGGGACATTTCCTTGTGGGAAATAGCACTCCACATCTCTATACACATATAAATTTAAACACACAAATACATATACATTCACATATTAACACTAATACACACATAATTATATGAGTGCATATGAATTATGTTCGTGAATACGCATAAATGATTGTTCTAGCAGAGATTATGTTTATCAAGGATACTTGCCTTAATATCAGTAACAGAACAGTTCAAAATATCCACCTTAGCTCCCAAAATATTACATTGTTCACAATTCATGTGCAATGGAGAAAATTTTAGAACGTTTGTTCTAGCTGATGGAAGATGAAAACTTAAATAAACTGATGACTGAGTTACTTAATTCAGTCATTTTAATCACTTCAATTGGTCAACCTTAGCGACATCTACTACGATTCTTAGTTATTCTACAATTCGAAATGCATTTTTTCGTGTTTTCTTAATGACAATCAATTTACTGCAAACAATTCAAGAATTTTCATTTGAATGCTGGTTTCAGTTTCATAATTATTTAAAGGAGAGGTAATAATAAATACTTGTCTAAAAATCACTGACTGAACAATTCTTAATTAGACTAGTTTCGCCTTTTACGGCATTATCAAGAACCATTATCAAGAAAGCCGAATAAAGAATTGTTCAGTCAGTGATTTTTAGACAAGTATTTATTATTACCTCTCATTTGAATATGAACTATCACAGAGTTGATTCATCGTCCATTGAATTTGATAATAATTATTAATTTATTATGTATATTTTTCTTCATTTTATCTTTTCAAGAGGATTTTTATGTGTAAAATGTGATTTTAGGCGTTTTTGAGCTGTAGGTAGAAACATTGTGAGAATTAGAAACACGGGAGCAAAGTGAAGGCTCACTTGATCTTCAAATTCATGGCACAAATGAAGAATGTTTTTTTTAATGGGTATTTAAGCATGATATCCAATATATTTGATAGAAAAACAATTTGAAAATACACTTAAAATTTCAAACGATTCATTTTAAGAATTTCTGTTAGCTTATATTGGAGCCATTGACTAGATGAAAGTCATTCATTTCTAATTTGTTTTCAATTGAGAAGAAAACCATTGAGTGAATATATCAGTCTATACAGAGTTATCCTTTCATGATGTATATGTTTATTCTTTTTCAATAGAATATTTTGTGTTGTAGATCAAATGATCTAAATAGTCAATGCATCGAAAGCGTTATTTCTATAAGATGTATAAAAATTTCTATAAAATGTAAAAAAATTTCTATAACATGTATGAAAAATTTGAACATCTGTAATGAATGTAGAAAGATGTACATATCGAAAACTTCAGTTTATGCGTAATTAACATGTGCTCCCCTTTTACAGGACAGTTTTAAACTGTCTGTTGAGTGAGCTCTTGTATGTAAAAATAAAGAAAGAACATGATAGTGCATATTTGCTCCATTATAATATAACCATCAAATAAAATTTCCTTATTTTCAGTTCGCTACTAAAGTGGACTCTCATTCCTGTAGACATGGTACCAAGAAAGCGAACTTGGAGAAGAACCAAAATCAAAAATGCATTCCTTGTGAGTATAATTCGTATTTCCATTTTTTTCAAATCCTACATATTTGCTTTTCAAATAAAATGCGAACAAGTAGATTAAATTTTTATATTAGGCTTGGAGTTTTTTGAATATCCTCAATTATTAGTCTGAAATGCATGTTTTTTTATTTAGACGTTTGTATTTTGAAATTAGCTATTTTCTCGTTTTCAGATGATTATAACAGGGTAGTTTTAGAATCTATAGAAGGAACACGTGATACAGATTATGTAAATTCTTCGTATGTAGACGTAAGTTATTGAGACTTCCTTTTATTACTTTTGTATAGCTGTAGTTGAATTTAGTGCATGGTTTTCAGCTCAAATTTTAATTCAGTGATTGATTATGTACAGCTTTTCCCTATGTATAGAGTGTATCGCAAAATTATTCATCTCTAATCTAAGACCTTCTTCTGTTGTACAGCAAAATTATTTATTGTTATTGTTGTCCAAAGAGCGGAAGTTGGAGAAATTAGTAGCTCCGATATCGTACCTACAGTCTTAACGCCGATTCTGAACGGACCAAGAGTGTATCGAACTCACCAATAGCAGTCAGCATTATGGAGTCACTATTTCGTTCGGCTAATAAGCCTTCAATCTCCTAATTAACTCTTGGTCTTCTTTGTCTGACAGCGTTTGTCTTTAGCTCTTGCGTAAATCATACTGGCACTTTATTAGTTGATTGGTTATCAACATGCCTAATTGAGACGAAGAAGTTGGACAACAATTGCCTTTAAATAAAGAGCTTGATGACCTTAAAACTGCAAATGAGTCATGATACTGTTGACTTAAGTAAAGATGGACTTATTTGGATTCACATCTTCCAAATACATCTACCAAAATCCTACTTCAAATAATTACTTTTGTAGATAGAGACATTTTGCCTTGGAATTTGCCTTTTACACTCTTTCCCAAGAGTTTATATCTATTCTTAAAACGGGGTCTTTCTGTGTCTCAGGCTTTTAAGGCATGCGCATTTGTATTATTTGATGGATAAATATTTATAGGTGTCTCTTTTCATTTATATTAATGTTTTGACAGACCTTACCTGAAATAGGGACGAGATAAAATGTAGGAACTCACTATGTATGTCCCTTTGTCAATTACGAAGAGTTGTCTGGTATTAATAGGTCTTTTTGTCACTTTCAATGTGACTTATGACTTCTTTTGTACTCAAATGCTTTTTACCAGATATTTGTGAAAAACGATTTGTCCAGTACCTACCTGAACTAAAAGACAGACATGTGAAGACTGACATTCAGAAATCAGTTCACGTGTTTCTCTGAAAAAATCATGATGATGATAATACGCAGTAAACTAATATTCAATTATTTTGACATCTTTAATATTAAACCATAGGCTGATTATATGCACACAGGTAAGTTACCAGAACATTGTTGGTTCTTAATCAAATAGCTGCACTCATATACTTCTCCTCGAAATTTGTTTCTAGATTTCAAAATCATATTATTGGCACAATATTTGCAGTATTTCAATGTTTTCTGTTATCAAATATCGAAATATTACTGAAGTAATCGTTGATCATTTCAGAGCCTACTTAAACCCAATGCGTACATAGTTACACAGGGTCCTACCGAAGAAACAGTGACTGACTTTTGGAGGATGATCTGGCAAGAGAAAGCCAGCTGTATAGTTATGCTAACGAAAACCTTCGATTTTATTAAGGTACAAAAACATGGTAATTCATGAAAAAATGTAGTATGATTCGAAATACGAGGGTTGTTTTCAAAGTTCTGGGAATTGTGATATAATTATAATACTCGTGACTCATAAGCAAAGACAATGGTGTTATGTTTATGCAACTATCTGGTGCAATATTGTTCAAATTGATTCACTTGTTAATTGATGCAGATTTTTTTCACAGCACTGTTGTTGTAACCATGAAACATAGCAGAATCTCAAAGAGCAATTACTTTTTTTTCTGGCATGAAGGTGTGAAATTATCAGAAATTATTCGAAGTCTGCAGGGAGTATTTGGTAAGTATGTCAGAATGAACAGTAGATACTATTTATAGTTGACAAGATCGTTCTGGAACTGGTAGAACATCACTAGAAGACTATCCACATAGTGGTAACCCTAGTGCCTTAGAAATGAGATAAACATTACTGTCGTCAAAGACCTACTGATAGAGGTCAGAATTACTATTCTTCAAATTAGTGTCACCTAGGGATACTTACAGAAGAAGGTCATGATATTTTAAATGATTTCTTTGAGTTAATTCGGAGTATTTCTTCGAAGAGCAAGGTTTCGATTGCACTAAGATGCTGATAATGTTGGTCGCAGAACAGAACCTCAATAGTTATGATACTTGTCGTCCACTTTGAAAGGAGTGAGCCCGTTACGGTGATGAATTTTAGTAAAACCTCCTAGCAAGTTATGAGAAAACATCCATTCCTTATTTAAATTCTGAGAACAAAAAATGCAAAGAATGGCGCAGATCTGAAAAAAAGGATTCGAAAAGTGCTGACTGTCTGTTGGCAGTTGAACCATATTGTATTCTGGTATTGTAAAGGGGATATTTTTATGGATTATCATCATTGCCACAAGCACATGTTGAAAAATGACCTGGAATAAGCGACCGAAATCGTTACAGGATAATCCGAGGTTTCAAGAAAAGCGAGAGATATTGTCAACTATAACGATTCGACGGCTTTTGCACCGACATTATTTTCCGGATCATGCACCGAGCGATTGTGCATGAGTTTCAGATCTAGGAACTCTGTTCCTAGATCTGAAAATATCTTCCGTGTTTTCAACCGAAAAAGCTTTTTGAGGATTATGTTGAGATATAACATTGTAATTATGAAAAAAATTCAACAAGAAAATAATGAGAACTATAGGTAAATTCAATGGACGATGAATCTACTCTGTGATAGTTCATATTTAAATGAGCGGTAATAATAAAAACTTGTCTAAAAATCACTGACTGAACAATAAAATGAACTTTTACAGCATTATCAAGGTGTGATAATCAAGGTATTGATAATGCTGTAAAAGGAGAAACTAGTCGAATAAAGAATTGATCAGTCAGTGATTTTTAGAAAACTTTTTATTATTACCTCTCATTTATAGGTAAATTCTCAGAACTTTGGGAACATTACTGGTACTTGCCTCCACACATTTCTTTTTCTTTTCTCTGTGGACTTCAGAAAATTGTTCCAAATAGTAATAAGTTTTTTCATACTACAATTTTTTACGAGTGTTGGGCTAAAAATTGACATTGTCATTATTTATGCTATTAGTTTTGAGCTTCTTATGATAATTATACTTCTTATAATTATATAGTTTGTTAATAAATATTTTATTTAAGGTTATGTGCGTTCAGTATTGGCCTGCATCCAAAGAAGCCGATGAGACGTACGGCGGTATTAGCATATCAATGATGGATGAAGAAGAATTGGCCCACTTCCATATACGAACCTTCAGACTCTACAAAAAAGATGGCGCTGTGAGTATATAAAATTGTTCTACATATTCTACATTCATTTTTATACTTTATAATAAATTTAAAACATAACAATATTGTTTCGCCAACACAGTGGCTTCATCAGATGTTGATGATAAACTGACTGATAACTCTCCAGTTTGTGATCAACATCTGATAAAGCCACTGTGTTGACGAAACAATATTGTTATGTTTTAAATTTATTATAAAGAAAATCAGAAAACTACTTAGTTTTATTCAAATTATGTATATAGATTTTTATCAGTATCGGCCCAATCGATCAATGAAAGAAAATTACGTTTCGAATTCAAGAAAATGATAGCAATAATAATTGCTGAGCATAAAAAGTAGATGCAATAATTTGAAAATTTCACGAGTGATATTCATTTCGTTCGAATCGATCCATCAAAATTGGAGTTAATGCGACCTTGAGAACCGCCTCGCCAATCCACATCTCGCAATCTCGATCTGGCGAGGGGTTTGAACGAGGCGATACGTAACGTTAGATTAATTATCCTTCATTTCGGAGCTACTCACACGAAGTAATAATCGATCGAGTAAACACAAAGCACTTTGTTTTCTATTCGAAGTTGGCTTATGATGGAATTTTAAGTGGACCATTACAAACCCTCTCGTTTATACTTTTATATTTTATTTATACCATTACAAACCCTCCCATAGAAAAAATTGTTATACGTCGTAAATAATTTTTGTTGGTCTGCTCGACACGATGCATGTTACGCATTAGAAAAAGAGTGGTCTGCAATAATTGATGCACTGGTATTTATTGCCGAAAGCAGAGACGAGAAACCAGCTACGCGATCAGAAGCTACAGGATTGCAGCGAAAATTGCAGCATTTAGAGACAGCAATCCTAGTCATTGTTTGGAATGTAATTTTAGATCGTTTTAATGCTGCTAGTAAAAAGCTTCAAGATTCTCAAGCTGATTTATCATCCGTTGTTCAAATCTATAGTTCTCTGTCTCTATTTCTTGAAGACATGGGAGATAGACAATTTACTGAATATGAAGAGAAAGCCAAAGCACTATCCGGAGTTCACGATTATTATCGTTATGATACTCGTCGCAAAAAAACCAGAAAAATTCAGCCAGATGAGTCACGGGTAAATGAAAGAACACCTGTTTCTGGACAAGAAAATTTCCGGACTAATGTTTATTACCCTATTCTAGACACTCTGAGTGTGCAATTGGCCAGGCGTAAAAGTGCATATGAAAAGCTCTACACAAATTTAAATTTTTTTGATAATTTATTTGGAATAGATACAAATGAATTAAAAAACCTAGCTGATAAATTAGTCAGCAAGTATCCTGAAGATTTGGAAGAGACATTAGGCAATGAATGTATTCATTTACATTATCAACTCGAAGATTCCTTAGCAAATACAGAAGATGTGCGCCCTGCACAAAAAATATGCAATGTACTGCATTCAAGGAGTCTTCGAGACGTTTATCCTAATGTAGACATTGCTCTACGTATTTTTTTGAGTATTCCGGCTACGAATTGTTCCGGAGAAAGATCTTTTTCCACTCTCAAAAGGGTTAAAACCTATTTACGTGCAAGCATAGGCCAAGAGAGACTTAATGCTCTTGCATTACTGTCCATTGAAGCTCAACTAGTCCAAGAAATCAGTTATGACGATATAATCGACGTTTTTGCGCGGACCAAAGTCAGGAAAAAGAAACTTTCAAATTGATTAATATTAAAAAAAATATTTATTATTTATCGGTCTTAAGTTTATAACTTATTTATTTGTCACTGTGCGTCGTATGGTTAACTATTTGAATAAATTCAAACTTCTTACGTATTCTCAATCATGGTTTTAGATCTGGTCGCTCAATGGAGACGGCTGCCATCTCTTTTGTAGATTATGCATATTGCAGCCTAGATAAAGGACTTTCTGTTGCTGGTCTATTTTTCGACCTATCGATGGCATTCGACGTTCTGGCGTTCGGGTTTATGTTCAATAAATATTACAATCTCGGATTCCGAGGCTTATTTCTGAATTGGCTTCAAAGCTTTATCACAGGCAGGTCTATGACAGCTCCAAAGCTTACGATATAAATTCAGGAGTTCCGCAGGGGTTTGTTCTTGGCCCCCTCCTATTTATTCTTTTCGTTAATGATCTTCCAGATCACATTCTTGAATGTAATATTACGTTATTTGAGGATGATACTTCGTTGGCTACATCCGCTGAGAGCCCGGAGAAGCTTACTCTGGTATGTAATGTAGTAATGTGGTAATTTAGTACAGTGCTTTACAGATTGGTATCATAAAAATGCCTTGATTGCATGTTTTTTGGCATTAAAAACTTAAATCGGACATTGAGTGTACAGTTTGGTAGCACTTTAATCACCTCTAAGGATCATGTTAAATTCCTTCGGGTATATATTGATTGTAATTTGAGATGGTGTCAACATATTGATGCATTATGCAAAAAACCGAGTAAAGTTTGCTTCGCTATAAGTTAAATAAAAGATTCTCTCCCTAGAGTGTTGAATGTGTACTATGCTTTATGCTGCAGTCACTTATCTCCTATAATATATTCTTGTGGGGACTCTCTAATAAAAAGAGAGTATTCGTGTCCCAAAAACGTATTATACGTATGATGTTTATTCTAAATCCTTGTCCCTCTTGTAGTCCGGTATTCATAGCATATGGGATACTGACGGTTCCCTGTATATACATATTCAGGAATTTATTGTATGTCAAGGAAAACTATAGTAATTTGGTGAAATTGTCTAGTTCTCACGAATACAACACAAAAAATTCTAATTGTGTTGCTACTTCCTTATCCTCTAAATATGAATCTTCACCTATGTATAAAGGAGTTAAGCTCTTCAATCATCTGCCTGATTCTATAAAATGTTTACCCAAAACTAAATTTAGAAATGTGGTTAAGTTGAAGTTGATAAAGAAATGTTACTACTCTACAGGAAAATATTTCTATGATTGAGGTTTCTGATTATTTTGTAATTTGATACATATTCTGAATATGAAAGAACAATTAAAAAATTGAACACATTTTAAGAATTTCAAAAATATCATAACTATATATTATCAAGTTCAATATAGTTTCGGTATAAAATTAACATCAAAACACTTGGCTCAAGTTTAACTGCAATTCTTTCACTGTAATCTTTTCACTGGCTCGACTAGTGCTAAACTTGAAGCCGCTATTAGTGATGTACATGATGCGATGAGCTCTTGGTGTCAGAGAAATAATCTCATATTAAATGAGATAAGACTGTTATTGTTGAATTTTCTAATGCAAGGCAGACTCGTGACAAAAAATTTAAAACAGATTTGATGGCTGCGTATCTTGCGTGTAAGATTGATGCGCACCTTGGTTGGGGTTGGCATAAAGTCTGCAACAAAATGAGTATATGTTACTACGCTATAATGCAACTTAAATCTAGCCTCAGTGTTGACGATCTTCTCAGAGTTTATTATTCTTTGGTACAAAGTCATCTTATTTACAATGCTTTGATATGGGAAGCAGCAAGTAACTGAGAAAGAGTTTTTGTTGCACAAAAAAAAAAGAATTCTGAGGCTAATTTTTGCTTTGAAGCCCATGGAATCCTGTAGAGATCATTTTGTTCGTTATAAAATTTTAACTTTTCCATCCATTCTGATTTGGAAGGCTGGCAATTATGCGAAAACTAATTTGGAAAATCTCAAAAAGGTGGAGATTCGAGGTATCTCACAAGACATTCGAATATCCTGGTCATTCCGAAACACAGGACGGCACTATTCAGAAAATCTCCTCTATATCTGTCCATTTGCGTGTACAACCGACTGCCTGCGAGTCTGACTTCTACTCTTTCGATCAACAAATTCAAGCAGGAAATAAAGAAATATTTGATTTATTATTATATTCAATTGAAGAATTGTGAGGTCTTGGTTGGTGCCCTATATGAATGTATGTTTGTTTGGAATGGAAATATGTTTTATACAACATTTTTTATATTTATTTACCTTATGTTACTTATTTTCATATTTTGAATGTTTAACTGCACATATGCACCTGTTTGATTAGTGTTATTGCTTATGTTTGACATGTACATGCTTTATGGTCCTACGTACTAATAAACATTATTATTATTACGTTAACAATTCTACATATCTTTCGGGTGATTAGCCCATTATCAACAGTGTTCAACAATATTACTAGAATTCAATTAGTGGAAAATGCATAACTTCTACTTATATATCACAGATCACAGGGTTCAACACCGGATTCAAGGAAAAATCCACGTGGTCGTTGCAAACAGGTAAATTTTTCTTCGATATTTCGACTTCAAGGGTAACTAATCTCTTACCTTTACTACCTGAATGTAACAGATCCGAGAAGTGATTATATTCTAAGCAATGATCAAAAATTCCAGCAGTTGGTTTATTCAACAACCATTTATTATTTCTTAACGTGATATTTTACCAAGTGATAACAGTACATCTTCGCTGTACTGTTTTTCTTTGTTTGTACATCTGAAATTTCATAAGTGGTGAATTATTAGTGCTCGCAATACTTTGGTGGTACTAATGGATCTAATAGAGTACCACGATACGACACCTAAGACAAATAAATCTTCTCTCAGTGGAGCGATTAGTGGCTTATTCCTCTGAATATCAATGGGTAATAAATACCAATCGATTGAGTACCAGTATGTAGTTTTTTGATTTTCACTATAATTAATTCAAAACATGAAAATATTATTTTGCGAACCCAGTGTCTTCATCAGATGTTGATGATAAACTACTGATGTTATGTTGATAACATTTATTGATGATATTGATGGTGAATATTGTCATCTTTTGAATTAATTATAATGAAGATCAGAAAACTTTTTAGTTTCATTTAAATTATATATTCAGATTTCCATCAAGTATCAGCCCAATCGATTAATGATTAATCATAATGATCTAATTCGAATCACTGAGCGACACATAGTTTTGATAATAAAAGTTTGTACAGAGTATTAAAATAAAATATCATAATTCTAACTTTCAGAGGATAGTGGAAGAAAGATTGATATTGCAGTTTCATTTTACCGAATGGCATAGTCACTCATGTCCATTTCCGAACGCACTATTGGAGTTCCGAAGGAGAGTGAGAGCCGTTGTGGGTCACAGAATAAAGTCAAACGAAGCAGGTCCTATGGTTGTGCATTGCAAGTAAGTTCTACTTTTATCTGTGCATCGAAAAGGGTTATACCCTCAATCAGGACAAAGGCACTTATTAATATACCAACAAGAGTCAAATATCTAATTTATGAAAGGAGAACTTGGTGAATTCATACGAGATATTTCATTTAATAATCATAGAAATTTTGAGAGCAACTTATGTGCAGAATTTCCCTGTATACTCGTGAAAATTGTCTTTGATTATATAATATTCGTGTTTTGATTTGTGATTTGTCTCTGATTTTCATTTAGAATTTCAAATATATATATTTGAATATATTCAATCCATAACAATACAATGTCACTTTCGAAAGTGCATCTCATTTGTAATTCTTCTGTAACGTACTCGTGTTTATGATTAATGTAACTACCTATTTCGATATAGTTCATATGGAGACCATTTTTTACGATATTGATAGCATCATCACGCTAACACTTTCGAAGAACAAGTGATATCTGTTTATATGTTGATAAAATATTGATTTTTTAACGGTGTGATAAAACAATTGAAACGCTATGTCAGCAATACTGTCACGGAATAATGTCATAGATATTTCTATCATCCAACACAATAAAACAAGCTCAGGCAGGTTTACGATGTTTTGAGCAGGCAGTATATAACATAATATACATAATTTATAAAAGAACATACTCACTTATCGAATAAAGTATGAAATACTGTGAAACTATCCATATCAGCTATCTTATTGGATTATTTACTCCGAATCGTACACGAATATATGAGAAAAAAATTTTCTATGAACTATATAATTGATAATTGATGAGGCCGATACTTGGAGAAAATTAATATCCATAATATAACAAAATTTAAAATTTTCTTATAATTTAATATAAAATACGCATGACGACGTTTCGAGGTACTACTTCTTTATCAAATGCTGGAATAATGTATTAATCCAGCATTTGATGAAGAAGTAGTACTTCGAAACGTCGTCATGCGTATTTTATATTAAATTATGAGAAAATTTCAAATACTGTTGAATTATAACTATATAATTTCTTGAATATCAACTTAAATTCAAACACTTGAACTTATGATTTACACTTTATTTATTAAATATGAAATATTATTCATTTATATTAAATAAAAATTTATAATGAATAAGGTGTAGATCATAAGTTCATGTGTTTGAATTTAAGTGTATATTGAATTATAATGGATTTACATTAATTAAACGCCGACACTATTAAATATATATAATTTCTTTCAGAAATATTCTGTTTCTAAAATATTACCTGTCTTTATATTTGCTTGGTTTGGTTGATATAGTTTAGATTTGGGTATCTACCTCCATTAATTCTTTATGTAACCTATTTCCTCAACTAATTTCATATTTTGTTTTGCAAATTATAATAAGTACATGTGCTTTTCTTTCATTGCAGTGATAAAAAATCATGTCACTTAGTAAAAGTAATCAAAACTATCAATTATTTCAATTCCTTATTAATATTGTAGAAATAAATATTCAGTCAGATTTTATTAATCTCTGAATGTAGGTTCGTTTTACTTTTCTCATTACCTGTTTCTCAATTTCCAATTCCTAATTGGTCTTTCCTTGAATGATGATATGCAGGAGACATGCTTAGTTTCGATAATCTCGTCTTTGATGTTTCTCGTTTTTTTCTTTTGTTTGAATTCATCATTCATTTCGTCCTATAACTACTTCAATTTCGTCTTTTAGGTCGTATCATTTCATTTGGTGAGATTTAGTTAAATTTTAAGGGATTTATCTTGATTGTATGATCATGCCGGATGTAGAAGGAGGAAATTTATGGCAATGAAAGAGAAAAATAATGAAACATTGGGTAAACTGAGACATTTGTCAATTCAATAAAATTAGAAGTAAAAACAGTCGAAAGTTGCACCTGATCTAATTTTTCATTCACTCCATTCGTTATAATGTATAATTTGAAAGTTTATGTGAGATTTTCAGTTTGAATCAGAATTGTGAGATATTAGTAGATCTCCCCATTCAAAGTCGCGGTCTCGTAATAAACTGTCGTGAAATTTCTTTAATTTGTGTTGTAAATGAGCTTGAATCATAGATAGCAGTATTTGTTCATAAATTTTCATTCTGAAGGATTTATAAGCAACTTTTCTATGTACACGTTGCGAATGGAGCGCCACCTGTTATCACTAATGATAAATGTCACCCGAAGGTTGAGAGGAAAACTTCTTAGTTCAAGAAAGTAGTTCTCATTCATAGGGAACTACAATTAAACGAAGTAACTGAACACTTCACGAAATCATCGAATTTATTCGAAATAATTCAAAATCTCGCTTATAGTAGAAATTGATTTCCTGATTTTGAATGAGAATATTTTTGAAATTATGTGATGACATATTTTGACACTATGACATGAATTATCCTAGGAAGTGGTTGCGTGAGTTCCCAAATATCACCATTCATATTCATGTTTATCGCAGAGAATGTCTGAAAAAACCTACATAACCTCAGCGAACGAAGGAAAACAATAATAGGTCTACAGTTGAGAAATTATTGGCAAGTTGAGTATTGCATTATCCATAAATCGATCTCATAACATCTAGTTTCTTTTCGCCAGTACTGAAAGTCAAGTGAAGAAAAGCCGACTGTGAAAACTATAGTTAAGGACTTGCGAATATATGATTTTATTTTGAGTGACCATGTTTCGGCCCCATATGTTTATATGGGCCAAATATAGCATATTACCATACGAAGTCTTATGTCTAATGATACTTCTCTTCGACATAGATATCTCTGGAATTTAATAAATGTAGTTCTTGCCATCGCCGTCCGTATTTTTATTTCTATATCGCTATCCAATTTGTCATTAATGTTACAACCAAGGTACTTAAATTTATTGACCCTTTCTATGGGTTTATCCTCAATCATTATTTGGGCCTGATTATGCTGTTCTCTGCTGATGATCATGAATTTTGTCTTTTCGGTGTTGATTTTGAGTGCATATTCCTTACCTATCGTATTAATTTTGTTTAGAAATTGCTGTAGATCTTCCAAATCGTTTGTTAAGATGGCAGTGTCATCAGCATAACGTATATTGTTTATTGGGATTCCGTTTATTTTTATACCTTTTTGCTGATTGTCCAGCGCCTTCTGAAAAATCATCTCAGTATATACGTTAAAGTACATATACAGTATATATACAGTATAAAAGGTCTAGCTTTTGAAAATGGGGTAACACCTCGAAATAATTGCAAAGCAATAATTCAATAAAATTTTGTGAAACTTAGCGAACTGTTATTTATTCCATATAATATTAGAATTCTTATAGAATTTGAGAAAATTAATATCCATAATGAAGCACTAATTTAAATGTTCTCATATATTAAATGATACCCATGAGTTTTGTTTTGAGTAGTACAACTTTGATGCTGAATTAATTAACACTGAAGTTAATGGACTGCCTAAACCCTGACGTCCCAGAAGGGGAGGATCAAAAAATTGGCTCGAAACAAAAAAGCTTTCAACGGTAAAAATCCCTGAAAAATATTATATTCAGTGTTATCTCACTTTTGGCGATACAATAAGACTTCTCCTATATATATTTTGTTTTGTTACATGTGCTTTAAACGAAACGTTTTTAAATCCAATCATTTAATTGAACTCCAATTTGGTAAGAATGAATATGATTTGCTCGAAAGGCAGGTTGATTAAACGAAATACACAAATAGAAGTTCGTTTTCTATCACCAAAAATCAGAAAACACTAAATTAACATATTTTTATGGGATTTACACTAATAAACTCATTTCTTTGAGTCAGTACGATGTCAGACTCTAGCAGCCCATTTGGGCAGTAATTTTAACTATGTTAATTTAAAAATACCTACTAAGATGTAAAAAGATATACTTTTGAACCTCTCGCCATTCATATTTTTCAATACTTACATGAGAAAATTTTAATTAGTATTTCTTATAGAATATCTTATATTTTATACAAATATTTAACGTGAATTTATCATTAATTCAATTCAATAGATACTTTTTATAATTTTGCTGATGAATTATTTTTCTAGTGACGGTGGTGGTAGATCGGGAGTATATTTGGCAGTCGACGCAAATTTGGAACTGGCTGAGGAAGATCACAAATTTGACGTGTTCGGTTATCTCAAGAAATTGAGGCAGTCGAGAAAAGGATTGGTGGAAAACTTAGTGAGTAGCAACATCGAAATTTCAGTTTTTAAATATCAAAGTGATTTTAATAATGGGAGGTTTTTATATTTTCCTCTCGTTTTTCTTTTTTCATAAACGATTTTTATTTCCACTTTGATGTCGAGGATACATTTTCATTTACAAGAGGATCATTTCGAGAACAGTAGGTTATGGAGCAGTGTCATCTGTTGGCGCATAGATAAAGTGAATGAATAAATACGATCTCTCTTTGTGAATTTTTGGATTTCATCACCTCGTCGATATTCACAAGTAATGAAAAATATTCTCTATGCAAAAAAGAAACTTTTAATGTGTTGTAGGAGATATTTTAATTCAACATTCACATTCTTCACTTAGTTTATAGCATCAATTTTTATTGATGTTCTAATAGCTTTGTCTTCTTATTTGCTGAGGTATTCAACAAATCTTATCAGTTAACGAGAGATTTTTTCATGTACCTATAATAGATATATTCCGTAGAAATTATATAGAATAAACTGAACGAAGACACTATAAAGACGATTATGTTTTCAACTTTACCCACTTCTAGATTTTTCATTATATTAATAATATGGTAAAAAAGTGTTATTTTTCAGATTCACATCCATTTTATTCGAAATATAACAAATGTGACGTATGTTTCGAAAGGAAATGTCTTCTTCAGACTTTGAATGAACTCTGAACATTATTTATTGCAGTTGATTCGTGAAGACTAGTGAAAGTAATAATTTGAATACTCACTTGATATTTGTTTCGATATACCTACCATTGTCGGGAGTTTTGAAATTGTGTATAAACTCTTGATACAGCGTTTGTGTAGTGTTCATTTTTGCATGCAATCTAGTCAAGTATTTTAATTACATTATTATACTTTCCAACAATTTCATCGAGATGGGGTGGTTGAAGTCACTAGTTATTCTTAAAATGGTCATTTATTATAAGTATTCATGAAAGTTTGCTCTTAAAATTCAATAATTCCTAGCAGTTATTCTTCCACATTGAGAAATGTTATGAAATTCGAATATGTTTTTTCTAGGATCAATACAAATTTATTTACGACACTCTGGAAGATTTCGTAACATGTGGCAACTCCTGGTTTCCAGTCAACGAACTATCCCAGCGTCTGAAGCTGAAATCGGTGAAAAATCCAATAACCAAGCTGAACGAATATCAGAGGGAGTATATGCTAATTTGCAAACAGACACCCAGGTTTACCATTGGTGATTGCGCTGGGGGACACAGGGGGGACAATAGAAAAAAGAATAGGGATGTTCTGATTGTTCCTCGTAAGTAGATACAAAATACCTTAAGAGAAATTTTTTGAGGTTAGAATCTGACGTAGGTACACTGTGGCAAATAAGTAGACATTTTGACTGAATAATGTAATAGTTACGATGTGTACATATCTACATAATGATATCTTTGTTATTAATTAACGATTGATTTATATTTTTCAGCGGATAATTTCAGACCATATCTCACATCATTCCAAGGAAATAGTTTTACGGATTATATTAATGCGGTTTTCGTTGATGTAAGTATAAAATAGTACAAGTTTTCATTGATTGAAATATCTACATTTAATTTTGTTTATGTTCGATGTTGATGTTAATAATTCGTTTTCTATGGATCGCCAATGTTGACTGGCTTGATAAATTTTGGTAACATTTATAACATATTTTGAACTAGTTCGTGAAGTTTGGCATAGATCGACAACGTGTATGATTTGTGACTATCAATGCTGTGGTGATAGTCACTTGTGACTATCAGTTTGAGAACATTAAAAACCGCTGTTTGGGATATATCAATATATTAGATGGACAGTTGATTTTTTTACGATAACTAAACTGAAACAAATTTGAGAATAACGAAGAATTTATTTTATATAATTATATTGTCCGCCTCAATATATATGAACTTCTCGAAATTATTAGATGTGTTTTGATCAAAAACTTGCACATGTAATTATAATATAGAAGGGGGTGTTTTTTAGTGGTATAGAACTTTGAATTGCAATAAAACAACGATGTATCATTCGATTGACAAGATGTTTTTTTTATTCGAAAGATAATCTTGTGGCATTACATTTTAAATATGATTTCTGGCATATGACCGCCACGGCTGGCTCGGATGTAGTCCAATCTGGACGTCCAATTTTCGATGACTTTTTCCAACATTTGTGGCCGTATATCGGTAATAACACGGCGAATATTGTCTTCCAAATGGTCAAGCGTTTGTGGCTTATCCGCATAGACCAATGACTTTACATAGCCCCACAGAAAGTAGTCTAGCGGTGTTAAATCACAAGATCTTGGAGGCCAATTCACAGGTCCAAAACGTGAAATTGGGCGGTCACCAAACGTGTCTTTCTATAAATCGATTGTGACACGAGCTGTGTGACATGATGCGCCTTCTTGTTGAAACGAAGGCGCATCATGGTTGTTCAATTCATGGTTAAAAAAGTTAGTAATCATGGCTCTATACCGATCACCATTGACTATAGCGTTCTGGCCATCATCGTTTTTGAAGAAGTACGGACCAATGATTCCACCAGCCCATAAAGCGCACCAAACAGTCAGTTTTCTGGATGTAACGGTGTTTTGACATACACTTGAGATTATCTTCACTCCAAATGCGGCAGTTTTGTTTGTTGACGTAGCCATTCAACCAGAAGTGCGCTTCATCGCTAAACAAAATTCGCTTATGAAAATCGGGAACAACGGCAATCTCGTTTTGGGCCCATTCGACGAATCTACACCTTGCTTGATGATCGTTTGGCTTCAATTCTTGCACGAGTTGGATTTTGTAAGCACGCAAACCAAGATCCTTCCGCAAAATCTTCCATAAAGTGGATGGACACAGATCCAATTCCTGTGCTCGATGGCGGATGGACTCATTCGGGTCTTCCTCAATGCTACGCAATGCTCTACAATAGCAATAGCTTGTTCTCTGGGGATGCGAGTTATCAATAAGAGTAAACGTGGTGCGGAAGCATTCCATGGTTAATCGAAATAACTCCTCTGATCGACGATTTTGTCAACGATAAAATGGACGTAGTGCGCGATACGTATTCCGCACAGAAACATTATTTTCGAAATAAAATTGCACTATTTGCAAGCGTTTTTCGGGCGTGAGTCTATTCATGAGGAATTGCCAAACCAAACTGAGAATAAATCATTTCTCAGCTCTTAAATCGGTCGCCATCTTCAACAGTAATGCTAACTTAAATTTCTATACCTCAGAAAAAAACACCCGTTACTTATCTCTTAACATAGTCTTCTAATTCAACTCTCTTAGCTATAATTTTGAATTATTATTCATAATATTTGTTAAATTATACTTATTTGAAATATGTTGAGGTTATAATGCATGTGTTTTTCCTATTTTAAGCATCAGAATGCGTTTTTTATTCACTCTTGGATAAACCCACATTTCAGGATTATATAAACCTGTGATTTTCAGTGCAGAGGTTTATACAGTCTGCTTTTGACTATCAATCTGAATATATATCTTCAAAATCAGCATTTTCTATGTCGAAGATTATTTGTTAGATTATCAATGTACTACGAAGTGATGATTGATATACATTATCAGCATTGCGTATATTCATCATGATTATAAAGAATATTATTATTCTTGGCTATCAATAAAATTGAAATATTTAAACATTGTCATAGCAGTTAGTTAAAATATTTTTGATGGGGAACCAATGGGGAATTTAGATCTTGTTTTATCAGTGTTGGGGACACTGTGGAACCAAGGTTGAGAATACTACCTACCACTAACCTACAATACGTTTTTTGTGGCTGATTATCAAATATTAAGCTCATTTATGACGTACTTTAGTCTCAAAATTTTTATATTTGATATGGGGATAAGGATATTTTATTTATTATCAATAAAAGGAGGTGTGTTGATTATTAAAAACATTCAAATTATCAGAAATTATCGAAATATTAATGTTGGCCATAGGCATGAGAATGTTATAGACTGAATCACACAATAATTATTTCATATATTTGATATATATTTCGGGCTATCAACCCATTATCAAGAGTTTAATACTTTTTACGACTAGAAATCCATTGAGACTTCAATACAAGCAGTTGGTTATTTGTATCGATGATGAGTTAATAGTCCGAAACATATGTCGAGTGTATTCACTTTAAAAGAGTATAACTTAATGAGTGTATAATTTTTTCTGTGAAATTAGGGATATACTGTGTCCTTAAAATAATATAAAAATTTCGATTTGATTTTTTTCAGGGCTATACGAAACCTAGAGAATACATAGTTACAGAGTGGCCTCTAAAACAAACGTGCGGCGAATTTTGGTCATTGGTTTACGACTACGAATGTTCAGCTGTGGTTGTTTTGTGCGTTCCACCTAATAATTCAGTGAGTCCATTGAGATAACGTCTATTTTAATAACATATAATTATGTTTCAGAGTTCCCGATTGATTTTTGAGAATCAGTGAATGAAAATTTTCAAAGCAAATTCATAACATTTAATAATTTTAAATATAACGACGTAAAAATAGAAACGGCGTAAATGATTTCTTAGTTGATTCTTAATTTCAAATAATAATTAGATATACAGGATACTTCATGAAAAGTTGAAAATTTTTAATCATCGAGTTTCAAGTATAAAGATTCAACTCAAATTACATAAATAAAATGTTTTTCTGACTGATTTAGATAGTCTTCAATCTGAAAATTGAGAAATTTTTCACAATTTTCATCATTTTATTTTGTTATTTTAGTGGTCTAAAATGTGCAAAATATACTTTCTACCAATACCTAGAAAAATAATGACACTGTGAAAAGGGTAAATATTCATATAGTAGGTGTTGGAGAATCGAAATTGATGAAATTATAATGCATCCAGTGGCGTAGAATTCAGGGAAGATCACCTGATCACTTATCCCCGTCGTACGCCTCTGGTAGTACTGAAAAATTCACAAAATTGGAAAGAAAGCTGAATTACATCAACTTATCAGGCATAATATAGTAATAAATATATTGAATGCGTTTCAAATACATTTAAATTGAGGAATAGAAGGTCCTATATCTCACAAATGGTCACATTCTATATAGTTATTAAAAACTTAGACTTTTTGAGCTCAGTATCCATTAGCTTTTGTATTCCAACTGGAAATGAAACATTCTTGCATTTTTCATGTTACCGGCACCTGCGCCATTTTGCGCGAGGCAATAATTTTAAAAGAATTTATTTTCAAATTATTGATAAAAATTTTTTTTATTATTTTAATTATATATGAAGACATGAAGACAATATCTGATGAAGCCACTGTGTGGCGAAACAATGTTGTTATGGTCAGCTAAATTATAGCGAATATGAAAAAATTTACTTAGTTTCATTTAAATTATCTATAAGAATAAGTTCATTTGAAAATCATTCAATTGAATTTGTGCCGACATGAATTAAAACGTTTCTTTGATTGTCAACTTAAAGCCGCTATTACTTAGTCAATGTTGAGATGATTCTGAAAAATTTTTTTCAATGAAGAACAAATGTTTCCGAAACGAAAAATGAGTTTATAATTATTAACGAATAATTAATAATGAATATTATTTATTCCTTAATCTATAATATAAGACAATTTAACGATTGTTTATGCCATAAGTCGAAAAAACTTAATATCCATAATGAATCATAAATTTAAATTCTCTCATATACTGAATAATACGCATGACGCACGTTTCGAAATACAACTTCCTTTTCAGATGCTAAATTAACACTGGGTATTCAAATTCACCAGTGTTAATTTAGCATCTGAAGAAGAGACTTCAGATACTTCGAAACTCGCCTTATATGTATCATTCAATATATGAGAAAATTTGAATTTGTGTTTTATTCTATAACTCAATTTCAATTTCGTCAATTCTTAGTATTATTTTATGATCAAGTATAAAATTAAACATGGAATTTAAAATTTTAGCAACAGTTTCCTTCGTTTTGGCCTGAGGGTAGAACCCTAAAAAGTATGGACCAGTTTTTACGATAGAACATCTATCTCACAACCACTATAGCAACATAAGAACATGGGTGTTCAGAATCAATAAAAAGGTAAATATCAACAATTTTTCACATTAAACAACAATTTTATTTCAGAGTTAAGTTGTGAAGTTTTCCAATTTTGATGTTTATACGTTTATATTTTGATGAGGTTATTTTAGTTTGAAAATTTATAAACTTTACCTAACTTTACTTAACATATCCTAATCTAACCGAATCCAACCTAACCTTATCATCTTCATCTTATCTTACTTGAATAACAGTGACTAATTGGCGCAGATTATAAGTGACAACATACTGACTACAAAAATGAATAAATTCTTAACGCTATACATTTCCAACTCGAGTATTTAATGAATTTAATCTTTGATTTCTAACTTTAAGACCCTTTTTGGTGACCTCAACATTAGTCGTCACTTGTCATGTTGATACGTCAAAACGAATTCAGTTAAATTCGTAACCTTTGAATTGATGGTTCGAAATAAGAGATTTCACGACAATTTTCCTTGTATTCAGTGATGTATTTCTCAGCAAAAAATAGAGCAGAATTTGTACACGAAAATCATTCTTTCGATTTTTGTTAAATTTCAAAAAATTGTTTCTCTTCAAAACTGTCAAATCCGAAATAAAGATAAGAATTCAACATCAAAGAAACATATTTGTTTCAGTGATGAAACAAAAGATACTACGTAGGAACTCCAAAAGTCACCAAATCATCGAAATGTTTTGCTACCAGAGTGAAATGCGATACATAACCTCAATCTGAATTTTTCCAGATAGTATCGCTAACAGAACTGATGGCCGGTGTTAAGGCGCCCCCAAAAACCGTTCAGTTGTTTCAGTTGACCTGTTGGCCGATGGGACACAACGTACCCACTTCAACAAATTCCCTGGTCGAGCTCATGAATATGGTCGAAAGATGGCGCCAGAGGTCGGACTATGGACCGGTATGCGTAGTTTCACCGTAAGTAGAAAACTGAGGTTATGTTAATATAATTGAACTATTGGCAAAATGTGCCAATTTTCAAAGAAAAATTGGCAATTTTTGTGGTGGTAAAGTAAATATTTTCCTACCCATTTTTTTTGTGTTTTGAAAGAAAAACCTCAGTTCTTTTAGAATAGATATGACAAGAAAATGTTTTTTCAGGGATGGTAGAACCAGATGTGGCATCTACTGTGCGGCGAATGCCTGTATTGAGCAAGTTATTCAACATGGTGAGGTTGATGTCTTCCAAGCCGTGCGAACAGTAAGAAGACATCGGCCACAACTGATAGAAAATATAGTGAGTATGAGTTACTAAATGAGATTATGTCAGAATGAATGGAGTTTTTGAGGTTTTCACATTCTTTGTACGCGTTGGTTTTCAACGTTATTTCTCATTTTCTGCGGGTGTAATGTCTCTACCGCCTACTAGATGGCGCTGTTGTAGAATAATTTGATATCAAGAATCGTCGTCGGAAGGATAAGGTAGTTGGGAAGTATGTTGGTGATTAACATCAACCGACGTCGGCATGATCTGCCGGAGGCTGTGTGAACGTGATCAGCCAAGCAGAACTTGCCGACGCCTTGTACTTAACATTTATTCCTAGAAGGATAATGGGGACTAAATTGTAAAAAGTAGAACAAAGTACAAACCGACGACAGAGAGGCATATGGAAGATGATTCCGAACCTCATAAAAATTCAGTGGATCTCAGTAGTCAAAATCGAAAAGCATCATCGGCGACATGATCTGCCAGACCCTGTGTGAACGTGATCCCCAAGTAGAAATTGCCGACGCCTTGCCCTTAACAATTTTATTTAGAAGGTTAATGGGCGCAAAATTGTGAAAAGTAGAACAAAGTGCAAATCGACGACGAAGAGTCGAAGAGTAAAATTCAGTGGATCTCAGTCAGTCAGTTGGTGATTACAGACTTTGGTTGAAAGATGGATACTGTAATGGAATACCATGTTTTATTGAGGAGGAAACTCTCAGAATGTTACTGATTGCGAGCCTGACCTGTATGGTGATAACTGCCGACACACTGAAACCTTCTAGATTATTAACAATAATGATACATGTATTCCCAACAGATATATATCCAATTACATGAAAAAAATGACGAATAGAATACAAATGAAAATTAATAAGAAAAAGTTGAAAGTAAAGCATGAATATTACAACAAAAATAGAATCAAATGAAATAGTAATATAAAATAGCCAAATGAAACAACCTAAAAATTAAATACAATTTATTACTAAGTCATATATATTCAACAGATGTTGATAAAAATGAAAATGAAATAAGAGAAAAGTTAAAAAAAGAAGGTACCTATATAAGGGAAATACCTCATTGCGCTGTTCTGAGTGCAATGTTAAAATCACTGATTACTGATGAAAATAGACATCACATCGACCCAACATAAATATTACTGATAGGAGAACGTGACATAACATTTGATCGGCTCTAGACATGAAATGTATTCCGACTCAGATGATGCCTTGGTACGCGAAAATTTACTTTGCTGAGAAGAAATGGCGAGTCAGTCGAATTGAGCAAAATTTATAAGAGAAAGTTAGACCATTAACCACTCAACATCAATAATCCAACTCCCAGATTATCGGTTGGGTTGAAGTTGTCGAAACCTGTCGAAAGATATTGACCATAACATCTGAAGTACATGAATCTGTTCTTTGGGTTTTTGGCATAGGTATTTTAGACCTAAACCTCCAGTTATGCACTATGAATTTGACTATCGTGCTGCGGTCAGTAGTCGAACCTGATACTTTTTCTTTTGCCTTTTTCATGATCGAAGTGGAAAAAGACTCAAAGTATTCGTTTGCGACGCCTACAACATAGGAAAAAGCAGGAGTTTTCGGTATTTGGAGAATTAGGTTGTGGAAGGAAAGGATTCTCTTGGAACTGATGAATGTTTTGAGAAAATTTGTCAGAATTATTTGGAGGGGAAGTTTTGCCTTTGATCGGCTGTCTTACCTGTACACATGGCGTCATGGTCTGTTGTATCTTCTTGTTCTTCTATCTACGTTTTTTCTCGGTCGTAGTTCATCATCACTTTGAGATATTCATTTCGATGATCTTCTATTGCTTCGCATGTTTTCTTCGCTTTCTTCTAAATGAAGTCCAGTATTGAATCTCATTCTAGGTTTCTATAATTGCCTTTGTTACTCGTATCTACGTTTTTTCTTCATCGCAGTTTATAAGCTCTTCGAGTTCTTCATGTGGATGATCTTCTATTGCTTCGAATGTTTTCGTCACTTTCTTCTTCATGAAGTTCAGTATTGGTTCCCATTCTAGGTCTTCATGAATATCTTTGTTACGCGCATACCACGAAACTGGTTGTTTTCATTAGCCTGTGTTCTGCACAAACAATTAAATCTATATGATTTTTTACATCGTACCCCCATGTTACTGAACCATAACGCAACTGAGATCTGGCCATGGATTTTTTGAGTGCTAGTTTGACTTTGTTTCCCTTGTTGTATGATTCATCAGTATATATCACTGGGTATAATTGGGATTTCTAGAAGGTGAAATAGTATTTCCATTAAGTATGGTGTCCGTTGTGATCTTTCTAACTTTTCAAGCGATGTGATAGAATGTGGTGAAAGTTCTTCATAATAATTCCCCTTAATTTTCAGACCGAGTACAAGTATTGCTACGATGTAGTCTTGCACTACGTCCTTCACTATCTGCAGAAGGACATCAAAGAGATCAGAGACAAGAGGAAATCTTACGAGGAGAACTGAAATTTAACCGATGCCAAATTTTTTGCACAACTAAGATGAAACGTCCCGTTGAATCGAATTTATTAAGAGAGAAGTATATTATAAAGGAAAATTACTTTGTGAAGATATTTTTGTTGAACTATCTCTGTTGTTAGAGTATTTTATAAGAACTGTTTCCAACTTATATAATCTCAATAAAGACCTTTATGTGATGATTTTAGTATTGGAATATCAATGGTTAATGATAAATTTTTTTATTTTCTCCGAAACTTAACCATGATGGAGAATATTCATGTCGTACTTTTTTTACTGAGGTGGCTCTGAGCCATCTTTGGACTTGTTATCAAAATATATAACCATCATGTATCTCATATTACAATTATCATACTCACTTCTAACGTTTCAATGAATCAGTACTTGGTATCAACTATCATATTTCGTGAAATTCAAGAAACACAAATAAATCACACAAAACTTCTTATACATCTTTGAACGTTTCGTGCCATTTACAAATCATCAAGATTACTCTTGGTCGTTGCTCTTCAAAGCAACAAACGTTCTGTTTCAGATTAATTTTGGAGTAATCTAGAAACATGTTTAACTATCAACTGTTGAAATATATAATTTTAAGGATATATACTATATGAGAGTAATTGATATTAAATATCAAATTAAATAAAACTCTTGGCTTAATGTTTCACGATTATATTCAACACATGCATTTGTTAACATGTTTCGAGCGTTCGAGCTCATTTTCAAGATTCACAGGAGTCTTGAAAATGAGCTCACGCTCGAAACATGTTGACAAATTCATATTGTTTTGAAAACTTCTAAACGTTCTACCAATATAAAACTTATCACAACTACCACAGTTAATTTTATATACTCCTGATTTTTTATTTTTGTTGACCTTAGATTTGTTATTTTGATATGTTTTCTTAAGTTATTTCCAGTACGGTAAGCAATGTTGATGTTATACTTAAAGAGAAGAGATTTGAGTTTTTCACTGGACTTACCGATGTATGTAAGACTGTTATAGTTGATATTGTTTTTGACTAGGGGATAAACCAAACCAATCGCCTTTTTGAAGTTTTTTTTTAATATCCAATCTAAATAATATAAATCTGTCAACTTAATCTCAGGAAAATTCTGTGCAGAAATCATATAATTTGATGGTAGGTTGATTTGACAAGATTAACCTTCACATTAAGTTTCTACTTTCTATAGACTTATTATATTATTAATTGAAATTTCATTGCGAGTTAGCAATGTTACTCTTCATTATTTTGTTGATAGATTTCAATAGGGGCCATTCGCCGTTACCACAAGAGCCATGAGAATCGTCTGTCTCTACCGACCACATCATTATTCCAAAAAGACCATGATCTACTGCATATTGGGCCTGAAAAATAATTAACCTCGTGATCATCCAGCAAATTATGAATTGAACAGAATAATAAAGCCCTACTCAATCAGTAACTCTGTGAAACATTCGATAAATGTCTGTGTTTCGCAAATAAATTATATGGTTATGTTTCTCAGCACAGAAAAAAGTTGGTTTAGTGTGACTTCTTAAATAAATCGAAACACTGCTAAATTATACGAAGATGTTTTGATTGAACGATATATTTCGGGCTTCTAAACTAGTATCAGAAGTTTTATTTATTTAGTTGGGAACTGTTCGTAATGTACCCGTACTAACTATATGAGAAATCCAAAAGACCGCAATTTCATTGCTTATGAGAATACGTTTCTTTACTATTGATTCGATCTCAATTGATTCAATTTCGTCTTTTCTTCATAATGTACCCGATACTTTTGTTTATTCATATATATGAAATTGTTCACACTGATCAGATATTTCGATGAATGTTTCGTTTTGTAGAACACAAAAATTAATTATCTATATATATAAAAGAAAGTCGTGTTAGTTACTCCACTTATAACTCCAGAACGGCTGAACCGATTTAGCTGAAAATTGGCAGGGAGGTAGTTTAGAGCCAGGAGAAGGACATAGGATACTTTTTATCCCGTTCGACAGCATTCCCGTGTGACTTGACATGAAACGTCAGTCACTATGAAAGGTTGTATGTGTCGGTTGAATTCCTACTTTTTTAGCTCAAAATAGCAAGTATAAGTTGCTCAGCGGTAGAATGCACGGCTATTACGCGGGCGGTCCGGGCTCGGTTCTGGCTAATCCATTTTTCAGCTTTTTTTACTTCAATGACAAAAGTTTTCACTAATTTCATTCAATACATATGTATTGAACATAATTATAAAGCAGTTGAATATTCAATTCATATAAAGAACAATTACTGTATTGAAAACAAAACACATTATATTCATTCAAAATATTTTCAATCAATTGTTAAATTTAGGTCAATGACACTTCTGAGGATGTTCTTTGAAAATTTTCGCAAATTTTATCATTAATATTTATATACATAAAAGGAAGTCGTGTTAGTTACACATTTATAATTCAAGAACGGTTGAACTGATTTGGCTGAAAATTGGTTGGAAGGTAGCTTAGAACCAGGAGAAGAACATAGGATACTTTTTATCACGTTCCCGTGGGACGTGACATAAAACGTGGTATAACAAAACGAATATTCCACAACAAGGATAATTATGTCGGAAGGCATTTTACATCAAATTCGTGCCACTGCAAGAAATCCCGACCTTCAGATGAATGAGAAGATACATAATCAGTCTTTGATATTGATCGAAGACATGTGTTACCTCATGTTCGGTAATTTATTAGTCAGTTTAGGTATGAAAGCGACAAATCGTGAAATGAATTGCGCATTTAATCAAGAATTGGAACGGGAACTTTTCCGTTGACTTGAATATGATCACCAGGAATTAGATTTAATAGTTCAAACGAATGTACCCCTTTTGAATCACGAACAAAAGGATGATACAATGATGAACGTAATTGATGCTGGAAATGGTGGTTTATATTTTCTGGATCCTCCTGGTGGAACTGGTAAGACATTCCTCGTGTCAGTAGTTTCAGCCACTGTTAGTGCGAGATCAAACATTGAGGTTGCAGTTTGCTTCTTCTGGAATAGCAGCCACATTACATTGTTAGAAGGATGGCGTACGGATGACTCATTTAGCATTGAAATATCCGTTAAATCTTCAAACTATTGAAGAACTAACATGTAATATTGCAAAACACTCCGCAATTGCCAAAGTTTTATTAGCATCAAAAATCAGCATCTGGGACGAATGTATAAAAACACATAAACGTGCATTGGAAGCACTTCACCGAACATTGAAAAATCTACGCAATTAATGGAGATGTTTTGAAGTTGCATTGCAGAACGATACATCTGCTGAATATTTCTCTGAGCAATTACTGACTATCGGTAATGGTCGAGTACCTGTCGACGAATCGAGCGGATTGATTTCATTTCCTCAGAATTTCTGCAACTTTATCTCATCAAATACATCATGACATTAAACAAATCACACAAAAATCTATGTTTTCCCATGGTCAATTACGAGTATATGTGGCATGTTCTCGGATCGGAGGACCATTTGCGTTTTTTTTTGCACCTGATAAAAAAATGAAAAATGGCGTCTATCACAAGATGCTTCACTAAAGAGTGAAATCCATGCACTAAAATACATGGCCAATCATTAAAATACAACACTTACATTTTTAATTGACATTAATTATCCAAATAATTAATTGACCTTGATAAAATCGAAAGTCTGCTCATTTATTGCCTCTTAGGTGGAACAAAGTTCGCCGGGTCCGCTAGTAATGAATAAAACTTCAGCAGAATTAATGATCACTGTAGAAAAATAAAAAAAGACAAAATTTAGACCTGATGGAATCGTTTTCAAGCAAATCGGCAATAGAGAAAATTGTTCAAGTGAGCATCGAACTTGGGGACTTCAAGATTTCCATATATTTGGTGGTGTGATGAGAAGGAATAGAATTTTACCTGCTACGAAATTACGGACCTCCAGTTTAACCTTACATTCCGATACAATATAATAAATAAATAGAAAGATTGATGCTTTCCTGAACAAGTTTTATCAAATGTCTCATCAATGTTTTGTGCAGATGTAAGTTTGTACGAAAACATCTTCTCGTGTGTTCGGAAAATTATAATATCTGTAGCAGATACGCTGTTTTCATCACATCATATTATGCTGGTATTGAAACAACTATTTTCTGTATCTGTTTTTACTTTTATAATAGGTGATTTTATAAGCGTAGTTTTTTTAATCTAATAAAACACTCAATTTGCAGTATATCTTCAAAGTTCTCATTGAAATTGATAACTTGGCCTTTGCCATTTACAGTTTGAAGATAACATCATGTAAATGTTGTCCGCAGCTCCTTATCAAATGGTCTATTCGGAAGGTTTCATTTTGCGTCACTTTTTCGAGCATTTTGGCCTGTATACCATGTATTACGCGTGTTATGTTATCCTGTAAGGCTTCAATCGTGTTCGGCTTGTCCATATACATTAACGACTTTACATAACCCCACAAGAAATAATTCAGAGGCGTCAAATCGCATAATCTTGACGGTCAATTCACAGGGTCATTTCGAGAGATAAGCTGCTCACCAAATTCATCTTTCAACATGTCCATTGTTTCAAGAGCTGTGTGGCATTTGGCACCGTCTTAATGAAACCAGATGTCAACCAAGTTCAACTCGGTCAACTGGGACAAAAAAAATTTGCATATCATGGCTCGATATAGCTCGCCGTTGACGCTAACGTTTCTTCCACGGTCGTCTTTGAAGAAAAATGGACCGATGATGCTACCAGCACATAAACCACACCAAACTGTCGTTTTTTCGGGATGCATAGGTAATTCTTGTATGGCATATGGTTGTTCATCAATCCAGATGCAACAGTTTTGTTTATTTACATATCCGTTCAGCCAGAAACGAGCCTCATCTCTGAACACAATTTTTCGATAGAACAGCGGATTTTTATTAAGCTGTTCTAAGGCCCATTCATCTAAAATTAGACGTTGTAGTAGGTCATTCAGCTTTAATTCTTGCAGAAGTTCAATTTTATAGGCTTTCAAACCCAAATCAACTCGTAAAATTTTCCATGTGGTTGGGTAACACATGCCCAATTCCTGAGAACGGCGACGAATTGACATTTCACGATCCTCATAACACTGTACGCTACAGCTGCAATATTCTCTTCAGTACGCACTGTACGCATGCGAGACAATGGTTTAATGTCCACCAAAGTAAACTTGGTGCGAAATTTGGTGATAACAGCACGAATTGTTGATTCACCAGGTCGATTATGACGACCATATATGGTCGTAACAAACGATACACATTTTTCACAGAGCACGAATTTTGATAGTAAATTTCAACAGTTTGCAATCGTTGCTCGTTTGTAATTATTTCCATGATGAAATGGCAGAGTACACTGAAAACTTTTCACTTTGACGGATGACGTTTGAATGCCATTACCAATCAGTGCCGCCAACCTGGAAAACTTAACTCTTAAAAATCACCCGTTAGTTGTAGTACCTACGGAGGAATCTCACTTATCCGGCACTATAAAAAACCAGAAGGAGTCGGATTATTGGAATGTTCGAACTATTCAATAAAAATTCATAATGAATATAATAAAGCAGTTTATAAAGAAACTACAATGTATTTGGGTTTCTGTTCTACACTCTTTCGCAACAGTAACATAGGTATCTCAAAATTAACTTGTAATAACATTATAATAATATTTAATTGAAGTCTGTTTTTGTGCAGCTTTTAGAGTTGGTTTGAAAACATCTTCTCGTGTGTTTCGGAAAATTATGATATCTGTAGCAGATATGCCGTTTTCATCAGATCATATTATACAAACTTATGGTTACAAGAAACCATGATGTTTAAAAAAGTTTCATTGAGTAATTGAAAAAGCGTTAAGTTAAAAAAGTGTTATTATATTACCATAGAATTAAAATTTTTTTGTTTTGAAATTTTAATTATAATTTTTCAGTTTTATTATATTGTATTAGTTAATAATTGATGAGGTGATACTTGATGTAAATCGATAAATATAATAAAACAATTGTAAAGTCAAGATTTACACATATATTGAAAGAATACTGCATGATGCACGTTTCGATGAGATACACCTTCTTCAAATGCTACGTGTAGACTGATGACATTTCTCGAATACATACAATAGGTAAACTTAAATTATGAATACAGAGAAAACAGGTAGATAACAAGTAGAAGGGTAGAAAGTAAGAAGTAGTTCATACTGAAACTACTATATAGGAAACTGAGTAATTTTGAAAAGATTGAGAAGAGGGCTTGAGATATAATCAATGTGGCTGTTAATAAATACAAATATTCTGGCAACCTGTTGAACAGCCAAATTGATCATACCTCAAGCCCCCTTCTCAATCTTTTCGAAATTACTTAGTTTCCTATAAAGTAGTTTCAGTATGAATTGATCCTTCCATTTGTTATCTACCTGTTTTCTCTGTATTCATAATTTAAGTTTACCTATTGTATGTATTCGAGAAACGTATCAGTCTACACGTAGCATGTGAAAAAGGTGATCTCATCGAAACGTGTGTCATGCTGTATTATTTTTAATATATGTCTGAATCTTGACTTAACAATTGTTTTATTATATTATATTAGTTTCGTGAGACGTCAATTAAAATTATTGAGTATGACTGTTCGAATAGGATTATTATTAAGTACGCGTTTAGCTACTTCAATAATTGTTACTTACCTTCAGAGCGACAGAACGTTCATTGTCATATCCCACCCACAGTTTATCTTTGTACATTATTGGTACTTGCTGATCATCATCCCAGACAACAGTTGAATCTTTCATATGAAAATCACAGAGCTGAAACAGTTTATTTTCAAAATCTAGGTACCTGCGTCTCGATATGAGTAAGCCTATGACATTAATAAAATTAGTAATAGTTAGGACAAAAATTTATTTGATACAAACGATGAGTAACAATTTTTGGAAAATATTCCATTATATTCTGAAAGTGAGTTATAATAAGAAACACTTTTTCAGATAGAATTTTCTTCATTGTAAGACGCTATCAATGATTTATAACAAAATAAACTTGTTATTCAGTTATAAAGTACAAATGATTTTTTTTCATTTCCATGCTGACATAAAGAAAGTGTATTTCCAATTCTGCCTAAATTATCCATTCCAACATTTCATATATTTCTTATATTTTTCACGCACAAAATTACCACTGGAGTCACCACAGAGTGATGTGATGGAAAATATGGTATACATAACCTTCAGGATAATATTAATCTAGAAATTAATGTTTTTCCGAAAACATATTTTGATTGAATATAAACTTAGATTCAAACACTTGAACTTATGATTTACACTTTATTGACTACATAGCATGACGCGTTTCGTCGTTACAAACAAATTCTTCAGATGCTTACAGAATAAAAACAACATTTTGAAAAACACAGGTATAAATATCAGGGAATTCTGGTATTCTATGACTTTGGTTTTACCTAAGATATTCCATTTTGACATATAATTTCTATTACCTGAATAGGTTTAACAAGAGTGAATTGTTTAATTTTCTATCTGTGCATTGAGCAAATTTCCAGAATTTTTAAGCCGATTTATTTCCACTTTTTCCCTATAATCTAATTGACTACCTATTTCTCTCTATATTGTGTAAAATTTTGAAATTTGTATCAAAAGTATGGTTATCTGTTAATAAATAGTTAGCATAATTCGAATTACTTGTATTATGCGCAAGGCTATATTTATGTTCCTGTATTCTAGTACCGAAATTTCTACTAGTTTTACCTATATATATATATATATACCGGGACATGTTCCACAATTCAATTGGTAAACACCTGATTTGTCTTCTCTTTTAATTTTGTTTTTATTGTTCTTAATGTGTCTCGATAAATTGTTGTTCGTTTTAAATGAAATATTAAAATTATGTTTACTTAAAAAGCTTTTGACTTTTTGACTGACGGTTCCAAAGTATGTTAAACTATTATATTTATCGATTTCTATCCGACTGATAAGGAAGTACTAATCGTAGAGCTTTCCGATAGAGTATTTTGTCAAGAATTTTTGACACTATTTCGCTTTCATAATTATTATTAACCACAATCTGTTTAATGATAGTCAGTTCTTGATTGAAATTTTCTTCTGATAAAGGTATATTGGTTAATCTGTGTATTATACTTTGAAACGCTGCCATTTTATGTGGAAATGGGTGGCATAAGGAGTTATGGATTATGGTATCCGAACGGGAAGGCTTATGGAAAATAGAAAAATCAAATTTATCATTTAATTTTGTCGTCCTTAAGTCTATGAAATTATGGATTTATCAGATTCTATTTCGGTTGTAAATTTTATATTAGGATTTTATTTACTAATTCATAGGAATTTTTGATGGATTTTAGTGGAAGGGGCTGACGTGAAACTTACTACTGGCCCAATAGGGAGATTTTGTTTATGTAATTTGATAAGTGAATAGAGTTGCGGACATTGCGGGTTGGTAAGAGTTAGTCTATGTTTAGTGTACTCGTCTATTAAAACATTAACATCTTTTAACGCATTTTTTAATTCTTAACGCCAACACTATTAAATATATTTTGATGTCATAAATATTCAGTAACAATGAAATATCCTTTTCATAAACCAAAAAGTCTCGGATATTACTTAATTCGAATATTTGAATGAGTCTGTTTCACCTCATCTTTTTCATAAAGATATGGACAAATGAATGTCTTCAGTTATCTATATTGATATCAGATTCAAATTTGAGTATTTGTTGTTCTATGCTGATCGTACCTCATTGTATCCTAATGTGCCAATGTTGTTTGTGTACGGTCCCGGACTATTGGCTGTCTCAACTGGTGCCATCAATCCGTGATCGTTTGGATCTTTAAGTATCATCGCTTTTCCGTAAAACCCACATCCAATGGTTATTTTTTCAGGTTGGGCACCGTATTCTATCCAGTGGGTGATACTTGAATTTGCGTTGAGGTTATCCCTTTGCCACTCACTCTCTTTCGGCGAAAAATAGAGAGGTGAATTTTGTCCTGTTTGCCAATAAGGACTGTGAAAGTCGTATGACATGACGTTTATGATGTCCAAGTATCTAGAATGGTAATATAAGATAACATTTCGTTGAAATATAGAGAATTTACAGTCAAATATAATTAATATATTTGACAAAATTCTCACAATTGCAAAATAAACCGCAAAATGTGTTGGTAAGCGCATAACTCTACAACGCCTGGACCAACTTTGCCAATTCTTTTTTTTAAATGTTCGTTGAAGCCCAAGGATGGGTTTTACGGTCAGGAAAATTTCGAATAATTGCTGGGAAAACCCATATTTATTTTTTCCATACAAACGGTTCCTAACTAAAATGAATGGTCAACGTCTGGACTGATTTCACTATTTTTTTTTTGTTTTTCATTGCCAGGAAAAACTTTAAAAAATTGCGTGCGAAATTAGAATATTTAAGAATAATTTATTAATAATGCAGTATGAAATAATTATTAATTCTCAAAAAGAGGATGTAAAAAAACTGAATATCTTATCACACATTTTGGTTAGTTCAGAGCTATCACAACTAATATTGAAACTTCAATTTAATATAAAATTTTGGTAAGTTTAAATAGACTTATATACACGTTACTAACACAGCACGTGGTATATTTGATTATAAAGCAGAACACATAGTTTCTTTAATTTACGGTTGAAATTTCGTTTTCAAAAATGATAGCTATTAGGTGTACAAACTTAAGTCGCAGAACTCGCAATGCAGCAAGTCAAAGATATAAAAGAGCAAGTCAAACTGACGAGCGTAGCTCGGAATGAAGTTGAATGGAATCGATGGAATCGAAATTAACAATATGAAAAGGTTGCGTTTTACTCCTATCGACCTGCATTCAATCATAACGTTGAAATGGATTTCAGTTCATAGCAAATCGTTGCTATTGGACCAATAAATGTTGTGTGTCAATATTGCAAGGCAAGGTTTTATATTAATAACAAAATACTACCAATGATGCGACAAAATATTGTGCGAAGTGTCAATTCAAATAGACGCTGTTGATACAGCCACCAGAGCCATTATATTCAATGCTTTCCGGGAATGTACTTAATTCTGAACATTTTTTGACTTATATCCAGCTAATATCTCATGTAATTAATGATGAGGTATATGGAACAGGTACTTGATACGAAATGACGAACATGCTTATGTTCAACTATAGAATAGACAGGTTAATAACTTTCAATACAACAAACGTCTCAATACAGGAAATTTTTGAAAATTCGACTGATTTGTAAACAGGAAGTATTGCAGTCCCTTCGTAAGTGAGTAAGTCCCTGGCTCCACAGGGGATAAATATTAAAACCAAGGTAGTGTAGCACAAATAGTAAAAAGAATTAAACTTTGTGAAATTTTGCGAATTATTTCCAATCATACCTACTGAAATAAACCATTGTCTACTTCTTATGTCAATGGATTTTCCTCACAAACTTGGTAGAATAATCTTAGAATAAATCCGCCACCTAAAGGACCTAGTTTATTCAATAATACGGTGAGTATATTCCGTTACTTTTCGTTTAATGTCAAACAAAGTTGTTTCAGTTTCTGAATATACTATCTATAGTTAATGCAACATATTTTTTCTTTCCATTGAAGAAAATCATTTCAGGCTTTATTTCTACTACTTACTTAGTCATTTCAACAACATCGTAAGCAGCATTTATGGGCAACTGATCAACAGCAGCAGTAAGAAGTAGCTCGTGTGGTTCTAGAGCTGTTTTCAGGTCTCTTAGCAGATCAACAAAGGTGTCCTGCAATAATCTATTGGCTAAGAACTGAAATAAACTTAACGAAACGTACTTCACTAAATTGTCGGCCTTCGAGATTTTGTTGGAAATTCTGAATCAAACCGTGATTGAATGAAAATTGAATGGTAAAATTAATCGTATTAAACTGAGAAAAAAAAGATAAGTGATTAATGTCTCAAGGGCTGAAATAGAAATATAAAATGAGAGAGAATGAAGTAAATCAATGAAAAATAAAATGAATAAATTCTTACCGTCGATGGACAGATGCATGGTTAAATCAGATATCAATTCAACATTACGTTTCAGTCAGTTATGTATCTCCAACCGTTCTCAAGTGAAAACTATATTTTATATCAAAAATGTCTGAAACTTCATTTCATATAAATTCTTCTTTATTTTTGGTATTTCAGTTTCTGCCCTGAAACCTGCCCCTGGACATTCATTAACCTTTTTCCATATTTTCTCAGTTCAATCCAATTAACTTCTTCATTTAATTTTCATTTAATCATAGTTTATAATGAAACAATATTTAGAATTTTCTAATAATTTAATAAATCCGCATGACGCGTTTGTAAGTACTACTTCTTTATCAAATGCTGAATTAACACTAGATCTAATTTTACAAACCCAATACATATAGCTACTCTCACAGAACATACCAGATATGTTCTATGACTAACCTGGAGTGAGGACCATAGAGTACAACTCTGTAATGTTTAACACGAAAGAAAGAATCGTATGCCTGAAATTGACCACAGAAAATCAGTTTCTTAAGTCAGGTATACCAACTAAGAATGTAGGAAAATATATGAACTAATTATATAAAATAAGATTTCTAAGAACAGTTAAGGAAAAATTGAAATTTTGAACTTAAAAAAACATAAAATTGAAAGTAAATTAACTAAAAAATAGGTAACAACAGGTAACAGGTTGCGTAACGCGTCATAGATAGTTATTAACTATCTATGTTGATGTTACGATAAAATTCTAAATATTGTTTCATTATGGGTATTAATTTTCTCCAAGTATCGGCCTTATCAATCATCAATTTAATCATAGTTTTTTCCAGAATTTGAAACTGAATTTTAAAGCAATGGAAGTCCGACAAAAAGTGAAGAATGTAGATTGTCCAACATCTTTAAATAATTACATGTAATCGATACTGAACTTTCGCAAAACTACTGGAAATTCATGATTAGTAACAGATGAATAGAACATTCATTTGATTTAAAATTTCACTATAATTGAGCATTTTTTTGTAGACAACACAGCAGAATGCGAAATATTGTGAAATTTTCAGCCAATGGATTTTATTAATTAGGTTCATGTTCATTATTTAGCCCGTCAGTGGATAAAATGCCCAAATTGATTGAAAATATTTGATGAAATTGCTGTTTTGCATTTACTGAATAAATCTATAGGATGATGAAGGAATTATGAAAAACAATTATTTACAGTAGATGCAGTGGCGTAGCTGGTAAGTAAGGGCCCTGTGGCAAATCAAAAAATGTGGACCCACTGTTATCTTAACTGAATAGTTTTTATCAAGTAAAAATATTAAATATACAAATACTTTTAAAAAGCTAATCTACTTTGATAGAAAACTTGTCAATTTTGGGCAATTTTTGTTTACTATCTTCTCTTTCTTGGTGTTGCTTGCGTTCAAATACACCACTGGGTTTCTTCTTTTTGTCCATAATTTTCATAATTCAATTTCAGTGTTTCACGATTTATTTAACAATATGAAATAGTCAACATGACTTGTCAATGAATGTCATGAATAGTCAACAGTCTTGAAAATGAGCTAACGCTCGAAACATGTTGACTATTTAATATTGTTAAATAAATCTCGAAACATTAAGCCAAGAGTATAATTTGATTTAATATATAAATATATATTCCTTCATTTATATTTTCTTATTTTCCCTAGGTATAACTTTCGAATTTCTCTCAACTGATTTGTAATGATTAAAGTCGGGTTGCAACCTGTCATATTTATTTTGATAATGGGAGAAATTTCCAAAAGATTGAACGAGATTTCTGGTAAGTATTTAAGGGCCCCGGGGCACTGCCCAGCATAGCCCCTAGGTAGCTACGCCACTGAGTTGATGAAAATAAAATATTCAATAAATACCTACCTTCTTTTGAGGATATTCCCAATCGATATCGATACCATCATAATTATATTCTTTACACAATGCTATGGTACTTTCTGCGAGAGTTTTTCTTTTCTTTGGATCTTCAGCTATATTTTCGAAAACAAGAATATTAGCGTTGGCTCCACCTACACTGAACAACGTTTTCAAATTTGGATTAACCTTCTTCAAGTCGCTAAGACCTTTGAAATTCCCTAAAAGCAGAAAGAGTGGAAATTTATGTATAAGTCGAAATTAATTGGATGAGAAAATACTTTGCTAAGATTGAGTAACAACTGTCAAGCAATTATTATAATTACGTGAAATTATGACTTGAGTTTCCCGATTCAATTTATATTGAAATATATTATGGTATAAATAGAAAATAATTGGTTAAATTGCGCAAAAAATTAATTATTCGCTCGTTATAAAGTTTCGACATTAACTTGTTGTCGGTATAATAGAACTAATTGGAAGCAGAAAATCCGATTATTTGGGATAAAGAAATTCTATGGTTGAAATGGTAGGTGCAACTCCGAATACTCTTCTGTTTTATCAGGAGAATTCCAGATATTCTTCTATTTTTGTACCGATATTTCTTCTAGTTTGCCTAATGAAAAGTATGAAAATCCACATATACAATTTTTATACTCAAGTTTTCGCAAGAATTATTCATTTGTCTACTACATGATCAAACATAAAATAAGGACATCAAAATTATTTTACATTGAATGATAGTTTTGAAACTTTTTCTACTCTACGTTTAAATATTTATATTGAGATATATTGTAAATTGTGTTCTACCAAAATCATAAAATACGCCTGTACTTAAATTGAAAAGTGTATATAAGTCTATTCAAATTATGAAAAGCAGATATGTAGATACTTATATGCTCATAGAGACGATCAATATGGCAATGACGTCAAAAATGACAGATGTATAACCCTTCAATCCTAACAATGACTTAATAATGACGTCAATAATTTAATCGCTTAAAGCTTTGGTAACACATTGTTCAAACATTTCATTGTTTGGATCACACACTTGCTTCGATTACCCAAAAAAGTTATGATTACGGTGATAGATGTTTGGGACTCTCAACCTATTTCAAAGAATTGAAACACCTAATGGTTTTGAAATTGAAGAAAAATTAATATAGCTTTGTGCATCTTATGGTCGCACACACTTTGCTCAACTCCACAAAATTAGTTGAATAAATTTAAAAATGCAATAGTGTAATCATTTATAATTGTGACTCTAAATATTTAGGTTCGTGATCTGTAGCAGAAATTTAAAATGTTCTTCTTTGTTATATCACCGCATTGGAAACCCTGCAATCCTAGGATTTCGCTGTAAATTCAAAAGATAAATTTTGAGGATACAGATTATTCTCTTACAATTATCTCGTCAAGAATGATCATTTTGATTTTTTTTCGACTAACTCTTTTCAAATATTTTATTCAGTGTCATTAGCATCAAAAATGTGTGCGAAAGCTTATACATATTTTCATTTAGGTACCTAAAGATCGCTAGTTTACTTACGCAATATATTGACATAAATATATTACATGAATATAGACGTTGCAATTCAAAGTAGTTACCAACGAGTGTCTACATGTAAACTCTATGATCTGAAGGATGTTTTCTATTGATTCTTGCAGATGGAGTTCTGAAGTTTTCATTACTTGGCATTTTTCACCTGGGAGTCATAAAAGGTGATGAGAAAATGAACTCTTCGTAGTACCAAACAGTTTGTCCGGTACTTCCATCAAGTTGGCATCGATTTCAATATTCTCTCATATTCATCCATTGAAGTACGATGATGGAGCCATTACATCGTACATGTTGACATATTTCAATTGGCTACTATATTATTTTAATATTACTATATTTATTTTATTTTTTTTCGAATGAATGTCTGTATATATATATATATATATATATATATATATATATATATACAGACATTCATTCGAGAAAAAAATAAAATAAATATATAATATTAAAATAATATATTGAATATATATATATATATATATATATATATATATATATATATATATATATATATATATATATATATATATATATATATATATATATATATATATATATATATATATATATATACTTATATTGTCTTGTAATTTGTAGATGTTTGGGATTTAGTGCTACCTGATATTCATTTACCTTTGACGATATCCAAGTCATTATCTTCTATAGCCAATGAACCATCGTCGTTCAGGCCGAGAAAGGCATAGAAAATATGGGTGCATAGATTTGCCGGTATGTCTCTGGATGTTATCCTACCATTACCAGGACGATAAGCAGCCCAAGAAGCATAGTAGCAATTCACATTATCTGAAAAAAATTTCAAATCTTATGCGTGGGAATGATATTGATAGAATTTTACAAAACACGACGAATTTTTGCAAAAATAATGTACTCGCCAAGGTTTTCGATTTAAAAGATCCTTCTATTGTTAACAACTACAGGCCAATATCCATATTATCAAACATTTCAAACTTATTGAAATTGTGATCTATAATGCTATATATCCAGCCGTCAAAAATAGCATCAAGATTGAGCAACATGGATTCATGTCAATGAGATCTTGTTCAAGCAATCTAATACTGTTTTCACAGTACACTTCTGAAGTACTAGCCTCACCAACCTTTTTCATTCTTACCTGGTTGACCGACGTCAATTCTTACAGCTGAAGGGTATACAGTCGTCTGAGTTTATACCTACCTTTGGAATACCTCAAGGGTCCAATATTAGACCACTGTTATTTATTCTGTTCGTAAATGATCTGATGGATAATATTCACACACATTTGATGTTCACAGACATCACCCAACAATGGGTAATGTCGTTTCTTTTACAAGAAAAAGAGCCCGAATTGACTGTGGTTACAGCGTTGGTGGTCAGATTCTTTCACCCCCACACATCACCCAACTTATTTAATCTACTGCGAAAATATATGGATTCGTTATACGTAATGGCAAATATTTTAATAATTCCTCAACATTCATAGGACTTTTTAATACTCTAATCCGTAGCAAGTTGGAATATGGTAGTATGATCTGGCATTACACTTGCCCATTTACACTTGCCACCAACGCTATCTTGAGGCTATTCAGAGAAGGTTCTTGAAATTCTTAGTTTAGAGGGAGGATAAAGTTTATCCTCAGAGAGGAGTCACTCATAACGAATTATTGAGTCTATTTAGTTTAACCTCATTGCAGAGCAGGAGAGCAACTTTATCACTCAAATTTTTGTACAAATTACCGCACAATAGTATTGATTGTCCTCCTCTCTTGTCCACTTTGAAATTTCGTGTTCCTAGGAAAAATTCTCGTACTACAGAATTATTCCACCTAGAGACTCCGAGGACCCATCCCTAATACAATCCCCCATTTGGTTTATGGAGTCTACATTCAATAGAGTTGCCAATAATTGTGACATTCACTTTGACTCCATAGAATTTATTATCAGGAATTATGTGAACAATGAAAATTGACTAAAATGAATTGATTTAAATTGAGTTCTTTGTAATATCTCATTGAATGCTATAATGTAGTTATTAGTTACCATTTTTCTCAGATTAGATTGAGCTCTTTGCTATATCTTATTCATTTTAATTATTCAGTTATGTATTCAACATTAATATTATTTTCTGTTATTGGGCGTTTTACCTGTTGAGAATAAAGAATTTATTATTATTATAATGTATCTATCTAAAAAAAAAAACAATTTGGGTATGCTCAGACCACGACAATGTGTCAGTAATTTTAATGAGAGGTAGACTTCAGGGGAACATTTACGAGAACATTCCGTTTTATTCATTAAATTGTCTCTCAATCCTCCATAAGATAAGGTGTCAAGCGGCTTTATCAAAAATAAATAAACTTATCACAATAACATTAGCTAAATGCGAATGACGTTTTAACACAATGAAGGAACAGATAAGCAATTTCAGTTATATAGAATTTCGAATACAGCAGTCATCACTAATCATTTATATTTATCCATAACTTGAGATTGTTCAAATATCTTTTGATCTACTTACATCTTTTTCGATTGATAAGCAAGATAAACAATACAAAGAGAACGCACTTGAGTTTTTATCGTTGTTTTTATCAGAAATTATACTTGGGTAAATGAGTTTAATTATTTCCGAGAAGCGTTTATGAATTTTGTATTACGAAACTGGATTAAAAATAGGAAGATGATGCTTTTTTATGGAAAATTCTTCCATAAAAAAGCAGAGATGGGCCTCACAAATATATTTTTGTAATGAACGAGGGATTTAAATGTGATGAATAGGTAATGTCGTTCCATTAGAAACCTAAATTTTTGTCTTTTGAACTTTTCACATCATAATGAATTCGAATGAACTGAATGAAAAACTCTGGTTTGTTTTCGCAGCATGATATATTGTTTCCTCGACAATCGTTTCGATGTGTTACCTAATTTGGAGAAGTTATGAACAGCCATTTTGGGGATCACATAGTAGCAGTAGTAAGTTTAATAATGTTCTAAACGTATGATGAATAAACAGTAATAAAAATACAAATTTAAAATAAAATAATGGACATCACATTGTCTTACGCACGTTAAGAATTCAGAATATAAAACATATTGAGCATTGTAGTTATGAAATAATTTTTTTAAAAACGGGAAATAACTCGCATATACGACTATAAACACGCACAATGAATAGATCAAAAACAAACCAAAATAAAACATCATATGCAGTTAAAGTTAAATTTAAAATAGTCAGTTATAGAATAGATCACTCTGTCTATAAAAAACGTCTTAACGATGTTATTGAATTTTAATTGGGATACCTCAAGAACTCTCACAGGCAGTAGTTATTCTACTGAATAACTTCCAGCTCAGAAAGTTCGCAGGAATTTGGAAAGCCTAAAGGAAGACGATATAACATCACTTCTTCCCCTGATGTTAGAGAATTGAAAATCGCTATTGCGAGGGACATAGTGAACATTTGATATGGCGCAAAGTAAACTCTCGTAAATATGAGGCCCCGGAAAAGACAAAATTCTAAGTTACCTAAGTCCCCGACAACAAGATTTGTAGTCCATTCCAGTAACAATTCTCGCCATGAGACGCTGGATCCTCAATCCTGCAACTGAAGTGACATCAGCCACGTAAACCATACATTAGGCGAGACGAGCTAGCGAAAAATAGACTGTCCTCATAAGAGATAAAGAAACTGACGATGATAAATTCCTCAAGATGTATACACCTCTGTTAAACGCCTTAGACAATTCCTCAAAATGAACAGACTATGTAAGCCTGGAATCTAGATGGATTTCTAACTAAGAAAAATAATTCATTTGGTCTTATCGTTATTCAACAAATTATGGTTTGTACGAACCAACTCTGTGCCCTGCGCATTGGTACTTCCGAAGACCTTAACCTCCTCGATGTCTAGGTCACACACGGAAAGAGTCAACATGTTCAATAATTCAGCGTTCTATGAGGTTTAGAGATTTAGCGGTTAATTTCGATCCACAACTATCATTTTCGACACATATCCATAACTCTGAGGCATCTAGAGAATATGGTTCCATCTTGGGTTGTTGTAAAAACATCGACAAAACGTAAACTGTTTCTGTCTTATATAGGACCTTCCTCAGATCTCAGTATATGCTTCAGTAATATGCGTTCCTAACTACAGTGTATGTTTATCAACTATATGGAAATTCAGTACAAGTTCTTTAAATAGGAGTATTTTAGCTTCATGACCAAGGGTTTCTATTCTACGGATATATAGAGACTATGGATAAACACCTGTTTGTGGCGGGGTTATTTTTTGATCTATCTTCGGCATTTGATTCACTATCCTTTGAATTTATACTTGATAAATGCTACAATTTAGGTTTTAGAGGCGTTTTTCTGGATTCGTTACCTTGAAGAAAGAACTATGGTAGTGATAATTGGTGAGAGTTATTGTCAGAGATATGATATTGCTCCTGGGGTGCCGCAAGGCTCGGTACTCGGACATCTTTTATTCATATTATTTGTAAACGATCTGCCTGCGAAGATGTCACTATTTTTGGTGACACTATTGGCCGATGACTCACTGGTGGTTGTTTCTGACAGGACTCCTGAAGAACTTCTGGAGACATGTAAATGCATTGTGAGGGAGTTTGTAAATTGGTGTCGAAATTACTGTCGAAATTACTGAATGTTCATTTGTTTAGGGTTTCATTCATTTGAATAGAGCTCAATGCTGTTAACAAAGGCATACTATAGTCTGGTAGAGTATTTCGATAATTCGAATGTACGCAATAATGTATGAACAAATTTTTTGTATCATATGTTTGTTTATTTTTTCACCATGAATATTCCTCAGCATATGAAATTGTCTCAAATGTTCAATATTTCTAAGGTAATTTTCTCGAATATTGTTATATGTTATTGTGAATATAAACGTAAACTTGAACCAATATTTTTGATCGAGGCTGAATGGAAGATCAGACTTAAAACTGGATTCAGTCTATTTGTGAGCATTCTTCTCAGTTGTAATTATTGTATCAATTGAATGAATGTAATTTTACAATGTAAAGAATGTTTCTCAATAAATTTTATTATTTTATTATTATTCAAATCAGGGTTTTCCGAAGGATATTTAACTTGAGAGATTTCACTTCCATTCATTAGTGCAGCAGCGTATACACTCTTTCATCGACAAAATTTTCAAACTCTTGAATTTTCTGATTGATTATCTGTATTTGCTAATCAGGTTGAATACTCATGTACTTCGTGTGTACAGTAGAGAAAGCACTATTTTTTATTTCCAGACATCAGTGGATATGGATATGTTCAACATTTATAATTCTAGTATCCGACGCATATAAGACCAATTTGTATAGGGGGCTATTGTGTCGTTTTATTTTTTTAATCAGGAAGAATAACATTTTACGATTGAGTCGTTTTGAATCGAACTTGGCGAGCTAATAAGAGTATTTAAAATAAACTCAAACCTTAAAAATATTCTGTTAGTGTATACTGTCAGGAAAATATAACCTTTCGAATAACAATAAATGATACCATAATGTTGAGCAACTCTGTGAAATCTAATGAATTTCAGTTTATTAAACAACACTCAATGAGCAAGTTGCAGTTAGAAATGATTGTCGGTCTATTCGTTCATGAAGGTTGTAGTTCCAGAATAACTTTTGTTTGTCATTCATACTCAAAAAAAAGGATAGTATAAAAGCGGAGGATTATATTGTTTCTTTATATGTCTTTATATTAATGATCATCTTCAAAATCGCCTTCTGGTCATTTTTGGGGCTTTGTGAGGTTTCCAAGATTGATAATTTTAGTGTAAAATTTTCGAGTTGATTCATTTTGAATTTGAATCTGTTTGAAAATCCAGAATCTTGGATTGTTGTAGCCAATATCAGAAAACAGCAACAATCTATCTTGAAAATGAAACTAGAATTTATTTCTCGCAAACTACTCAAATAAAAAAAACAAAAAAGAAGAGAACATTGATTTTGTCAAAATACTGAACTATTTCGAATGGTTAGGTACGTATAGTCCAAGACACAGGCAAATTCCATGAGAATTAATCCGTTCACTCTTCATTTGTTTCGGGCTGCTAACCCATTGTCAAGATTTGATACAAGTTGAGTTCTACAAAGTGCTTTTCGTAAAGTCAACTTATATTATTGATATTAGTGCATCATAGGATCAGAAATATCTCGATGGACTACATAAGTAATTTAATCTTCTCTCTAATACTTCGAATATTCTATTCAAAATATGTGCATGCGTCAACAATGGAAAATGTAAACCCCTACCTAATACCTAAACACCCTTAGAGCTCATTTTAAGCGAGTATCAGATAATACCATTCAGTAAAACGTGTATCTGAATGAATCCGTCAAGTCCCAGGATGATACAAATCCGTTTTTAATATTTTAAAGCAGATATAAATTAGCTTGTTGCTTAATTTTTCAATAAAGGAGTCATAAAAAATTCGGAGCTAGGCCTGCGATACGATTATCAAAACAATATTATGAATAATTCTTCAGTTTAAATGTTTTAATGTAACTTCATTGAGATATTAAGGTTGAACATGTGAATAGAATGAATAAAACTCATGAATTGAGGTATTGCTATCTTATAGCTTGAATAATTATAATAAGTATATTATTAATTAGCTGACCCAGCGAACTTTGTACACCCACTTATTTTTATCCAAATATTTTTCAAACAGCCCGAAAGTCATACTATTTGTGCTAGAATATCTTGTTTTTAATATTTATTCCGTGTGGAGCCAGGGACTGACTCTCTTACAAAAGGACTACAATACTTATTGTTATTTCAAATTAGTCGAATTATCAAAAAACTCCTATATTAATACGTTTGATGTATTGAAAGTTATTAACCTGTCCGTTCTTTAGTTGAACGGCTTGTTCCTAATTTAGTAGCAAGTACTTATCCCATATAACTCATCATTAATTATATGAGATATTCGCTGAATATAGGTCAAAAAATGTTCAGAAGTTAGTCCATTCCCGGAAACCAATGAATATAGTGGCTCTGACCAATAGCGGCTATTTGAATTGACTCTTCGCGCAATATTTTGTCGCATCATTGGTATTATATTCTAGTCTTAGGTCCACTACTATTCTCCTTATACATCAATGATATTGTTTTGCATGTGAAAAAATGCTCTATATGATTGTTCGCAGATGATAGTATGATTTTTATTAGTGGTAAAAATATCCAGACCATGACAGAATGGATCAATAGAGACTTGGCAGCAATAAATGAATGGCTAAGCGATAACAGTTTATCGCTGAATGTTAAAAAGTCTAAATTTATAGTTTTTTTGGTACAAGTAGAATTCTTAAGGTAGTTAGTAATGAAAATATAAGTATTAAAATTGAAAACCAGAACATTGAGAGGGTAAAACTTGTTAAATACTTAGGCGTTATGTTAGATGAGAAATTGAGTTTCAATGATCATGTCGACTTGATATCGTCTAAAATCTCCAAGAAAATCAATTTTCTCAAAAGAATTGGGAAAAATCTGACCCCATATATGAAGTTATTGCTCTTTGAGTCCATAATTATGCCACACTTTGAATATTGTTCCACTCTGTCATTGGGATTGAGTAAAGAAAAAACTCAACAGTTACAAAAGTTACAAAATAGAGCTATGCGAACAATTTTGAAATGTAATAGATATACCCCAATCCAAAGCATGCTAAATTGTTTAGAATTGATGTCAGTCAAACAAAGAATGCTTTTTGCTACATATATATTTATATTTAAAGTTAAAAACAAATTGTTTCCATATAAAGTAATGAAAAATGTAACATGTGTCAGTGATGTGCACAGTCATAATACAAGAAATGCTGACAAGTTATACATGCAAGTTTCTAAGCATTCTAAACATAGGAAAAGTATATTTTATGAAGGATTTAACGCATATAATAAATTGCCTAGCTCCATAAAAACAATTAGAGACCTTAAGGTATTCAAGCGTAAATTAGCTAAGTTCGTTTTAAACATAAAATTGTAAATAATATACTTTGAACCTGAATGTATGTATGATTTTGTAATAGCTAATGCTAAAATAAATATTATTAATCAATAACAGTTAAACTTTGTCTTTCAATATCGATATTTCATTGGTTGATTAATTTGAACTGTAATCTATTTCCGTTATAATTGAACGCAGGTCGATTTAACAACCATTCCGATTTTGTTCCGCGTTTCATCGATGGTTTAATTCCGAGTTCCGCGTTTCTCGATGGTTTAATTCGCTCTTTTATATCTTTGACTTGCTGCATTGCGAGTTCTGCGACTTAAGTTTGTACATCTAATAGCCATCAATTTCAAAAACGAAATTTCAACTGTAAATTAAGGAAAACTATGTATTCTTCTTCATAATCAAATATACCGCGGGCTGTGTTAGTAAATTGAATGTTTGTCTATTCAAACTCATCAAAATTCCATATTAAATTGAAGTTTTAATATAAGTCATGATAGCTCTGAACTAACCGAGATGTGTGAAAAGATATTCAGTTTTTTTACATCCGCTCTTTGAGAATTAATAACTCTTTCTTACTCTTATATTAATTAAGTATTGTTAAATTTTTCAATTTTACACGCAATTTCTTAAATTTTTTCACTGACGATAACCAACACAACAAAAAACATAGTGAAATCGGTCTAGCCGTTGACTCTATATTTTAGTTAGAAAATGTTTGCATGAGAAAAAAAATGGTGTGATTTTAGGGTTTTCTCAGCAATTATTCGAATTTTGCGTGCCCTAAAAACCACCCTTGGACTTCAAAGAGCATTTTAAAAAAGGAATGTGCAAAATTGGTCTGAGCGTTGTTGAGTTCTGCGCTTACCAAAACATTTTGCGATTTATTTTTATATTATAGATATATTATTATTATCATTAGAATACGTGAGAACCAAGATCTGACGTACGGTCGGCCGATTTGAAGATTGAAATGATTTCAATTTTTTATTCAGTCTCTTAAAAAACGACGGCTTATTATCAAGAACAGCCCTTGGTTTTTGAACTCACATCTATCAAGAATATGACTATCCACAGTATAGCCTAGGTAGATTTGGGTCAACTTTTGAGGAAATGATGACGCTTTACGCTTACTGATATATAGTTTCAGTCCTTTATTGGAACACCTGCATGAACAGCATCTAAGGAAACCACTAACCTGATACAATAACGACGTACAAGGTCTGGTCATAAGAGAAGGTGAATTTTGAATTTTCGTGGGCTGTACAAATTCGATTATCGAGTATTTTGTTTTGTTCTGTTAGTACACATACGTTTTCCACATGTTGAAATGAAGAAAACATTGAAACAGCGAAGAATATGGTTTGCAAAATCGTGGAATCATTATTTGGGAAAATGCCGAGGTTGTTGGCATAAAAATGGGTTCATGCTATGCAATTTTCTCGGATGTTCTGGGCATGAAACGTGTGGCAGCGAAGTTTGTTCCGAAATTGCCAAATTTTGAGCAAACGCAACGTCATATTAGTATTGCTCAGGAGTTGTTGAAGGACGTCAACGAGGATCCAGATTTGCTCAAAAAGATCACAACTGCTGACGAAACGTAGGAATATGATTATGATATCAAAGGCCCATGCTAACCAGAACCAGTCATTCGATCAAATGTTCGATCAAATGGGCTCACCGTTTTCTTCGATTACTATGGCGTAGTGCACCATGAGTTCTTGGCAACAGATCGTACGGTTAATGAGGAACACAACAAGAAAGTTATGTAACGTAATAATGTAACGAGAATTAATACGCTCAGATAATACTCTAGCTCACATAATGGGTGTTTTTTAGGCCAGAAACAACACCGTTATCATGGCTCAACCATCGTATTCGCCAGATTTGGCTCCATGCGACGTTTTCCTATTCCCAAAACTGAAGGGACCAATGAAAGTAAAGCGTTTTGCCACAACTGATGAGATAATGTCGGAATCGAAGAACGAGCTGATGGCCATACCGAAAAGCGCATTGCAGAAGTGCTTCGGCGATTAGAAGAAGCGCTGGCATAATTGCATTTTATCTAAGGGGATTTCTTTGAAGAAGTGAATATTAACGAATGAATAAATACTTTTCGAAAAAATTCAAAATTCACCTTTTTTCCAACAAACCGCATACATCAATAACAGCACATATTTTCAAATCATAACGAAAAGCAGATTCATGTTATTAAGTAGTAGAGATAGATATATAAAAAAATAAAAACGTGTGCAAATTGAACCTCTGTGGTAAATCGGAAGAAGCCGAATAGAGTGCAGATTCACAACTTTCATTCTCAACATATTTGAAACGATCTGAAAACTATGGATGCTACCATACTAAATACAAAACACTCAAAACCTGGATAAGAAATCTACAGTCAGTTTTGACAACAATACTATATGAACCATCTAGTTAAAAGCATTATGAATATTTGTGTGAATAAAATCTATGTGTCCACGGTCATTTATTCTTCAATGGAAGACTGATAAGGGTATGTTCCGATATAATGAGATCTTGTTCAAGCAATCTAATGCTGTTTTCACAGTACGTTTCTGAAGTACTAGACTACACCGGTCAAGTTGATGTGATCTACACAGATTTTCAGAAAGCATTTGATAAAGTTGCTCATGCGCTGTTGGTACAGAAATTACGCAACAAATTTGGATTCTCTGATAGTCTCACCAACCTGTTTCATTCTTACCTGGTTGAACGACGTCAATTCGTACAGCTGGAGGGTATACAGTCGTCTGAGTTCATTCCTACCTCTGGAATACCTCAAGGGTCTAATCTTGGACCACTGTTATTTATTCTGTTCATAAATGATCTGATGGATAATATTCATTCTCCACATTTGATGTTCGCAGATGATTTGAAACTATATCATGAAATAAGGTCACAGGACAACTGTGCTCAACTTCAGCTCGCGTTGGACCATGTTGCTAGTTGGTGCGAGAACAATTATTTGAGTTTAAATGTGTCAAAGTGTAATGTTGTTTCATTCACAAGGAAAAGGGATCGCATTGATTGTGATTATAGCGTCGGTGGTCAGGTTCTCTCTCGTTCAGATAAGGCGAGAGATCTTGGTGTAGTCTTCGACCAGAAGCTTTCCTTTGTCCCACACATCACCCAACTTATTTCATCTGCTGCGAAAATGTATGGATTCGTTATACGTAATGCCAAATATTTCAATAATTCTTCAACATTGATAGGACTATTCAATACCCTAATCCGTAGCAAGTTGGAGTATGGCAGCACGATCTGGCATCCCATTTACACTTGCCATCAACGCCATCTTGAGGCTATTCAGAGAAGGTTCTTGAAATTCTTAGTGTGGAGGGAGGATAAAGTTTATCCACAGAGAGGAGTCAATCATAACGAATTATTGAGTCGATTTAGTTTTATCTCATTGCAGAGCAGGAGAGAAACTTTATCACTCAAATTCTTGTACAAATTACTGCACAATAGTATTGATTGTCCTCCTCTCTTGTCCGCTTTGAATTTTCGTGTTCCTAGGCAAAATTCTCGTAATACAGAATTATTTCACCTAGAGACTCCGAGGACCAACTCCCTTATGCAATCCCTGATTTGGTTCATGGAGTCTACACTGAATAGAATTGCCAGTAATTGTGACATTCACTTTGACTCCATAGAATCTATTATCAGGAGTTATGTGAACAACGAAAATTGATTGAATTAATTGATTTAGATTGAGTTATCTGTAATATTTCATTGAATGCTATAATGTAGTTTTAAGTTACTATTTTTTTTTAGATTAGATTGATCTCTTTGTTAAATCTTTGTTTAATATATAGTTAAATCTTTTTTTCTATTTATTTAGTTATTACTTAGTTATGTATTCAATATATATAATGTTATTTTCTGTAATTGGATGTTATACCCATTGATATTTCATTGAATGCTATAATGTAGTTATAAGTTACTATTTTTTTTATTTAGATTAGATTAATCTCTTTGTTAAATCTTTTGTTTAATTATTTAGTTAAATCTTTTTTCTAAATTTTGTAGTTATTACTTAGTTATGTATTCAATATATATAATGTTATTATTTTCTGTAATTGGGTGTTATACCTGTTGAAAAATAAAGAACTTATTATTACACTACTTGCAATATTATGTGCTCTTACTGGGGAGAAATTCGTTCCGTTATGGACTGTAGGTACTGTGGTGCAGTATACTATGGATCCGAGGTGAGATGCTCTCAATGCTTTAATCAAGTGATCGACATCGTCCAGAGATCTGACGGATATTATTTTCAATCAGAGATATTCAATAATATTAACACATACCGGTTGTTGAAAACAAACTTGAAAAATTTTGAGAAATTGTGTTTATATCTGTGTGAAACCAATACTTTGTATGAAATTGTATATTCCTATAGTTCAACTTTTTTAAAATTAAAATAAAGAATAATTATTTCTTCAACTGAGTTCATCATTTCCTTAGTACATCACTCCATTCAAATAATATCGCGACGAAGTTATTAATGCATTACGTAACTTGAAAAATAATATTTTTTATCAATAAAAATAATAATCACTTTTTTATACGATAAAGTTGATGGGAAATCAACTCGAATATTCAAATAACTAATTTTTGTTGAACAGATAACTCAATAAATATATTGATATTTTCAAATCAAAATATCGCCAAAACTTGAATATGAGTATACTGGACTGCGTTTCGTTTTGTAATCAGTATAACTGACTATAAAGAAACGTCTTCCCAATATTGGGACTTGACGTCACACGTGACAGTGCATATTGGAACATATCCTGAGTGCCATTGCGATCATTTTTACGATTCTGCCAACGTGAAAGATCTGAAAAACCCTATTGACAACTAAATGGAAGAATATAAACTTAAATTCAAAAACTTCATATTATTATTATCACTTTATTGACTACATAGCATGACGCGTTTCGTCGTTACAAACGACTTCTTCCGATACTAACAGAATAATGAAAAAATTGAATATTTAAATAGAAAAGTTTGATATTTTCGAATTGCTACGTAATTTATTCATCTATTGAAATGTGAGATTAATCAAACGAATAAATGTGTAAAAGAGAAAACACGAATTCCCTAAATACTTTTTAATCACTCATTCAAGGGTTTATGCATGACGAACTTGCTATTACAGCATTAATCTCAACTGTGATCTACTTCTTATATTCGGGTCATAAAAAATTTGTTTATATCTTATTTATAGTTGGAAAATATGCAATAATATTTTCGAGTTACTATTAGCGGAAATTTTACAGCACTCAGTTGCTCAATGTTTAAACTCAGATATGACACTTGTTGTCAAGTGATGAAAATTGTTTTTTCAATTACTCATAATCTTCAAGGATTTTTCACTTCATAGGAATTAAGGATTCGAAAATATTTATTCGTGTTTTAAGTTACTCACTTGCGGTTAATACTTCTCGAGATACCAGAAGGAGGACTTGAAATGATACTATCACTCTTAAAATCATGTCTATATCCGAACACTTCGATTGGAGATGATTCGACATTAAGAGCGACGATTAAGCTCAGTTTCTTATCTTGCTATCAAATTGGAATGATTTATTGATCTGTCTATCGTTTTGGAGTTCAAAAAAGTCCAGATAATTTTTTTACGGTTGAATGAAATTTGCCGATGAGAGAAATTTAATGTGGGTGATTTGGGTGTGGAATTTGTGAATACGATTTATTTTCGATTGATTCAAGTTTTGAGAGAATAAGATGTAATTGTTGATAATTCATCGATACGTCGCAATATTTCCTTCCATATCAATTTATCTTGTTTATTGATAAGTATCGGATGAAGCCGATACTTGAAATGTGAATTGTGAAAATATCCATTATGAGATACTAATTCAAATTTCCTCATATTTCGAATCATACGAATGACTCTCCCTTCGTAGTTTCTTCTTCAGATGCTACAATAACACTGGTACAATTCAATAAATACAGTTTTTACTCTCTTAAAGTGAAGGAATAAAGAATAACAAAGAGAAATATTGAATTTAATTGTACTTGAATGGAAATACCAGGCATTAAATGACAGATGTAACATCGAAAATTATGTGCAAAAAATGTCAAAAATTATGTCAGAAATATTTTCGAGAAATTATACGAAATGATGTTTTAGTGTAATATCTGATTGTTATACCTGCTTACACTGTTTTTTTTGTTCAGATTCCTTCGGTTGATTCGATTTTTTTACCTTGTTATTATGTTCTGTTTATTCTTCGAATCGATGTTGGAAACCATAAATTGATGTGAACCAATTTCAAAATTGAAATAATTACCAAAACACTGTTTGCTCACTTCCAACACTTCATTTAACAATAATGACGTGTTTCACATATCATATTTTTCAGATGAAAGTTCAAGATTATTATTCAATGTCGAAATGAAAAACACACCATGAGGAGGTCGAATACAAAGAAATATTTGCCTAGTGACCCACGTAGAGGGTCCTTGAGCTTTTCGGGAGCCAAAGTGTGAAATGAGCTACCGGCCATGTGGGATCACGACCACAACCACTTTGTCAAGAGTGAACGACTGAGAAGAAAATTTGTTTATCAAGACATAGTGTTTGGTCACATTCAAGAATTTCTCGAGCTTTTTGAGAGAGATTGATTTTATTACTGACTCAGAATAGAGAACAAAACTCAAAAATAATACAATGTATGAAGAGATCAAAAGGACATCTCTGAGTATTATAACTGATCTTCCTGTCGAACTGTTGGAACTGAAGGAAAAATTAATATTTTTGAAAGTAATTCAAATGACAATGAGAAATTCAGTTTGTTCAAGTCATAACATTTTTGGTTAGAAAGTTAAATTTTTAATCAATAATTTGTTTCAACTTGTCGACAATTGGTGGAGGGAATATACCAACTGAGTGAATCGAATTTTAAACACCTATTGTTAGAATCTGTTGCTTTTTTATACAATTTCGATGGGAAAAGTCAGAGAAAAAATTGATCTATGTGCTCCATTTAAAGACAGCTGTAACTGGTGAGTTTTTGTTCATAAAGAAAAAATTTTCTAGGTTATTTTTATATGCAATTTATTTGAAGTTTTCGTGAACACATCACTGCATGATATTTAGTTGCTTCTTCATGTTCATCACAATTTACCTAGCAATATCCATTTCTTGTATAAATAAGCTCGTGTTTTTTCAAATTTTGAGTTTTTGTTAGCTTGTGTAAGCTAAGTGAAAATTCTGTTCATTTTTTGAGTAATACCGCATCGAAAGATTTTTGAGTAAACTATTTCAACTCTATGATAATATATCAGATAGTATTCAGCTGACTTCACCAACAACTTTAGCGCATGATATAAAAAATTGCCATCAAGATTTGCTTCAAACACGTCCCAGAACGATTGAGAAGAAAGGAATCAAGCAAGTTGATTGAAACCTATCTTTAAAATATTATTTTTTAATAAATGTTCAATGATAAATATTGTTTTATTTAAATTATGGAACCCTTCAAGATAGGCTCTGAAGAACGTCTTTGCGATTTTTTCTACTTGTTGAGGTATTTTTGAAGTAGATTAATGACGTATTTTGAACAGCTCAAAATGACGTCTTGAGGCTGTGACATTTCGACGTCACTCCATGATCAGTGAGAAGTCTCGGTCGACGTATCTTCCGACATGCTGATGAAATGAGAATATGATGTCATATTACCGTCAGTCTGCTACCTGGGAAAGGTGAAACATACATAATGGTAGGTTACAATAATTTAATATAGGTGTTTAAATGTAGAAAGCAGTGTTTTCGTTACCATTTCAATTTGTTCATTAGATTGAAAATCATGTGCGGAAGAATACGAAGAAATATGAAACGAAGCTATAGTTAAGAACAATAAAAAATGAAAATAATTACAATCAATTTAACTATTGCATCTGTAATATTATAATCAGTGTTCAGTTCACAGAGAAGTTTGTATCCATATTATACTGAAACGTATTTTTTGATACAACATTTTCTATGCACTCTGAGCTTTATTATATGAAGGAAATTCAGAAAGTGTGGTTCCTTTTTCTATGTGAATTTTGATCCATCATTCAGAGATCAGTCAAAATTTTTCAGCACCTAAATTTCTAAAAATCATGAGAGACACAGCAAAAATCTCGAAGACACATTTGTCATGTTTCACATTGAAACTTCCACCTGAAAAAGAGAAGTGGCGAGAAATAAAAATTCACATCAGGTAATAACTTAAATCGACAAATTCAAAACGTGGCTTGTCATTCCTGATTTCAATATTTCAATCTCATTGAAAGTTAATTAACCACAGAATATTATTGTTGTGAATTCTCTACTCTCAATAAAACAGTTTTCTTTGTATCAGAAGTAACAACGACTTTTTACATATATGATGCAGTTCATATTGTTCATTGATATTTCAACTAACACCACTGATTGTCCGATGATGTACTGCTGATTTAATAATAATGAAAAAAGTAAAAATTTATTGTTAGGTTCTTTGATAAGTTACATTAAATGTTACTTTTTTATGTAAATTCGATTGAGTTAAGATTCAGTTTTGATCACACAGTTCAAGTATACTTTCAACGAGATACATTATTCCCATACAACTATTCAAAACCTGGTTCATACCTAATTCTAATTTCGCAATTTTTCGGGGAAAAAACGGGTAGATAGCGAAGAGGATAATTTCAGAAAATAATGACATTTTGAACATAAAAGACTTCGACTTCAGCGAGATTGTTTAATAATCAGAAAATCAAGGATTTTTTATTCGATTCGCAAAAAACTAGCAGAAGACCTTAACATCTGATGATTGTATTCTCTGAAAAAAAAAACGAGTAAATTTGGAACTAGCTAATTTTGGAAAATGATGATAATTTTGTGAAGCAGATGAATTTTCAGTGGAATTGTTAGAAAATTACATGGTATCAGGAGCCTGAGGAGCTAGGAAAGCTCCTCACAATCGTTTTTCTAGCTGAAAAGGCGGAATTTTATGGATCCATTTCCCGGAAATTGTGTACTTAAAATATAATTTGACGAAGAACATTTTTCGAAATTTGAAAGATGGTAAAAAATCAGCTATTTTGATAAAACACAAAAAGCACGAAAATATTGACTTCCAGAATTGAAGAACAAAAAAGTCTCGGGAAATCTCTCAAATATTTCTCAAAGTCAAATTTCGCTCTAAATTTTTTGTTGTGAACAGTAAGGTTGAATTTCATAAATATTTGAATACTGAGTTCCTCTGTCTGAAATATACACTACTTCAAGTGAATATTTTGTCTGTGTTCTGGAAAATTTGTTCATCTCCGCTATATTCTCTACGCAATAAGTTGACTCATTTGTGATAAATATCACTGATGTACTTGATGAAAACGCTTTCTCGAATAAAACTTCAAAATAAATCTCAACAACTGTTTCTATCGCGATTTGAGTCATCAAAAAAATCCCTGATTTAAAACATGTTTACTCGTCACACACGTGAAAATTTTTCACCGTATTATTAGATACCATATAAACAAGAATTAACGCACACAGAACTAAATCATCAAACATTGTTTATACAAGAATAATTTCCTAATGCTTCGTTCAATATAGCGAATACATAAAAACATTTTAATTGTTATAAATTCAAGAGTTCTGTTCAACAGATCTCAGTTTAGTTAAGTTGACGAAAAAAAAACGAATGTAGTGCGAACGAAATGTCGAAAAATCTTATTATCGCCGTTGGCGTATTATGCGTGCTGTCATATTTTGCGGATACGAGAACTGGTGAGTCCATCATGCAGGAACGCATTGTTAGACTTAAAGGTATTTATAGGTGACATACCGTATAGCTCGCACACTTAGGCTCATTTACCAATACATCGAGACACATCGGACATTTTTGGAATCTTCATTAGAATCGTACGTTCAAATGTGTTGTACGAGGGTAGGTCGAGAAGTATTGATGATTGATTGAAACGAATATTTAACAGGATAAATTAAATAACGTCTTTTAATGATGTAATTGAAGGTTTTAATAGGCCTCATACTCTATAGATCGTACACATAGGCTCATTTACCAATATATCGAGACACATCGGACAAATTTGTGATTTTCATTAGAATCGTACGTTCAAATGTGCTGTACGAGGTTAGGTCGAGAAGTATTGATGATTGATCAAATCGAATATTTAACAGGATAAATCAAATAACATCTTTTTATAATGTTGTTGAAGGCTTTACTAGATCGAAAACTTAGGCTCATTTACCAATACATCGAGACAAATCGGACAGTTTTTGGATCTTCATTAGAATCGTACTTTCAATTGTGTTGTACGAGGATAGTCGAGAAGTATCAATGAGTTCGAGTATTCGGAAAATTAATATCTATAGTGAACAATGTTCGAATATTCATTGACTCACTATTTGAATAATAACGTCTTTCAATAATTCTTTTGAAAGTTTTTCATAGGTTCATTTACCAATACATCGAGACACATCGACAGCTTTTTGGATCTTCATTGAAATCGTACGAGCGTAGTCTGAGAAGTATTAATGAGTTCGAATATTCTGAGAATTAATATCTATGGTAAACAATATTCGAATTTTGATGTTTAAAAAAACATTAAAATTATTAAAATATAAAGAATTAGGTTTTCCTTAGGTGACACTCTGTATGAATCGTACACTTATGTTCATTTACCAACATATCGAGACGCATCGACAGATTTTTGGATCTTCAAATGTGATGTACAAGGGTAGTGCGAAAAGTATTAATGTTTAATGAGATCGAATATATGAAAAATTGATATATAAAGTAAACATTAGTTAAATTTTGAAATAATTGAATTTTTTTTTTGATATTCAATAGTGTTAGCGTTTACTAGATATGAATCCATTATAATTGAATATAAACTTAAATTCAAACACTTGAACTTATGATTTACACTTTATTGACTAAATAGCATGACGCGTTTCGTCGTTACAAACGACTTCTTCAGATGCTTACAGAATAATGTTTAATGTTTACATGTGTAACGACGAAACGCGTCATGCTATGTAGGAAATAAAGTGTAAATCATAAGTTCAAGAGTTTGAATTTAAGTTTATATTCAAACATTGAATTCGCTCACTAACTTTTCGAAAAATAACGTCTTTCAAGAGTGCTTTTGAAGGTTTAAAAGGGGACACATGGTATTGATCGCACATTTAGACTCATTCACTGATACATCGATAAAGTTTCCTGAATAATTCCCTTGTCAGGAAATTAAAAACTCTTATTTTCTCGTTGACTCAATATTTCGTCACGTAATTTGTGACTTCTTGAGTACACTGAATCTTAAATGGAATCGTACATTCAAGTATTGTACGAGGGTAGATCGAAAAGTATCAATAATTGCTCAGATCAATAAATGGGAAAATTAATATCAGCAGCACATCATTTTTGTGATAACGAATAATGCACTTCTCGGAGTAGAACATGTGCTTTTTAATATAAACTTAAGCTAGTGCTACAGTGCGTATTATGTAAGAATACTGATTTGAAAAAATCAGTATTCTTACATAATTCACCGTGAACAATTGAAAGAAACTAGTTGATACTAGTGTAGTTCTGATATGTATCATAACAAAAAGAACGGAAAAATCAGAAGTTACACTTCCGAAAGTGCGTCATGCTTATCCATTCAATAAACGAGAAAATATGTATACGGTATTTCGAAGTACTATTTATTTTGATACTTAACGAATTAGTTTTCGAAGAGCCATTAATTTTTCAATAACTTTATTTATATTATTACTTTGAGAGCCATTAGTTTAATTTATTCGAAACATTACGAATTTGGAGTGACCTTGCAGAATATAGATCCAATTTAGTTATGTAGAATTGATGAACAGCTTATTCATGAAACACACTCAGAATTTCAACTTTCTACGAATTCAAACACCATAAAAAATATTCCACTGTATAATTTTTTTTAAAATAAAAGAGGAAACGAATTAATCACTGCTGATTAGGACGTGTGATGCAAAAATAAGTCGAAATTATCGGTGAATGAAAAAATGTAATTATATATAAGATAACTTTTTCGAATTGTCAGAGTTGCTGGTAATTTGAAAAATGAGCAGATCGATGGAACAGAACAGAATTTTCAGAAAAATCATGAACAAATAAGCCTCAAATTCTTCTCCCACGATCTCGAAGAATATCTAAAAGAGAATATCGGACCTTCTTCAAACGATTCCATACTGAAATTTTGTTTTTTATTATTTTTTAAAAAATTATTAAAATCATACATTAACACAATGATGTAATAATACAATGTAAGATATAATGTATAATTATATAATACCATTTACGTTGTGATAACATTTGGGCAATGAAAGGTTAACGTCTTACGTCTTGATTATTCTTGATTTACGACTTTAATTTGGATTATATAAAATATCTGACGCGTTTTGAAATATTAAGATCTATAAATTTTAATCAAGACAGTTCCCAAATATTTGATATATATATATATATATATATATATATATATATATATATATATATATATATATATATATATATATATATATATATATATATATATATCTTATTCACTCAAATTATCCACATATGAAATTTTATATTGACTCATATACAGGATGTTGGAAAAATTCATAATTTTCAACGTCAAGACATGTTTTATTTCTACCAATCTTCTTGCGTTTCTAATGTTTAGGTAGAATCACTCTCGATGGTACACGCTTCTCCAGGTAGTTGATGGACACCCTCCACCTTTTCTGCCTTTATCAATAAAGACTTCATTTCTGATATTACCCATATATATATATATATATATATATATATATATATATATATATATATATATATATATATATATATATATATATATATATATATATATTCATATGAAGATCTTTATTGGACCAACCAGACATTAGAGGTTTCATGCACCTTTTTCTAATATTTCGGATAGTTTCAGGAACTTCTGGAGGTATAAATTTTGGTCTAGCCTTGTCACACCATTTGCATATCGTACAACTTCTATGTCTTTAGCATGCATTTTTGTTACTCATACATCTTTATTGTCAAATATTTGGATGCCTATAACCTGGTCGATTTATATTATGGCTAATAAAACATTGCTTCAATGCATGTTTTCGGAAGAGGATACCTTAAAAATACCTCCACCTGATGCAACTGTTCATAATTCTGTTACATAAGTCTAACATTAGGTTCTCTATGGGGTTGACTATAGATCGGAGGTACCTGGATTCTTATTTCCGACCGTTTATGCTCTCAATATTGATGATGTTATTTTTGTCACCATAAATATTTCATTGCACTGCACCTTTATCTCTTTTCAACAGCCTGAGGGTATTTTTGGAAGTTATCATTGATTTAGTCCAGGGATCCTTTGGTCAGATACTGGTAGGTCCCATAAAAAGTTTTCATGGAACTTCCATGATTTTGCTGATGATACTCAGCTATTTTCTTCTTTCAGACCTGATCAAATTGATGAAGCTTTTCAGCATATTAATGAAGACTTATACGCATTGAAGAGTTTCTGTGATAGCCATAATTTACGACTGAATCCATCAACCAAGGTTATTACACCAAGTGTAGTAACCTTGTTTTCAGTTCGGGTTTCCACATTGAGCTGGACATGAACGTATTTATAGGGATTGAGCTTTCCAGTGGTGCAAGAAGTGCTAAAATTCTCTGAATATTCTCCGATTGCTTTCTTCGTTTCGAGGAGCATGTGGGTTGATAAGAAAGTCATATTTGGTTCTTAGACAACTTTACAGATCCCGGCGCTACTTAATATTGACTCTGAGAAAAAAACTTTGTGAAAGCCTCGGTTTAATCCACGACTACCCTTGCCTTTACTCACTCGCTAGGACTAGGCGTAAGTTGCAAAAGATTATTGATTCTTGTTGTAGGTTCTCAAATGGAGTAAATAAATTCGTTTATAGAAGCACAATGCACATCCTCGATTTGGAACGACATCCCTACTTTATTGTTTTGACGCGTTTTTATTGGTTAGGCCTATGCAAATGTTTCTCGTTTAATGCTGTTCTGGTCTACCACGCCATTCCTTTGGACGTTAAATCAGGTAGCTTGGCTAGGTTTAAGCGTATGTATAAGGCATTCCTCCTCATTAATCAGAATTGATTCTTCTACTCTTGAATTAGCTGTCCTTGTCATTATTGCTTGTTGGGAATTAACTTACGTTGTTATTCTATTTTTATTTATTCAATTCTTCTTTTTATATTATTATGTTTTTTTCTGAATATATTATTTCTGTGATTAATTCTCGCTTTATTTTGCTATTATTTTTTTTTGGAGTTCACGTATTATTTTTATATATAGAGGTAAAGTGGAGTAGCTTTCAGCTAGACTTTGCCTTCACTATGTGGAAATTAAGACAATGTTTATTATTATTATTTCTCATGATGACCAAGGGGCTTAAAATTATATAAAGTTAGATTTTTATGGTTGTTATAATTGAATGCTTATTCAAGTGGTATATATAAATAACTGAATGATAAACACTGTATTCCAGACAGTTTGAATACAGGATTGGTTATAATAACCTACTGTTACAGTTACACAAGAATTTGTTCCATTCGAACGTACCCAATATATTCATTATTCAGTATGCTATTAAGCATGATGAACATTGGAAAATGCATTTGTGAGTTTTTGGTGTTGATAATCTAATCTTCCTTTACAGAAAGGGTAATTTGTTACTATGGAAGTTGGTCGAACTATAGAAACAGCAGTGGAAAGTTCACAGTTGAAGATATAGACACAGGACTGTGTACCCACGTCATCTACAGCTTTTTGGGAATCGATAACAACGGAAACCTGGCAATTTTGGATCCTGCTCTAGATATCGATCTTAGTAAGTATATCATAGAGAGAAAGGGCTGCAGACATTGTTATTTTCTCAAAAATGATATGTGTCATAGGAAATAGCATTGTTATGAATTCTGAAAATTACTGATTGCATTTATCAGGTACCATACTATAAAAAAACGTCGTAAGAAGAATCGAATTAATGCATGAAAAACTCAATTCCACTCCTATAATTGAAAATTAAGATATAATTCATTGAGTAGTGAAACTAATATCTAACGGTATGATATCGGTACCATAGTAAACACTCTGAGCCACCATTAAAGAATCACGTTGAAAACGTTTGAAGGTAAACATGTACAAATTAACATCTTTGGAAGGCTTCATTCACTTGAGAGTTGTCTCAAACTTTTACCCTGAATCAAGGTCGAATTGTGAAAGCCCGAAAAAATTGAAATGGCATCATTCAGTTGGCCTAATACTCCCATATAATACATTCGACGGTTCGAAGGATATAAAAAAATGGGTATTATGTGCGTATAATTGACTGTCTAGTTTATGTTATATATGCAAATAGGATTAAGAAGAGGACCCAGCACAGAATCTTGTGAAACACCCAAAGGAAGAAAAGCAGAAGGTCTAGATGCAACGTCAACAAGAACTACGCGCTATCATCGATCTCGAATAACTAGTATGCATTTCAGGCATTTTGTGCTGACGGCTAAGTCACAGAGAACATTGTGGCTATTATGGAAATTCTTTGAATTTCTCATAAGAATGAGAACTTTCAATACTACATTAAACACATATTATTTTTGAGAAAAAAAAAGTATTGAATTCTTTAGATCTAGGACTCGTACTATTACACTTTTAACTTTTTTGATCGTTACTTTGCAGAGAACTTAGAACGTTTCAATGCACTGAAGACAACAAGCCCTGAACTGAAAACGCTCATTGCTGTTGGAGGTGCATCTGAAGCTTCAGCCAAGTACTCGGCAGTGTCTGCTGATCCGATCAAGAGAGCTACATTTATTCAAAGTGCTGTTAATATTCTTCAAACTTACGGTTTTGATGGTTTAGATATCAATTGGGAATACCCTGCTCAATTAGGAGGAGCTCCTGCTGATAAGGTGAGACCATCAAATTTTAACTGAATGATAATTTGTTAACATCAATCATCTGTGAATACAAGAAGTTCATGTACCAGTTTCTTTGGTTATTTTATACTTATATCAATCACATACTTGTGTAGGATGGAACGAAAAGCAATCATCTTTACTAGGAGTAGAAATATGTGAACGACACATCAATAGAAAGATTCGAAGCCTTTGTTCTATATTTGAGATATATTCTTGTTTCGACTAGAAATTAATTCGATTAATTTCTAGTCGATTAATTTCAATTCTAGTTCTCGTAAAAAATTTGAGACTATAATTCTAGAATTTTCTTTGCACCACATCACCTGAAAATTCCTTGTGTTTAAAAACAAAATACATTTTCGTGAATTATTTTCAATTGCGTTAAAGATTACAATGAAGTTAAATAAAAATTCGATTTTTAATACCATGCAAATATGATCAATGATATGAATTCATTGTGCAAACAGCAAATATACTTTATGTACTCTGTAATATAGTTATGGGATTACATGTATCATTGTTTCTATATGAGAAAATCATACTAAATATCGTTGGTTTAAGTACCTAGAGTTTTCATAGCCATATCTACCGATATGAATCTAACAAAATACTTTGTTACTGGGCTATTTTATTTAAATAAATAGAAGTTGATTATGGGTTTCATGAAGAGAATAGTCATCATTTTTTATAATAATTTCATAAATATGATTTCATTGCCTTTCTTTTAATAGGAAAATTTCGCTATTCTACTCAAAGAATTACGTTCTGAATTTGACAAATGGGGCTTCCTATTAACAGCTGCTGTTGCTGCATCTCCATCTGTTGTAGACGCTTCATATGATGTTCCTTCATTATCATTGTAAGTATGAAATTATGTTTCCAAAGAAATACCTGAAAGATAACAGGACCTTTGATCCTCTTGAATTTCATCATATTACCCAGACAATTTTTTCGATATTCAAACAGAACTAAAAGAAAAATTATTGTTCTGAACGAGAAATCACAGGTATTAACTACTAACAAGCCTTGTCAGTTGAATTTGAAGCACCTGTGATCAGAAAAGTTTTTCATTGATCTATAACGTGTCTTAGATGATATAAATACAAAAAAACAATAACAATTTTCGTTTCAGATATCTTGATTCCATAAATGTAAAGGCCTACGACTTCCATTCTGCTAACGAGGGAGTCACTGGGATAAATGCTCCCCTTCTTTCTTCTAATGCGGACTTAGTTTCTTCACCAAACGCACTAAGTGTTGTAAGTATCCTAATATATAAAATGGATTAATTTTCTCGAGACAAATATAGAATTATGGAAATTATTGACATATTGGAATGAATGTCTCCAAGTGATATATTGTTGAATTTAGGGCTAGAAGAAAGTTGTTAAAGAGTATTTTGAACACTTGAATCGATTCTATTAAAAAAATTTATTTACTAGATATTTATTATCAACAGTTTCAAAGTTCACTGAAAATTAAAGTATCTATTTATGTATTATACTGCCTCAATAAGTTCCTGATTAAGAAGAATACTATTCAAGCGTTTTGTCAACTACAGACTTCGATTCATTCAAGGCCTCTAATTAGTTTCATATCACTGAAGTACATTTTTTATAGATAGATAGATGTGTGTGTTTTTCTTGTTTCAGGATGCCGCTATTCTTGGATGGATATCCAGAGGAGCTGATCCTCAAAAGATCTCTATTGGATTACCCACATTTGGAAGATCTTTCACTTTAACCAATGAGGTATCTACCGGTGTTGGAGCTCCAGTTATCAGTGCAGGAAATCCCGGACCATATACTCAGGAAAATGGAGCTCTAGCTTATCTAGAGGTAATTTAGTTCAGATCATTAAAAGCTCACGAGTAAATTTGTTAGATTGGTTACACTGAAGGTGTCCTAAACTGGCCCGATATAATCGGAAAACTTAACCTAAAATACTTGAGTATAACTCCACTTGACTTGAAACTCATCCTGGTTTTCTTAAAGCATCAATCAGGGGTTCTTGAGTTTTCGTCGAGCATTTCTGTAGTTGTCTCCAAAAGACACCACTTGGGGATTGGGGTAGTACTGTGAACATTCTCATTCTGGTCATTCTGATGTTCTCCTATTCTCGGCATTCTGAAGTCATTGTGGACTTGAGGGTTTCTCACATATGAAGAGGCCGCGATGATCATCCCAAGTGACTTATTCTGCACGACTTGAAACTTCTAGTAGTGACTTCTGGCTGAGTAGAACTACACTGCACTACAGAATTGTTTTGTGAACACGAATCTTTGTGGCAGCTCTAAGCTTGCTCCTTTTGCAGAGCTTTGCCTCTTTCATTCAATATGTAACTTCCAGGTTATTCCTCTTATCAGTCCAGGGAATCGGTCAGCCATTTATGAAATTTCTTCGATTCAGACTCTTTGCTTGCTTGAGAATAGAACCTTGCTGTTCTTGGTGTTGACAGAGATTTATTCAGTCGTGCACCTCTGGTGTAATTTTCTTCTCAGTTACTGAGCGTGTTATTTTGCGACGAGGCAGTGAAATGAGAGAAAAGGAAGAAAAATCCATTTTCTGTATTCAATACATCCTTATTCAGTTTCGATTGTGAGTAGAAGTTAATTTTTTCCACAGGATATGATTTGTTAACAGAACCATTTTGAACTTGCGATTCTCAAATTACAGATATGTGAGCTGAGAAGAGAGGGAAACTGGACATTCGTTTGGGATAACAACACGATGACACCAATAATTCAGAAAGGGGATCAATGGGTCAGTTTCGATAATCCTGACTCGTTAAGAATCAAAGTAAGTGTAGTATAATAACGTAAAATATTGAAATCATATCTTTTCTCTTATTCTTGATGAGAATGTTTGAGTGATACAAATGCACGAAGTTATGCTGCTTTACAAATGTTAATATCTGTAGTTTGTGAAACTTCTGTTTACATTGAGGAAACTTGACCTCAATAAAATGACACTACAAATATATTGGAATAACTATTTGATCTTGAAACGTTGAATAAATGCAATATCGAGGTAATAAAATTTCTCTCAATTTTACAAAAGTTTTTCAATATATTAGAGATGAGCCCGGACAATGGCCATTTTTCAAAAGTGTGATGAAAATAATTTGAAGATAATAAAAATCCAACCATCCATAACAATGTGTGCTATTCACTCATTTTCGCTTTTTATCTAGTACCTTCATATTAATCGTATGATTACATGTGTCATATGTTTATCCATAACTTCTTATGGTTTGAATTGAGACCTATTCATTTGGAAATATGATGAATTATTTGAAAATAATTCATCATATTTCTTTCAATTCTATATTATCAATTTTCATTCAACACAAATTCATGAAATAACTTCTTCATTGAAGGTTCTCTATGCCAAATCTCAGAATCTTGGTGGTGTTATGGTATGGTCTTTAGAGAACGATGACTTCAGAGGATTATGTGGGGGCAAATATCCCTTACTGAATTCAATTAACAAAATATTGAGTGTAAGTATTCACAAGTACATTATAATATATTTCATAATATCTTATACAATATGCCTCCATATTGTACAGAAAATTTTTTTTCTGAAATAATTTCTGAATATTCATTGGACAAACTTTCCATTAGTACTTTCCTAAGTAACAGAAGTGATAGCAGTTTTTCCACAGAGTTCTGAATTGAGTACAACGCTGGAACCACAGACCGATTCTTCCATCGATGAATTGATATTAGCAAGTAATTCTAATCCTGAAACAAATGATGCTGATTCAACCAACTCCGAACACGTATCTTGCGATCCTTCAGTTTCTGAATCAACTTCTAATGCAGATAACTATGAAGAAAGTCTTTCCACTTCTGTTCCCGACAGATCAAATCTACAACCAAATAAGGATGATAGGAATGGTAATGATGACAATGTAATAGCTCCTGATGCAACCTCTGACAGCGCGATAATTTTGCCAGATCCAAACTCCGCATCTAATACTAATTCAGAACATGCTAATAATAACAATGACAACATTCCCAATTACACTCTTCCTCCAGAGGCACAATCTGGCCCAAATTCCGGCAATGGTAAGGTGGAACCTGGCACACCCACTGATGAAAATTCTGGAAATGCAAACAACAATAGTGACAACTCGAATTCGAAACCAAGTCCGAACACTGCTGCTGATCCAGATGCTAGTGAACATGATAACAATTCTGAAGCTCCTACACAATCTGAACCTTACCCAGACAATTCCAATGCAAATACAGATGCAAATGCATCTTCAAACGGAAAGCCTGCAGCAGAAAATGAGAACAGTTCTAGTGATCCTAACAACGTCACGCCTACTCCACAACCAGAACCGAACTCAGACAATTCTAATGTGAACCCAGATTCAAACGGTGCTGACAATGAGAATTCTGCAAACGGAAATTCGAACAATGCTGCTAGACCTGACAGCAACGCTAATGTGAACCCAGATCCAAATGGTGCTTCCAATGGAGGTTCCGCGAACGGAAATTCAAACAATGCTGCTAGTCCTGACAGCAACGCGAATGTGAACCAAGATCCAAATGGTGCTGCCAATGGAGGTTCTGCAAACGGAAATTCGAACAATGCTGCTAGTCCTGATAACAACGGTAATGAGAACCGAGATCCAGATGGTGCTGCCGATGGAGGTTCCGCGAACGGAAATTCAAACGATGCTGCTAGTCCTGACAGCAACGCGAATGTGAACCAAGATCCAAATAGTGCTGCCAATGGAGGTTCTGCAAATGGAAACGCAAACAATGCTGCTAGTCCTGATAACAACGCTAATGTGAACCCAGATTCAAATGGTGCTGCCAATGGAGGTTCTGCGAACGGAAATTCAAACAATGCTGTTACTCCCGACAACGACGCGAATGTGAACCCAGATCCAAATGGTGCTGCCAATGGAGGTTCCGCAAACGGAAATTCAAACAATGCTGCTGGTCCTGACAACAACGCGAATGTGAACCCAGATCCAAATGGTTCTGCCAATGGAGGTTCTGCGAACGGAAATTCGAACAATGCTGCTAGTCCTCACGACAACGCGAATGCGAACCAAGATCCAAATAGTGCTGCCAATGGAAGTTCTGCAAATGGAAACGCAAACAGTGCTGCTAGTCCTGATAACAACGCTAATGTGAACCCAGATCCAAATGGTGCTGCCAATGGAGGTTCTGCGAACGGAAATTCGAACAATGCTGCTAGTCCTGACAGCAACGCGAATGTGAACCCAGATCCAAATGATCCTGCCAATGGAAGTTCTGCGAACGGAAATTCGAACAATGCTGCTAGTCCTCACGACAACGCGAATGCAAACCAAGATCCAAATAGTGCTGCCAATGGAAGTTCTGCAAATGGAAACGCAAACAGTGCTGCTAGTCCTGATAACAACGCTAATGTGAACCCAGATCCAAATGGTGCTGCCAATGGAGGTTCTGCGAACGGAAATTCGAACAATGCTGCTAGTCCTGACAGCAACGCGAATGTGAACCCAGATCCAAATGATCCTGCCAATGGAGGTTCTGCAAATGGAAACGCAAACAATACTGCTCATCCTGAAAACAACGCGAATGTGAACCCAGATTCAAATAGTGCTGCCAGTGAAGGTTCTGCGAACGAAAATTCAAACAATGCTGCTAGTCCTGACAGCAACGCGAATGTGAACCCAGATACAAATGGTGCTGCCAATGGAGGTTCTGCGAATGGAAACGCAAACAATGCTGCTAGTCCTGATAACAAAGCTAATGTGAACCCAGATCCAAATGGTGCTGCCAATGGAGGTTCTGTGAACGGAAATTCAAACAACGCTGCTAGTCCTGACGACAACGCGAATGTGAACCCAGATCCGAATACAGCTGCCAATGGAGGTTCTGCGAACGGAAATTCGAACAATGCTGCTAGTCCTGACAGCAACGCGAATGTGAACCCAGATACAAATGGTGCTGCCAATGGAGGTTCTGCGAATGGAAACGCAAACAATGCTGCTAGTCCTGATAACAAAGCTAATGTGAACCCAGATCCAAATGGTGCTGCCAATGGAGGTTCTGCGAACGGAAATTCGAACAATGCTGCTAGTCCTGACAGCAACGCGAATGTGAACCCAGATCCGAATGGTGCTGCCAATGGAGGTTCTGCGAACGGAAATTCGAACAATGCTGCTAGTCCTGACAGCAACGCGAATGTGAACCCAGATACAAATGGTGCTGCCAATGGAGGTTCTGCGAATGGAAAGGCAAACAATGCTGCTAGTCCTGATAACAACGCGAATGTGAAACCAGATCCAAATAGTGCTGCCAATGGAGGTTCTGCGAACGGAAATTCGAACAATCCTGTTATTCCTGATAACAACTCTAATGTGAACCCAAATCCAAATGGTGCTGCTAATGGAGGTTCTGCGAACGGAAACGCAAACAATGCTGCTAGTCCTGATGACAACGCGAATGTGAACCCTAATCCAAATGGTGCTGCCAATGGAGGTTCTGCGAACGGAAATTCAAACAATGCTGCTAGTCCTGACAGCAACGCGAATGTGAACCCACATCCAAATGGTGATACCAATGGAGGTTCTGCGAACGGAAATTCAAACAATGCTGCTAGTCCTGATAACAACGCGAATGTGAAACCAGATACGAATAGTGCTGCCAATGGAGGTTCTGCGAACGGAAATTCAAACAATGCCGCTAGTCCTGACAGCAACGCGAATGTGAACCCAGATCCAAATAGTGCTGCCAATGGAGGTTCTGCGAACGGAAATTCGAACAATCCTGTTATTCCTGATAAGAACTCTAATGTGAACCCCAATCCAAATGGTGCTGCCAATGGAGGTTCTGCGAACGGAAACGCAAACGATGCTGCTAGTCCTGACGACAACGCGAATGTGAACCCAAATCCAAATGGTGCTGCCAATGGAGATTCTGCGAACGGAAATTCAAACAATGCTGCTAGTCCTGATAACAACGCGAATGTGAAACCAGATACAAATAGTGCTGCCAATGGAGGTTCTGCGAACGGAAATTCAAACAATGCTGCTAGTCCTGACAGCAACGCGAATGTGAACCAAGATCCAAATGGTGCTGCCAATGGAGGTTCTGCGAACGGAAACGCAAACAATGCTGCTAGTCCTGACGACAACGCGAATGTGAACCCTAATCCAAATGGTGCTGCCAATGGAGGTTCTGCGAACGGAAATTCAAACAATGCTGCTAGTCCTGATAACAACGCGAATGTGAAACCAGATACAAATAGTGCTGCCAATGGAGGTTCTGCGAACGGAAATTCAAAGAATGCTGCTAGTCCTGACAGCAACGCGAATGTGAACCCAGATCCAAATGGTGCTGCCAATGGAGGTTCTGAGAATGGAAATTCAAACAATGCTGCTAGTCCTGATAACAACGCGAATGTGAAACCAGATACAAATAGTGCTGCCAATGGAGGTTCTGCGAACGGAAATTCAAACAATGCTGCTAGTCCTGACAGCAACGCGAATGTGAACCAAGATCCAAATGGTGCTGCCAATGGAGGTTCTGCGAACGGAAACGCAAACAATGCTGCTAGTCCTGACGACAACGCGAATGTGAACCCTAATCCAAATGGTGCTGCCAATGGAGGTTCTGCGAACGGAAATTCAAACAATGCTGCTAGTCCTGACAGCAACGCGAATGTGAACCAAGATCCAAATGGCGCTGCCAATGGAGGTTCTGCAGATAGAAACTCAAACAGTGCTTCTGGCGCTGAAAATAACTCAAATGCAAAACCAGATCGAAACGCTGCTTCTAATGGACCTGCAAATGGAAATTCAAACAGTGCTAGTGATTCTAACAAGAACCCCGTACCTGATCCACGACCAGCACCTAGTCCAGATAATTCCAATGTGATACCTGATGCGGATGCCAACAGCAATAGTAATTCAGAAAATGGCAATGCAGGTAACAATAACAACTCGAACAAGTGGAATGATATATCACAAGAAAGAAATGATGAATCTAAGGAAGTCGAAAAAGATTCAAGCAATGAAGAAAGAGATTCAGAACAGGAATCCGATCACTCCTCAGAGCGATCAGATAAATCTTCAGAACGCGACTCTGAGTCCAGACATAAAGATCGACATTCACATGACAGACATAGAGATAATCCTTCAGATCGTCATCATTCGAGAGATAGACATTCTCACGATAGGAAGTCAGATGATTCTTCAGAACGTAACTCTCATTCCAGAGATAGAGACAGACATTCTCACGACAGAAAGTCAGATGATTCTTCAGAACGCGACTCCAATTCAAGAGATAGAGACAGACATTCTCACGATAGAAAGTTTGGTGATTCTTCAGAACGTAACTCCAACTCCAGAGATAGAGACAGACATTCTCACGATAGAAAGTCAGATGATTCTTCAGAACGCGATTCTAACTCCAGAGAAAGAAACAGGCATTCTCACGATAGAAAGTCAGATGATTCTTCAGAACGCGACTTTAACTCAAGAGAAAAAGACAGACATTCTCATGATAGAAAGTCAGATGATTCTTCAGAAAGGAATTCCAACTCAAGAGAAAAAGAGAGACATTCACGGAAAGAAAATTCTGATGACTCTTCAGAGCGTCATTCTCATTCAGAGGAAGATAACTCCAGAGACAGAGCGGCCATTCAAAGGAAATTAGAAGAAATAAGGCAACATATTGCTAAATTTTCCGAAGCTGATGAGCCATTCGTTTGCAAATGGAGAGGATTGATAAGAGATCCTAAAGACTGTTCTGCATTCTACATCTGTGAACCAAGACGTCGTAACTTCCAACCCATAAGAGTTGTTTGCCCGTTCGGTCTTGCATTTGATGCTCACCGACGTTTTTGCAACTTGAGGCAGCTGGTTGACTGTAGTTGATAATTTATTCGTATATGTATACATGTTTAGAAGTAGAGAATAAAATAATTATGAATTGAGTGTATAATTTATGATTGCCCATTCAATACTGAGCTCAGTATTTTAATACAGGATTTTAGCTACTAACTGCGAATAATGGATTTTAGTTACCCACTACGTACTACCAACTCACTTCGTGCTACCGGATTTTAGCTACTCACTACGTACTACCGGAGTTCTGCTACTCACGACGAACTACCGGATTTTCGCTACTCACTACGTACTACCGGACTTTACCTACTCACTACGTACTACCGGAGTTTTGCTACTCAACACGAACTACCGGATTTTCTCTTCTTACCACGTACTACCGAATTTTCTATACTCAACATGTACCTCCGGATTCTAGCTACTTAGTACGAACCGGATTCTTGCTACTCACTATGTATTACAGGAGTTTTTGTACTCACTAAGTTCTACTGGATTACTCAATACGCTACTCAATACGAACTACCAGATTTTAGCTGCTCACCACGTACTACCGGATTTTCATTACTCACTACGTAATATCTGGGTTTTGGTAGTTTGGTACACACTTCGTACTACCTGAATTTTGGGAACCTTCTAAGTGATACCGGATTTTCGCTACATACTACGTGCTTTATTTTCGATACATAGCCGTGCTTTTTAAACTCCCGACATTGGCAAAATAGTATTACAACTGCAACGTTGAGCTCGTTCACAAGGCCATCCAGTTCAAGGACAACACCGTAATCTTGAGTGGAGTCCATCTCAAGCCGATTGATATTGGGAATAATAATAAGCTAAGCAACTATAAATTGAAGTGTCAATATAGTTTCCCTTATTAATTTTTGTTTCAATGAGAATATTTGCATAGTATTCCTGTGTGGACTCATGGCACGCAAATATTCACTCATAGTGTACATTATTAATTATGAGTTTTTGATATTTCTTTGTATCTTCTGTATAGGCTCAAAAAGGTATGTTATCAAAAGATAATGTTAGAGAAGTCACGAAAGTAGTAAGACTTTTCCTAATTTTTATGGTAATAATGTAGTTCTTTGAAAAATGGTAATAAATGTCAAATCGTTCGTTTTTCATCATTACAAATGAACAATTAGTGAGCAGGAACACCATTAAATATTAAATAACCAAGATGCGATCTTTGAGAAAAGCCAGATGTTGCAATGAACTTGGACAGGAGTGAAAGTTATTTGTTAATGTTTTGAATTCGCAGTTGATCATAATAAAATGAATTCATCACAAAGGTACTTTATCTAAATTTTTTTTTCTAATTTCTTCGAAAGAATGGGATATTGATTTTGTGAAACACATCGCTGAAAGCCCTAAAAGCCTCCTGGAATTCATTTGCAACAGATGTACGAAAACCTATTCGGATCATATAAACTGATTACACATTCATTTTATAATTTCAAAACACATTGTCATCCCAAACTTTCCTGAGTATATCGTAATTTTGGTCTGATTATATTCGCCAGTATTTCCACTGAATCATCATTTGTTGACAAATATACGCAATAATATCATTTATAGTAATCTTACATGTGAATTGGAGATACAGTTATCAATTACTTGAAGATTTTATGACCTACAATTACACAAGAGACGAATGAACTAAAAAACGCTTATTGTTACCGAAGAGTTTTCTGAATTTTTCATAGCTCATTGATGTAAGATAAAATCATTTGGTATATATATATATATATATATGTCATCAATACTGAACCATAAGTTGATTTCAGGAGAATCATTGAATGATAAGAGATAATTGATCCTGAAAAATTGAAGAATTTGCTTTGATCTAATAATCATTGAAAATTTAATCAATCATTAGTATTACTATTTTATGTATGGTGACGTATGTACCAAACGGAAGGATTTCCATTTGATTTGCTTGGTAAATTTTTTCTTTCCAATTCCAAATATACCTGAAAAATGACAAAAAGATAGCTTCAATTATAAAACCATTGGCAAAGAAAAATGGGTATTTAAAATAGTTTATTTTCGAAGTGACAATGCAAAGGCATCATACACGACTGATGTAATTTTTTTCCAACTATGGATTTAGAAGTTTATGGTGAAACATCTCTCAGCATCAATTTTCACCGATTGCTGCTGTTTCAGTTGACTGGAGAAACTCTGGATCTTCTAGAACAATTAGAAATTTCTGAAGAACCTGAAATAAATGATATTTTACCTTCATCATTAAAACTGAAAAAAGATGATGCAACGGTTGATAGCAATTAGAGTCCTATATCTATTCTTTCCAACTTTTCAAAATTATTTGAGATCATAGTATTTAATAATATTCATCCCAAAGTAACAAACTAAAGGACGATTGAGCAACACGGATTCACGTTCAATAGATCTTGCATCTTGTAATGTTCTCACAATTTGTGTAAAAAATTATATGTATTTGTGTATTGTAAAAAAACCTTGATGAAAGGAGTCAGGTGGATGTTGTATATACCGATTTAATGAAAGCATTTGATCAAACTAATCATAAAATTATGTTGTACAAACTGAAAGCCAAGTCAGGATTCTCCAAAGATCTAGTTTCCCTGATTCAGTCTTATTTAAATGATTTTTCAACAGTTTGTACAATTTAAGGGTCATATGTCACATGTATATACAGCCATTTCGGGTGTACCACAAAGCTCTAATTTAGGCCCACTCTTGTTTCTTCTTCTCGTTTTTTTCGTAAATGATGTAATGTCATTTCATTATCATATCATGAGGCATACACGAGTGAATGCCTTAGGATATGATTGATGCCATTAGATATCAAGGAGCCAACCGGAGCAGAACGAGCCCCCCTCGCTCGATATAAATACAACTTGCGTACGAGAATTCGCCAGTCTACTTCCAGAATAAAAAATGGAACGACCTCTGAGGAAGCTCGCCACTCGTGCTAGCAAAACGTTAGGAAGAAATGCCAACCAACGACGGCCATTAGACCCGAACCAGGACAACACTAGTTCAACGACTAGTCGCGAAAGCCTCAACCAATTTGTCACATTTGTTTATTCCTTTGAATTATCCAAGTATCATGTTCATTGATTAGAATTTAGGTACAAACAGAAGCTATACACACTATCCAGTAAAAAATTTTCGACAAGATAGCGACTCCCAACGTGTGGATTATATATTACCTCACATATTTTCCCAATCATACTTTATTGTAGCCTATAACTCTGATTATTTGCAAAGAGCATTTGTTTATGTTTATTGATAAAACCGAATGGTCCAATTAGGATCCTTGTGGTGCTCCTCATAATAATAATAAAAATAATAATTATATTCCTTTATTCAGCAGTCATCATACTTTTGAACAAAATTGTATCAGAACAATGAAAGTGTCCAAATTAAATTTACAAAGATTCTTTACATGTTTCGAAATATTCAGCTAAATTTTATGATTCACAATTGAGTATGAATTCATATATACTTTTCTTGAAGAGCTCATGTTTTTTCATTTGCTTGAAATATTTAAGCAATGCTTTAACAATAAAATGCCCATATAATGCTGTTCTCTTTCTGTGCGTGTTTTGTATAAATATGTCGCAGATGAAACATAGTATGAATTTGTCTTGTATTATTCTTGTTTCTACAGTTTTCGAAGTAGACATTCTTACTATGTACATGAAGAAGTAACCTATATATGTATAGGCCATAAACGGTCAGTATTCCACTAGATCTGAACTTACATTTACATGATTCCCTATATCCCAGACAGAACATCGTTCGTAATACCCATTTTTGAGCAACAAAGATCTTTTGGACATGTGCGGAGCTACCCCAAATATAATGCCGTATGACAGAATAGACTGAAAATTAGCATATTATAAAACTTTGAGGATCCCTATATCTACCTGATCCCTCAATACCCTAATAGTGTAAATGACTGAATTTAGTGACTTTTTCAATACTGTTGTATGTGTTTCCCACTTCAGATCTTTATCAATGTGCACTCCTAGAAAATTAACCGACTGCTTTATTTCAATTTCAGTGCTGTATTCAGACAGGTCTTGACAGCGACAGTACCTTCTATCATCAACAAAAAGAAGACAGTTCGTTTTCTGCATGTTAATATTCAGACCATTTTCTTTACACCAATTATGCGCATCATCCAGAATTTTCTTTGTCTTTTCAATTGCGGTTGGTACCGAATTTGATGTTACCAAAAAGTTCGTATCGTCTGCGTAGACGATTGGATGACAGCCAAGACGATATAGCCAAGGTTGGCAACGCTGAACGATTTCTCGATGCTATTCGAAGCACTTCGAAGTAGTAAACAAAATAGCTGAAGGGATTGTCGTCACGCATATTCGCGTGAAGTGGCTCAACAGGATATTACAATTCTTTTTGTAGGAGGCTTTGCTATATAGATGTAGATTATACCTGGAGCCTGCTATATTTAACTCTGAATTCAACACTGTTTCGGTTCTCAATAAATCATAAGTGTCGCAGTTGGAGCGTGATTTGCGGAGCGAATAAAAGCTGTCGAACTTACGGTTGAAGAATCTCATTTCGAGGGATCAGGGATAGAGGAATTGCTTTTCAAATTGCGAAATAGAGAAACCTTATGAGAATTTTCTATGGTACGTTTTTCTAAGAAAATAATGGTTTTAACCTAGCCTACAAACTTGAAAAATTGAACCAATTTAGATTAATACATGTGGATTAAAAGTACCCATTTGTTAATCAAGATAAGATAAGATTCTTGAAAAAGGTGAATAATATTTTCACTTTCAATGAGAACGATTATATCCAACAACTTTGAATTAATCATATTGTTTACTTGGGAAATACAATTAATTTGCTGAAGTCATCAATATTTCAAGATTTGTACGAATTGTTGGACATTGGATTAAATGAAAGAGAAATATCAGAGACATTAATATATCACTGAGTAACATAATCTATAAATATATATTTTGTTACTGAATTACATATATATATATATATATATATATATATATATATATATATATATATATATATATATATATCCATACTAATATTATAAATGCGAAAGTAACTCTGTCTGTCTGTCTGTCTGTTACTCTTTCACTCCTAAACGGCTGAACGGATTTTGATGAAATTTGGTATGGTGATAGACGATAACCTAGAAATGGTTATAGGCTATAAATAATCACGTCATCGTTCTTAGGAAGTAGGCAGTAGGCAGATAACTAAATTGAGTTAGTGATTTTTAGTCGTTTTTGTTGGGACTTTTCTTCTTTCACGTCTAAACGGCTGAACGGATTTTGATGAAATTTAGTAAGGTAATAGATGGTTACCTAAAAACGGATATAAGATCAAAATGATCACGTCATCGTACTTAGGGGATAGGAAGTAGGTAGAAAACTGAATTGAGTTAGTGATTTTTTTATGGTTTTTGCTGGGAGTTTTGCTCTATCATGCCTAAACGGCTAAATGGATTTTGATGAAATTTAGTGAGGTGATAGCGAGTAACCTAGAAAAGGATATGGGCTATTAATATTCATGCTATCGTACTTAAGGCGTAGGCAGTAGGCAGAAAACTAATTAAGTTAGTGATTTTTAATCGTTTGTTTTAAAAGTTTACCTCACACACGCCTTAACGTCTGAACAGATTTTTATAAGACTTGGTTAATTTAAAGATAGGATCCTAGGCACGAACACAGGCTACTTTTTACGGCGGGAAAATACCTCATTCCCGCGGAAATCTAGCGTGATCGTGTCAAGAAGCCCATGACGCCATAGCTACTGAAATGATTTTGATGGTTTTTTTTTAAACTGAGTGTTACTAAGACTTCAAGTTAGTATTTGATCACTTTTCTAACTTAGAGGGTAGATAGTTGCCATAATTTAGGAAATTTATGATAAAATTTTGATGCAACTGTCTTTATTTAACAGTTTTACTTGGATCGAAACTTAGCGACATTCCATCACACTACTTAACTTATAGGGTAGGAAGGTACCAAAATTCAGACTACTTTTTACTTCGGGAAAATATCTCATTCCCACAGGAACCTATACATAGTTACCTATCTACAAAACTCTGTCTAGAATCACATTACGCCAAAACTATTGATCTGATTTGTATACGATTTTTTACTCAACTGACTGTTACATTCGGGATACATACAAGGAAACATTCGGAGCTATCCATTATGTGCTTAGGTTGCTTTTGAACAAATTTTGATGTGAAGTTGAGGACCGGAACACGATAGTGGGACATTGGTGCAGGGGGACTTACAGCCGGGAGAAAACAAAAAAACTTATGCGGACGAAGTCGCGGGTAAAAGCTATATATATATATATCTTGAAATTGATTTATTGCCTGTTTATGATATTTTATTTTGAAAGTTTTCAGCAATAACAGGCTTTTTTTGATATGAAAAAGTTTATTTTTGTTGACGTTTCGTTGTTATATTACAACTAAAAAGAAAGTTGTAAAAACTTTCAATATATATATATATATATATATATATATATATATATATATATATATATATATATATATATATATATATATATATATATATATATATATATATATATATATATATATATATATATATATATATATATATATATATATATATAGTTTCAAGATTCATGAATCATTCATACTATTATATACTGAGACTCTTAATCGAAATATCGAAATATTTCAAATAAAACTTCCAAGGAGTTTTCTACACGAATGTTGTCAAAAAAACGATTCACTTTCGATAGTGAATATTGAGAGCGTTTCGAAAAATTCATCGATCTTGTTGAATAATAATAGGATACAATTGTTTCATCATTATTATGAATCAACAGTCCGTATTTAATCAATCAATCAAGAATCGATGACTTTCAAAACACTCACGGCACTATACTAGTATGAATGATTCTTGAATGATGAAACTAGCTATCCTTTTGCGCGCCGAGGCGTGATCTGGAGCGATTAGACATGGGACCATTCTTACACATTGCTGTCTGTAGTGTTCGAATGAAATGTCCACAAAGTCTCACGTACTCGCACTAATGTTGTCATGAGTAGGAATCTAGAACGCTTGGGAGAGTTTATATGACTTTTGTTCGATAGAGGGAGCTCACGTGAATTTTCACAAAGTGTTGTTTTTCCTTCATTCGGATATTGGACTTGTGTTGATTCGAAAAGTCGTCGATTCTTGATTGATTGATTAAATACGGACTGATGATTCACAATAATAATGAAACAATTGTATCCTATTATCATTCAACAAGATCGACGATTTTTTCGAAGCGCACTCAATATTCACTTTCGAAAGTGATAGGTTCGTTCTCGTTCACAACATTTGTGTAGACAGTTCCCTGAGAGTTTTATTTGAAATATTTCGATTAAGGATCTCAGTAGTCACTACTATATATATATATATATATATATATATATATATATATATATATATATATATATATATATATATATATATATATATATATATATATATATATATATATATATATATATATATATTGAAAGTTTTTAGCAATAAAAGGCTTTTTAATATGAAAAAGTTTATTTTTGTTGACGTTTCGTTGTTATATTACAACTTTGTCAAAATAAAATAAAAAATAAAAATAAACTTTTTCATATTAAAAAAGCCTGTTATTGGTAAAAACTTTCAAAATAAATATCTTAAACAGGCAATAAATCAATTTCAAGAATATATATATATATATATATATATATATATATATATATATATATAATTATGATTATATTGTTGAACATGCCAATATAATTTCATCAAAACGAAGAACTTAATGATATGCAACAAAGATATAAACAATATTACTAATGTTCAACAGGATGACATGCTTTCGCAACTCAGTTCTTCTACCGTAAGAAGTTTTGAGATCCATGCTAGACCAAGTCGATTAATTTATTCAGTACCAACTTGAGGGACCTTATGTCTTGAGTAATCCCGTAATATTCTACGCTAACAACATCTTATAGTAACCACATCAATTCCGAAAATCTTTCTTGTTTTAAATGAAATAAAATGACTTGGCAATCGCACTAAACAACCTTATCAAATAAAATAGGTATTACTTGTGGAGATATATTGTTTTTTCATGCAATAAGCAAGTGAATCTATTTTATTTGAATCATAAAAGATTTTTAATATTTTTAATTATATAATCATATAACTTTTAATATTCAATTGGTCACTATAAGATGTTGTTAGGTTGGCTAATTACGTAATGACTACACAGAAGGTACCTTAAGTAGGGACTTAATAAATTGAAAAACCTGGTGTTACATGAATCTCACAACTTTCAACATTCATTTATTTATTTAATGATATATTTATTTACCCAAAGAGGAATACATACAGTCTAAGTCCACTAACAATATTCGCTGAACTTAAAAAGTATAACATATCCTTAAAAGAAAAACATATATGTAGATATTTAAACTTCAATTTCAAGAAATATATATATATATATATATATATATATATATATATATATATATATATATATATATATATAATTATGATTATATTGTTGAACATGCCAATATAATTTCATCAAAACGAAGAACTTAATGATATGCAACAAAGATATAAACAATATTACTAATGTTCAACAGGATGACATGCTTTCGCAACTCAGTTCTTCTACCGTAAGAAGTTTTGAGATCCATGCTAGACCAAGTCGATTAATTTATTCAGTACCAACTTGAGGGACCTTATGTCTTGAGTAATCCCGTAATATTCTACGCTAACAACATCTTATAGTAACCACATCAATTCCGAAAATCTTTCTTGTTTTAAATGAAATAAAATGACTTGGCAATCGCACTAAACAATCTTATCAAATAAAATAGGTATTACTTGTGGAGATATATTGTTTTTTCATGCAATAAGCAAGTGAATCTATTTTATTTGAATCATAAAAGATTTTTAATATTTTTAATTATATAATCATATAACTTTTAATATTCAATTGGTCACTATAAGATGTTGTTAGGTTGGCTAATTACGTAATGACTACACAGAAGGTACCTTAAGTAGGGACTTAATAAATTGAAAAACCTGGTGTTACATGAATCTCACAACTTTCAACATTCATTTATTTATTTAATGATATATTTATTTACCCAAAGAGGAATACATACAGTCTAAGTCCACTAACAATATTCGCTGAACTTAAAAAGTATAACATATACTTAAAAGAAAAACATATATGTAGATATTTAAACTTATTCTAATTTAAAAAAATAACAAATACTGAAAGAACCAGTTCAAATTTAATAGTGAATCAACTTCAAAGGTCCATGAATTTGGCTCTAAGACAACGTTTTAGCGCAAGGAGCGAGCAGTTAAATAAGTCCACTCCGCTACACGAAGAATTATGTGCAGCAAGCACTCTACAGAGTGGAAGTTTTGGGCAGCATTTGTTCTTCTCAATGAATTATGAAAAAGATCATTACTTCTAAGCTTCAAGTCAGGCATTTTAAAAGCAATATCTTGCAGAATGCCAGCCATACACCAAACTCCGTGCAACACCTATTATAGAAAGATAACATCAGCAATCACCCGACGATGCATCAAAGAAAATATTCCAAAATCCTTGCGAATAGAGTTATAATTATGATTTTCAATTGTAATATTGTTTCTGTAGGCCAAAAATCTAAGGAAATTGTTTTGAAGACGCTCCAGTGTTTCAGTGTAGCACGCATACTGAGGAGCCCAGACCACGGTAACAAAATTGACCCTGCTGAATGCAAATGTATTATAGGTACAGTGATAGAAACCTTCTATTGCTCTCAAATGATCTACAATGGCGAAATAAAAATCACAGCTTTCTCTTACAACTATTCACTACATATTCAATATGTTTGTCAAATAGAAGTTTACTGTCAAAATAAACATCTAAATCCTTGATCCAGTCAACTTCAGTTAACAGCTGCTCATCAACACAATAGAGGCCACTATCGATTTCGACCGAAAATCACCTTACGGTATTTTGTATGATTTAAAAAAAGAAAATTACATTACATCTTCTTCATTAGAAGATCTGAGTTGCGAGACTTGATTTTTTTAAAAGTTTTGTTTTTGCTGCCATCTTATTTCTTTTTGTACATAGTTATCCATATACAGGTACACTGATTCTCTCACTGCAAATGAAAATTTTCAATCCTATATAGTTATATTTGATAACTATATAGTATAATAAGTTTGTATATTTATGCAGTTGCTGTATCTAGAAAACTGAAATTACCAATAATTTTTGTTTTTCTTTCATTCCTAACAAGAAAAGCTTCTCTGTTCGCTAGAAGTGCTCAAGAGTTTTGATGGTATCAGTTATAATTCTTAAGCAACTAGCTCCAACTGAACGAAATTTGAAATATAACGTTTTTATTTAATGCCTGCTTGGTTACTGAAAATTTGGGCTTCTAGTTTCCACATCGAAATTAAAAGGGGTCGAAAATTGCTTGAACTGATTCGAGAAAGGGATAGAACGCCCGTGCCGCATTTTTGCTAGTCTTGGCGGGGGCATTGATTTTGTCCAATTGAAATAATTTCTCACTATTCTTTACTTAAAATTTGAGAATAATATTTTCGAATTGATTAATGTTGATTAAATTCTAAAATTTTCTAATTGTACTTGTTGGGTTTGGATTTTTGCAATTGGATTATTCTGTTAGCATCTGTTGAAGTCGTTTGTAACGACGAAACGCGCCATTCTTTGTAGTCAATAAAGTGTGAATCATAAATTCAAGTGTTTATATTAAATTGTACTCGTATTGAGAGCAGTAAAATAAAATAAAAATTATTCATTTAAACTTTTTCTTATCACAGATATTGAAGAACAAAATTGGTAATCCCAAGGTATTTATTATCTGGATAAATGGAAACGTAACAATATTGAGGATTGGAAAACAGGTGATCAATTCTAATTTCATAAAATCTCCAGCTGATAATATGCTATTGTTCTTATATTTTATCAATCATTGGATTAGATAAATCATTCATGACATCTCTTAATTTTCATATCTCAATGTATATATATAAAACTGAAATCGAAAATATTCACACAGTAAGTGAGTGTTTTTAAAATGAATTGTAAACTGTTTCTCGCGTCAGCTCTTTTGGCGCTAACTGCCAATTTGGCATCTAGTGGTATGTGTTTTTTGAACATATTTTTTTGACATGTTAGAAAATAGCACTATTTCACCAAAAAAACAATATTCTATTCATTACAGAAATTAATTTCTTGTAGAAAGAACCAACATAAAAAACGAAATTACAAAAGTCAATTGATTTTGGAGTCTCTGGATAAAGTAATTCTGAGGTAATAGTTGAATCCTCATCTTTGCCATCTAGTCATTTGAAATACAAATATTTCATTCGCTTCTCAAGTTGTTTTTCATCCAAAATCAAATTTGAAATATTTCATGTCTCTGTTCTAATGAAAGACTAGTAGATCAAGTTTCCTCAAATGCTATATGTCGAATCTTTTCTGACAATTTTTCTCTTGAGAGTGCTGATCTCCAGCACCCTCCATTTAATTTTTATGTATCTTAAGTCGAACATTTTCTTTCCATGGTCGTGGTTTCAATGAACACTAAAGAGTTCAATTTTCGTAAAGCTAATTTCACGGTAATGTACCAAATGATATCGAGTACCTCTTGGGATACTGTCTGCGAGTCAAATCAAATTATCGATGTAACGTGCGAAAAGTTTTGCGCTATCTTCAATGATATATTTACTTAATCTGCGCTATATAAAATCAAGAGAAAAAACGTTTAATTTTTTGGTTCAATTCGAATATAATAGACAACATATTGAGAAAACAAATCCCTCAGAAACTTCAAGAGGTATGGAGATAACCTCTGTCTAGAAAGGTACAAGTGTTTCAGAAACACCATTGAACATTAATTATACTGACTTCGAGTATAAAAATTCCATTTAAATTTCAGAACTTAAAATCGTGCGAGATCCCTCTTCGTTTTTGTTTCATTAACGAGAAAAAAGGTACCTCTAGAATTACTGGTGAGATGAGAGATAGCGACCGAACTCATTTCAAACCTCCGTCTGAAACTGAAGTTCTTGCTGAATATTTCACATATTTATCCAGCTTTGAACGATAATTCATGTGATGTGAAACATCCTGATGGTAATGAAGTGAAATGTATCAGTTTAGTAACTAGAAATCAAATCGTTATTGCTGCCAAGAAAATCTCTGATAAGCTTACGTCTGGTTCTGATGTAATACCAAGTATTATTGTGAAATTGTAACGGGTGTTTTTTTTTAGAGGTATAGAATTTTAAGTTGGCATTACTATTGAAGATGGCGACCGATTCAACAGCTGAAAAGTGATTTTTTCTCAGTTTGGTTTGGCGATTCATCTTGAATAGACTCACGCCTGAACAGCGCTTGCAAATAGTACAATTTCATTTCGAAAATAATGGTTCTGTGCGGAATACGCATCGCGCACAATTTTGTTCAGCGATGAAGCACACTTCTGGTTGAATGGCTGCGTTAACAAACAAAACTGCCGCATTTGGAGTGAAGATAATTCTCAAGTGTTTGTCAAAACACCGTTACATCCAGAAAAACTGACTGTTTGGAGCGCTTTATGGGTTGGTGGAATCATTGGTCCGTACTTCTTCAAAAACGATGATGGCCAGAACGTAACAGTCAATGGTGATCGGTATAGAGCCATGATTACTAACTTTTTATTCCTGAATTGAACAACCATGATGTCCAGGAGCTGTCGTTTCAACAAGACGTCGCAACATGTCACACAGCTCGTGCCACAATCGATTTATTGAAAGACTCGTTTGGTTACCACCTAATTTCACGTTTTGGACCTGTGAATTGACCTCCAAGATCTTGTGATTATACACCGCTAGACTACTTTCTGTGGGGCTATGTGAAGTCATTAGTTTATGTGGATAAGGCACAAACGCTTGACCATTTGGAAGACAATATTCGCCTTGTTATTGCCGATATACGGCCACAAATGTTGGGAAAAGTTATCGAAAATTGGACGTCCAGATTGGACCACATCCGAGCCAGCCGTGGCGGACATATGCCAGAAATCATATTCAAAATGTAATGCCACAAGATTTTTTTTCGAATAAAAAAATTCTTGTCAATCGAATGATCCATCGTTGTTTTATTGCAATTTAAAGTTCTATACCTCTGAAAAAAACACCCTTTATTAATGCACTTTCAGATCCATCAACACGTTGCCCTATTCACATTATAAGCAGTGTAATTTTTCCTAGAGTATAGAAATTGACCTAGATAATACCTCTCTGGTGATCCTTCTGTTGCGAACACCTACAGGCCAATTTCCAATTAAAACAAAAATTTCAAAATATATCATAACTTTTTAAATTCTGAAACTTCTTTTTAATTAAGACAAACGTCTTAATCATCACGAGATAGCAGATTAGTAACTATCACTTTTCATTGATTTCAGGTGATATTATATGCTATTTCACAACCTGGACGATCTACAGACCAGGAAATGGAAAATTTACTGCTGCTGATATACCTGCAGATATATGCACACACGTTATGTACAGCTTCGTAGGCGCGAATTCGGATGGTACTATAAGAGTACTAGATGACTGGGAAATGAATGGGCTAGGTGAACTCAAAGCTTTCGTTCAGTAAGTGGAATGAAGTTGAAATGATGACTCAATTTTATTGTATACAATAGTAGCTGGCCCAAACCACTAATATTATTTTCTCTATGATATGTATACTTATGCATATGGGTAAAGACAATCCACGTTTTGATTATTCCATAGATGGACAAAAATTAAGCAAAGTTGATTCTTATAACGATCTTGGAGTTACAATAACTGAAGATTTGAATCATTAATCGAATGCGCTGATACTTGATGAAAATCTAAACACATAATTTAAATAAAACTGAGTAGTTTTTCGATTTTCACTATAATTAAATCAAGACATGACAATTTCGTTTCGCTAACACAGTTAAATGGAGTTTATCCAGTTTATCATCAACATCTGATGAAGCCACTGTGTGGGCGAAACGATATTGTCATGTTTTGATTTGATTATAGTGAAAATCGAAAAACTACTTAGTTTTATTTCAATTATTACTGAAGATTTGAGTTGATCGGAACACATTTCTTGCATAACTAGAAAAGTAAATAGTAAACTTTACCTTTTGAAAAGAGCGTTTGAGAAAATATCCTCTCAGGCATCAATTCGATTATATAAAATATTCAAACGTCCAACTATGGAGTATTGTGGTGCTGTGTCCGAAGTTGGTGCGTGACAAAGATCTAATTGAAAACATTCAGCGTAGGGCTATTAGACTATCATTCAAACTTAAAAGACCGAATTGCCCTGCCCTCTAAGGCCTACTTCTACTCCATTACCAACATTTGAAGCTCGTCGACTACGTGGTGACTTAATCATTACTTTTCGAATCTTCAAATATAATTTTGGAGATTTTGAACATTTATTCATTCTTGATAGCAACAGACTTCGTGGTCACAATTTGAAGCTGAAGAAGGAATCATTTCATACATCTAGGCGGCAGCATTTTTTACCTAATCGTGTATTCAGTGTGTGGAACCTGCTGAAGCTGTGAACTCTCAGATAGTCAACGTGTTCAAGAGGGTGGTAGATGAATTTTTGTTTTCATTTTGAGAAATTGTTTTTGTCATATGTTTTCATTGTTAATGTGTACTGATCTCTATTCTTCTCCTCTTGTTATTGTTATTTTTTTCTTTTCTCAAATGTTATCTAATGTATTATCCTCACATTGCAGTATTCTGTGAAAAGTGTTAATGGGCTTATGGGTCTTCAGACTTGTGCCTTTGATTTTATTCAATAATAATAATAATATGCGGGTTTGCAGTTATATTGTTTTTGTTTCGACGTTTTTTTATATGGGCGTGCCTAAGGGTTCACTCCAAGGACCAATTATATTCATTAATTTTATCAATGACTGACCTGACTATCTCATAGCAATGTTTTCGAATTGCTGCGTGTTAAGTTTGTATTGTTTGTCGATAATACAATATGTATAGTTTCTGCCTGAACTTTTAGCCAACTCGGGGCAGGTTATGAGTTACTGTTCAGATAATTCACCAATATCACTGGTATTCCAGTAACTCCCTTATATTAAGCAAGACTGAACTCGGCTACTCTCAGTTGAGGGGTACAAATCCCCATTTGATCTTAAATCCTTAATTCAGCGAGATATAACTTTGTCAGTGTACATAATTCCTTGAAACACATGTACATACGAATTTCTAATGAAAATATTATACTGATTATGTCTGAAGAAAATTGAGTAGTGTATTTTTGGCTCTCAAGATGACCCCTAATTTGGGATTTCAGTTTTGGATGCCCAGAAAAATATGAACCGTTTGGTTTTCAACTTGAAACCTAGGAAGACATGTAGACCCTCTTTTTTACATAACAAAATAATGTGTTTCCAATGTATTCATATTCTCAGCTGTCTGTTGTACACAGAAAGAAACGTTATAGCACCAAATTTGTGTTCGGAGTTTGATGAGTATGATAGTAGATATAAAGCAACTCAGTGTACTCGAAAAAATCGAATGTCTTAATTTAATCAGTCACCTACGTATTGATTTTTTGTAATTGATTCCGATGTAATATCACGTAACCATAAAGGGTTAAAGAACGCTTAAGCGAACCCGCATTCCTTAGTTTTCATCAAGTTATTGAATTCATACAATAAATTCATTTCTACTATAGCTTTCGAAATTTTATGACTTTCCTCACAGTTTCTGAAAATTCTGCAAGATTCTACATCTTGCATTGTAGTACCTGTTTCCATTTGACATGTAAAAATTTCTTTTCCTTGCCTTGTATTATCATTCCTTCACTCTAGAAGTAAAACTTGAAATTAACATGACATTTTGTTTTCCATATCCTCATCATCAGCGAATCTGCCTTACGCATCTGCAAAATTTATCATAATTTCTATGTATCCCCATAGAATTGATACTTTCGTTTCATTGCTCCAAAATGCATATATATGCTCCTTAAAAAAACTTATTTTGCAGGAAGAGAAATGAGAATTCAAACTTGAAACTGATTCTCAGTATGGGTGGATGGAATGAAGGGTCAGAAAAATATTCAACCATTGCAGCCAATCCTACATACAGAAGAAATTTGATTGGGTCAGTCATCAATTTCTTAGAAACCAACAACTTCAACGGATTCGATCTCGATTGGGAGTATCCAACGCAAAGAGGTGGACGCCCTGAAGATTTGGACAACTACATTACATTACTTAAAGAGCTGAAGCAAGCCCTACAACCAAGAGGTTTCATCTTATCAGCTGCTGTCAGTGGTGGAGAAGAAAGAGCTTCACATGATTATAAAATAAAAGAACTTTCCGAGTAAGCTGATTCAATCATAATCATAAGTTACTAGCGTTACAATAATAAACCAGATAATTCACTGATTATTTCAGTCCCAATAAGTTTTCCACAATTTATTTCTTCTCATTTAGAGGTTTTGTTGGTGGCATCTCCTTCTATTGACACCAGCATTTCCTGTTTTGCTGCCTTTTTCTTGTTTTCCCTAACACTCCTCTTAAAATTTCCTTGTTATAGTTCGAATTCCTCTTATATGTTCATTTTTGATCTTCAGTTTTCATTCTGCTTCTCTCAGTTTTTCTAATGATTTTCTTACTGAAAAAGTGTCAGTGTATCTAGTGAATACTGCTTGAAAACTCTATTCTAACTTACTGTTTTTGTGAAATAGGTAGTCTGGTTTTTCTAAATGACTCTTCAACTTTACTTTCAGTACTGTGGATTTCATCAGTGTAATGACCTTCGATTTTCATGGTACATGGGAAACATATGTCGGCCACAACGCACCCTTACATCCGTCTAGTTTGGACACTGGAAACAACACAGGTCTCAATGTTGTAAGTACACTAACGTCAATGAATGTAACCACGATTATTCAATGATATTTATTACTTCATAATAATAATAATAATAATAATAATAATAATATAATTTAATTCCAATAAGTATTTTAAATACATAAGAAACAAGTCAAAAGTTAACGCTAAATACAAAAAATGTTGATAGTTTAGACCATATAGAAATAGTCTCAACTATTACAGAAGTCTAAAAACTCATTAATAGTATATGGTTCACAATCAATAAGTTGTTTATAAAGTATCTTTTTGAAGACATTAAAGCTCTCAGTTAACCGTAGACACTTAGGCAACAGGTTAAAAATTCGCATAGCCATATATAATGGGCCTTTGGCAAACCTGGAGCTATAGTGAATAGGTAAGTGAAACGTAAATATTCGTCGTGTCGAATTTTCATTTCTATATTCATTAAAATAATGCGGATGCTGTTTCAAAAAGATAATGAGTCTATAAATGTATAAAACATGAAACGTTAAAATATTATTAGCCTTAAAAATGCCACGACAGGATCCTCTATAACCTAAATTAAACATAATTCTAATCGCCCTTTTCTGAGTTAAGAAAATATCATTCGCAGAAGGCGAATTACCCCAGAAGATAATACCATATGACATAAGGGACTGAAAATTGGCAAAATATAAAGTGCGAACAGCATCAGAGTTTATCCTGCTTTTGATAACCACAAGAGTGTATATTACGGAGTTCAATTTTTTTCTTAACTTACTGATATGCGGAGACCATCGCAAGTGCCTGTCAAGTGTAACACCCAGGAAATTAACTATTTCCCCTAGAGTGATGTCGTAGTCACCATTAACACAAAAAGTGGATGGGTAATTCATTTTAGAATTATTACCACGGAAAATAATACCCTGAGTTTTGCTCTTATTCATGACCAAGCCACTGCTGCTACACCACATGTCCATCTCTGCAACCATCGTCTTACCAGCCTTTTTGCACGATTCAACATCAGAAGAAGCAATGAGGAAAATGCTATCGTCAGCGTAAAAGAAAGGTGTACTGCCTATTCTACAACCAACTCCCGGAAGAGCGTTTATATAAATAATGAAAAGTAAAGGGCCGAGTACGCTTCCTTGGGGAATTCCTCTTGAAAGGACCCTATTCTCAGATTGGTACATTTTCCCACCTGAGTTGATTATAACTCTCTGTTGTCTATTTTTTAAATAGCTTTCAATGAATTGAAGAGAGATATCTCGAATACCATTTAGCTCCAATCTTTCAAGAAGAATAGCGTGTACAACAGAGTCAAAGGCTTTGGAAAGGTCAAATAGCAATGCTAATGGAACCTCACCATCTTCAAGAGTAGAAATTATTTCATTTAACAGCTCAAATACAGCTGTTTCAGTGCCCTTGTTTTTTGTGAAACCATGTTGAGAGCACGATATCACTTTAAATTTTGAAAAAAAGTGGAAGAGTTTGAGAGCCAAAATTTTTTCGAAAACTTTAGAAAAGCTCGACAGAATATGAATAGGTCTATAATTTTTAAACTCATTAGCGTCTCCTTTCTTAAAAAGAGGTTTCACTAAAGAAATTTTCAAATCATCGGGAAAACAACTATTGTGAAAAGAACAGTTTATAATATGTGTAATATTAATAACATATTAAATTCATTTCGATAAAATCAAAAGATTTCAAACCCACTACACGGAAAATATTACGGGTCTTATAGTAAATCCAAGATCCCATCAGAAAATGCCTTTCCTATATAGATGGAAGTATCACTGCTTTTTTCGTTTATAGCAGCGGTGCCAAAGGGGTCCACCCATGGTCCTCTACTCTTATCGAAATATATTTGTGTAATTTGAAAATAGGGATTGTTCCCTACTGAAAGTATTTGCTTTATTGAGGTTTACTTTCCAAGGCAACCACAAATTGATATGTTATTGATATCAAATGAACTTTTATAAGTGAGGTAGGGTTTTCTAAACGAAAAATCGGAGTAGGTATTGACTTTTGATATTTTTCTATCAGGTTTCGGGGCTCAACTACTGGTTGAAACAGGGAGCAGATCCAAAGAAAATCCGAATGGCAGTTCCAACATACGGACGTGGATTTACTTTGAAGGATCCCAGTGACACAAAATTATACGCACCAACCTTAGGAGGTAGCAGACAAGCTCCATACACCCGACAAGACGGAGTTGTTGGATACAACGAGGTTAGTATCTTGTATAAACAGACAATTAACAAGTAAAAAAGAAGTCAGATTATGTTTTAATTTTCCAATTTCCAAATTAATTGCTTCAAATCACCGAATTATATCCAACAGATATGCGAACTATACAAAGACTACGAGTACTTCTGGGATGAGGAGCAGCAAGTACCACACATCGTCAAGGGTGACCAATGGATAGGTTTCGATAACCCTCGATCCATGGAACAGAAAATAATCTTCGCCAACAGCAAAGGAGTTGGAGGTGTTATGGTGTGGTGCTTAGATACAGATGACTTCAAAGGAATTTGCGGAGAACGATATCCTCTGTTGAGCACAATTAAGAGGACACTCAACTGATTTCTTTGACAATTTGCTGATGATATATATATATATATATATATATATATATATATATATATATATATATATATATAAATTTCTTCGCTCAATTCATACGTGATCTGAAAGAATTGTGTCGATTTTTTCATATATTTAAAACAGAAAATAAATATTCATAACGATATTTTATTCTTTTTTTTTCGATTTAATAGTGTTGGCGTTTACTTGATGTAAATCCATTATAATTGAATATAACTTAAATTCAAACACTTGAACTTATGACTTACACTTTATTGACTACATAGCATGACGCGTTTCGTCGTTACAAACGACTTCTTCAGATATTATTCTGTAAGCATCTGAAGAAGTCGTTTATAACGACGGAACGAGTCAATTAAGTGTAAATCATAAGTTCAACTGTTTGAATTTAAGTTATGTTCAACGATATTTTATTCATTGATTAATTGAATACATAACCGAGACATAACATCAAACAGAGAAAAAGATGTTCACGAATGAATCAATAAATTGTCACTTGCCACTTCTATAGTCAGTTATTGTCACTTAAAATAATAAATAAACGTGTACCAGCTCAGTAAAAATCAGGAAAAATGAGCGAGATTAAGAGGATGCGTCCAGTTTTGAACGAAACAATTTCGGTTTGTGCTTGAGATACATTTTTTTGTTCCTGAAATTGAATTACTCCCTAACTTTTTCATATATTTGAAGAAAATACTGGCTTAGACAAGGGTTTGGAAGAATAATAATGAATATAACTAGGAAGATAATTGGATTAACGCTGATCTTTGTGAAAACTCTGCACGTTCAGTATAATTTGAATGAAAATACTTTCCACATTTTCAGAGAACTGACTACGTCAAATATCAACTAAAAATTATTTTGGAGCATTACCCTCATTTCAAGAGTTTCACACTGGAATTCCAAACCTATTCTAAAGAATAATATTTTCATATTCGATATCCTCACTTGCTATGAAAAGGAAATGGGGTTCAATATAAGGTTGGTCAATAATAAAGATCTGTATCAGCCCATACTGGGTAGAGGTTGAACATATCAGATTGCTTGTGCTAATTGTGAAGCGTACTACATACCACATTTTTTTCGGAAGAAGTTATCACCTAGTAGGTTATAATGACTTAGTTTTTAGCTCGACTTAGTAGTTAGTACGTCAAATGAAGTTGAAAGCTCAACAAGGAAGTCAAGAAGAGGTGTAACATTATGTTGAATCGACTGATCACTTTCGTATTCAGAACCTGAAATGTTGATTTTCAGGTCGATTCTGCCAAAATAACCGCAATCATTTAAATTATCTGCTAAACGTTGGAAAGTAAGTTCAAATGTTAGCAAGTACGTAAAAAGAAGTGCTGAGTTCAACAAGAGAGTCACAAGAATTATTAACATTACTTTCATTTACATTACGAATATGTTAAATATATTCAGCCAAAATAATCATGCCGTCACTTATATGAGCAAGTTATCTACATTTCGAAATCCATTCTTGTAATCATGATGTAAAAATAATGACATAGATATGCAGATAATTTATTCAATTTTCTCATACACAAGGGCAAGCAGTAGTAGGTAATTACAATTTTCTCTTTGCACCTTTCATTGAGTAATACTGAAAGTTTAACTCCTTAGAAATTAAGCTTTTAGTTGAACTCCACAAGTTACTTTAGTAACATGTGGAGTTAAACTCCATGTGGAGTTACTAGTAACTCCATATTGTTACTTTAATTCTATATATGTTACGACCTACTAGCATTTACTCAAGAGTCAATACAACATAGAGCATATCGGCTAAAAATTACTTTCCTACAGCTGCAGAATATTTGGATTTGAATTTGGCTTTCGATGAAATTAATAGTTTCGGCTCTTAGCAAAGATTAGTGAGAAAACTACACCATGCAAGCTTTGGTCGGCTGACGCTTTTATGACTGTTTGCTCACCTTCCATATTCGGTGATAGTAGCCGATGTTTATTTTGGCACATTTCCTGTATTCAGTGGTGTCTCGCAGGGGTCTGATGAAGGTCTTCTGTTGTGCTTTATTCATGAATCTGGAATTGTCAAAGTGTTGAGTTGTCCGCGCAATATGCTGATGAAACTTAGATATATGCAAATTCAAAGGAGTACCAAGATATATTGCAGGATGATATATTGAATCAACCATTCCTCAATGAAACGTTTCGTGGCTTATTCTTCTGAGCATCCGTACGTCTAATGTGCTTCACATCGGCAAGAATAATTCAAATATGCCATTTTCAACATGTCAAAAGTCGTATTAGTCGTTACACATAAAGGATCTCGTTGGATTTCAGTGGTGGTAAAAAATTGAAAATTTGTTGTATGTATATTCTTCCCTATACTGTTTTAAATAATTTTATATTATTTTTAAGCAATTTGGATAATGTAGTGAAAAATAAGAAGTATGAAATTGTAATACTGGGTGATTTCAACTTGCCACGACTCAGATGGAAATTGGAGGACAATTTTTAATCATTTTATCCGCTGGATGCTCTTAGTGAATGTTTCGTTGATAACTTTTCATTGATTGAAGCAGCACTCAATCGTATCAACTTAAAAAATAGTAAATTACTCTATCTTGTTATGACGGTCTCAACGGCAACTCAATTTGAAGTGAACGTGGGAGGTTGCTCAAACCCAATTGTTGGTGAGGATACTCATCACCCCGTGCTCGGCTTGAAATAGATCTGAGCTTGATGTCTCTTAGACGGCTTAAGAATAATTCATACATAGAACTCAAATTCTCCGATGCTACTATATACGAAGCGATCAATAGTAGGTTAAATAAGGTTGATTGGTCACATTCGTTCTCGAACTGCGATGTAGACAACACCATTAAAAAATTTTTGATATTCTTAATATGTGCCGAGTAGAGAAATAAATAAGTCGTGTTTTCCTATTTCGTTTTCACCAAACACTCTATGAATTATGAGGGGAAAAGAGAACTTCCATAGGAACTGGAAGAAATATAAGAATATTATGGATTATAATAACTTCTCGAGACTCAATCTTATAAAAAAATGATCCTAAGCATTTTTGGTCTTCTCTATCCAATGAAAAATCTAACCAATCAATGCCAGCTGAAATCCATCTCGAAAATAAAGTGGCTAATAACAATTAATCGATTTCCAATCTCTTTTCTGATCATTTCAATAACTTATTTGAAACGTCGACCACCCCTTCCTCGATAAAGTTGACTGATAGCCCATATAATTTCAGCATAACCCATATTAGCAAAGCTGAATGCTTAGAGGCCATTGAAAATTTAGATGTCAAAAAGGGCCCAGGTCCGGATGGTATTTCAGCAATAATTTTGAAAAACTGCATTTCATCCATCCCCCAACCGCTCCATATGATCTTCAATAAATGCTTAATTGAGGGGAAGTTCCCCTCAAGATGGAAGGTTGCACAGGTTGTTTCGGTGCACAAGTCAGGCGATAAAAGCGATGTTATGCTATATTTTCAAGATTTCTGAGTCCCTAACCACCAAAAATCTGTGTTTTCAAATTGAAAACTATCTGATTCCAAGTCAGCATGTATTTTTGTCTGGTCGGTCTGTAGTTTGAAACTTTCTGTCTTGTATCTTGCATCTCTGTATGTGTGGTTACACTGACTTCTCCAAAGCTTTCGATAGCGTCCACCACCCAACACCCATGAAAAAACTCGAAAATTTCGGAGTGCATGACTCCTGGGTTTTCCCGCTTCATATTTGAACGACCGAAGATAGTATGTGGTAGTGGATGGTTCCAGATCAAATGCCTTACCGTTGACAGGGGTTCTGCAAGGTTCACATCTTAGTCCACTTCTTTGTCTCATATTTTTGAATGATATTGGCGAATGTTTTGGATATACCGACATGGATCTTTATGCGGATGATCTCAAAATATCGAAGCAGATAAAATCCTTCAACGATTATTCTCCTTTACAGAACGATCTTAATGTATTCTCTGACTACTGTAGACTCGATAAGTTGCAGCTTAACTTGAACAAATGCGAACATATTCTTTTCTACAGAAGTAAAAATCCTATATCTTCCATTTTGACATTGTCAGGCCAATGTTTGACTGGTGTCCGTTCAGTGAATGATTTGGGTGTTAAGCTTGATAAAAAAATAACCTTTGAATTGCATATTGAAGGAATCATCCAACAGGCTCCCAGAATTCTGGGTTTCATTTTACGAATGACTTGGCTTTTTAGTCGACTTGAGTCTGTTATTGCTTTGTACAAATCTATTGTGAGATCCAAGTTAGAGTACACGTCGGTCGTCTGGATCCAAATTATGATAGTCTATTCAAGTCTATCACAGTAGAGAGTGACATGGCTTTTGTGGGGAATGCAACAAACGAAGCGCAAACAAGATTTTGAAACTTGGCGAGGTTATGTTTTGTGCTGAGAACCCTAGAGTTCTATCCACAAGACTCTCATGCTAATAATAATCATTTTAATAGAAGGGATTTATCTCCTGTAAGGAGTTCTTCCGATTTTATAGGATTAAGTTTAGGGTCATTCCTAGAGCACGAAGTTGACAACTGTAATATTTCTAAATGCATAATCTGAAATTTTGTACATGTACAGCAATGTATGACCATTGCTGGAATTTTGTTTCTCCGTTTCCTGCTTAGTGATAGTGTGTCACCAAAATCTAATTGAGAGTGTTCAGAGAAGGGCTGCTATCAATAGAACATATTACGAGAAGCATTCACTACTTTAACCCATGATCGAAATTGAAAGATCAGTGACCAAATTTGGTAATTCAAGGTATTTATTATCTAGATAAATTTGAAGGTGACGCTATTGAGGGTTGGAAACCAGGTACTCATTTCTAATTTCACAAGATCTCCAGCGGATAATATGTTATTGTTCTTATATTTTATCAAGTATTGGATTAGGTCAATCTTCAAAGACCTCTCTTCATATTCTTATCTTATATATATATATATATATATATATATATATAAAACTCAAACTGAAAATATTACCACGGTTAGTGAGTGTTTTCAAATTGAATTGCAAACTGTTACTCGTGTCAGCTGTTTTGGCGTTAGCTGTCAATTTAGCAGCTGGTGGTATGTGTTTTTTCAGGCATATTTTTAGACATATTTGAAAATAGCACAATTCCAGAAAGAAACCATCATTTTATTTAATATAGAAATAAATTTCTTGTAGAAAGAACCAATCGAATAAAACGGAATTGCTTAAATATATTGATTCCTAATTTGGAGTTTCCGATTGAAAGAATTCTGTGCTAATATTCACAGTTGAATCCTCATTTTTGTCATTTAGACATTTAAAAGAGGAATATTTCATTCGGTGTTCAAGTTTTTTTCATCCAAATGAAATTTGAAATATTTCATGGATTCTGTACTGATGGTAGACTAGTTGATCTGGTTTTCTCAACAGCTATATGTCGTTCCTTTTCTGATAACTTTTTTCTTGTGAGTGTTGATCTCCAACACCCTTAATTTTTTTTCTATTTTAGTGTATCTTGTAGGTCGAAACATGTTTTTTCCATCAGCGTGATTTCAATAGGCACTAAAGAGTTCAACTTTTGTAAAGCTAATTTTTCGGTAATGAACCAAATGATATTCAATACCTCTTCAAATAGTGTCTTTAATTCAACTCAAATTATCGATGTGACATGCTACACGATTTACGCAATACTCATGAAATATTCTCTCAAAATGTGCTGTTTGTTTAATTCGAATATAATAGACAATATTTTGATAAAAAAACCACAGAAGCTTCAAGAGGTATGTTAATAACCTCTATCTAGCAAAGTACAAATGTTTGAGAGAAACCATTAATCATTATTGACTTGGAGTATAAAAATATCATTCAAACAGAAATTAATATCGTGCGAGACCCTCCTTCGTTCTTGTTTCATTAACGAGAAAAAAGGTACCTCTAGAATTACTGGCAAGATAAGAGATAGCGAGAAAACTCATCATAAACCTTCGTCTATAGCTAAAGTTCTTGTTGAATATTTTATATATTGATCCAGCTCTGACCGATAATTCATGTAATGTGAACCATACTGATGGTCATAACGCGATATGTGTCAATAACTCGAAATCAAATCGTTATTGACTGAAGTTAATCGTTATTGATTGAAGAAAATCTCTGATTAGCTGATGTAATACTAAGTTTTATTGTGAAATATTGTATTTGTGCACTTTCAGCTCCATTAACACGTTGTCCTAATCACATTATACGCGGTGTCACTTTTCCTAGAGTACGGAAATTGGCCTAGATAGTATCTGTCTTGTGGTCCTTCTGTGGTGAACAACTACAGGCCAATATCTTAGCTTATCGATGCATAAACAAAGATTTCAAAACAAATCTTAACTTTTTAAATTCTGAAACTTCTTTTTAATTAAGACAAACGTCTCAATCATTACAAGGTAGCAGATTAGTAACTATCTGCTTACTGTACTGTAACTATACTGACTTGGAGTATAAAAATTCCATTTAAACTTCAGAAATTAATATCGTGCGAGATCCCTCTTCGTTCTTGTTTCTTTGACGAGAAAAAAGGAACCTCTCGAACTCCTGGTGAGATCAGAGATAGCGAGCAAACTTATCATAAACCTCCGTCTATAGGTTAATTACTTGCTGAATATTTCATATATTGATCCAACTTTGAACGATAATTCATATAATGTGAACCATTCTGATGGTCATGATGCTATGTGTCAGTTTTATAACTCGAAATCATATCGTTATTACTGCCAAGAAAATCTCTGATCAGAAGACGTCTGGTTCGTATGAAATGTCAAGTTGAAGTCAAAGTCAAGTTCGAAACGTCGTCATGCATATTTATATTAAAAAAATGAAATGTCAAGTTTTATTGTGGAATATTATATTTATGCACTTTCAGATGCACTAACACGTTGCTCTATTTACATTATACGCGGTGTCACTTTTCCTAGAGCATAGAAATTGGCCTAGATAGTACCGTTCTGTCTGGAAACATTTCTGTTGTGAACAATTGCAGGCCAATATCCACCTTGTCAATGCATAAACAAAGATTTCAGAATGTTTCTCAACTTCTTAAATTCTGTAACTTCTCTTCAATTAAGACAAACGTTTCATCATTACGAGGTAGCAGATTAGTAACTATCCCTTTTCATTGATTTCAGGTGATATTATATGCTATTTCACAACCTGGACGATCTACAGACCAGGAAATGGAAAATTTACTGCTGCTGATATACCTGCAGATATATGCACACACGTTATGTACAGCTTCGTAGGCGCGAATGCGAATGGTACTATGAGAGTACTAGATGACTGGGAAATGAATGGGCTAGATGAACTACAAGCTTTCATTAAGTAAGTGAAATGAAATTGAGATTAAGATTCAACTTCATTTATATGTAATAGTAACTCTTTCGAACCACTGCAATTAAATATTATTTTTCTTTTATTATATGCGGGTTTTTAGTGATATAGTTTTTGTTGCGACATTTTTCTATACGAGCATGCCCAAGGGTTTCCTCTAGGGACCACTTTTATTCATTATTTTTATCAATTACTTACCTGACTATATCATGAGCAATATCTTTTAGCCAACTCAGGGCAGGTTAGGAATAACTGTTCGATATTAAATTGAACTCTTGGCTTAATGTTTCACGATTATATTTAACAACATGAATTTATCAACATGTTTCGAGCGTGAGCTCATTTTCAAGGCTGTGCCTCATAAAATCGAGAGGAACAAACGTTTCACCCGTTTGTTCAATTCGAATATAATAGACAATATTCTGAGAAAAAACACAGAAACTTCAAGAGGTATGGTAATAACCTCTATATAGCAAGGTACAAATGTTTGAGGAAAACCATTAAACATTATATTGACTTGGTCATATTGTCTTATTTATACTTCGTTACTTGGTACCTGGTTACATACTTGGTTGTATTGACTTGAGTGTTAAACATGAGCTCACTCTCGAAACATGTTGACAAATTCATGTTGTTAAATATAATCGTGAAACGTTTAGTCAAGAATTTAATTTAATTTAATATTCAATTATGTTTCACCAAGAGTTAAGCGAGAATTCAATATCAACTGTTCGATAGTTCACCGATATCACTGGTATTCAAGTAACTCCCAAATATTAAATTCAAGCAAGACTGAACTGGTCTACACCCAGTTAAGAGATAAAAATCGACATATTTGTGGTTTGATTGAGTATCTCTGATTGGAGTTCTATTCGACTCTGTTTTGAAGATTGAAGCAATATCTACCTGTGAGACGAAATTTATACCTTCTGGAAATTTGGTACCGACAATAAGATAAATTTAAAAAGGCTTATACAGGTATGAAAATAGAAAAGAAGAAATTTACGGTATTTACCCCCAATTTTGTCTTGTTTTTTGTGACAGCCGTTTACATATGTTTCAAGCTATTGGCTATCATCAAAACGGCGTATTTAAAGTTTTAAATGTTCAAACTTGGATGTCGATTAAAAACACAAAACAAAACGAAAAAAAATTCAACGTGAGGAATCGACATCTTCAATACGACAAATCCTCATCTGACCTTAAATCTTAAATTCGGAGAGTTTCTCAGTGAACCAATTTCATGAAACACATGTACATAAGAATTTCAGATGAAAAGATCATGCTTATTATGTCTGTATAATCATGTTAATGGATAGTGTATTTTTCGCTATTGGGGTGACCGCTAATTTAGGAATTCAGATTTTCAGCTTCAGACCTAGAAAGATATGTAGACCCTCTTCTATATACAACAAAATACTGTGTTTCCAATGTATTCATATTCTTTACTGTCTGTTGTACACAGGTAGAAATGTTAAAGCAAATTTGATGAGTATGGCACTAGACATAAAGAAACTCTCTGTATTCGAAAACATCGAATGTCTTAATTTCATCAGTCACCCGTATTGTTTTTTTGTAATTGATTTCGATGTCATATCACGTATTCTAGTCCATAAAGAGTTAAAGAACGCTTTAGCGAACACTCATCTTCTTCTAATTTCACGATTCTTTTTCTTATAGTTATTAAATTCAAACAATAAATTCATTTCTACTAAAGCTTTCGAGATTTTATGACTTTCCTCACAGTTTCTGAAAGCTCTGCAAGTTTCTACATCTTGCACTGGAGTACATTTCCATTCGACATGTATAGGTTGTTTTTCCTTGCTTTGTATTATCATTCATTGACTCTAGAAGTGAAACTTTCTAGTAGAATTAACATGAAACTTCGTTTTCGTTATATACCTTATCCTTATCATCAGCGAATATGTCTAGCGCATCTGCAAAATTTATCACAATTTATGTGTACTATCTCCAAAGAATTAATTTCTACATTTCATAACTCCAAAATGCATTTTATATGCACTTTATGCAAGTTTCTTTTGCAGGAAGAAGCATGAGAATCCAAAGTTGAAACTGCTTCTCAGTATGGGTGGATGGAATGAAGGGTCTGAAAAATTCTCAACCATTGCAGCCAATCCTTCATACAGAAGAAATTTGATAGGGTCAGTCGTCAATTTCTTAGAAACCAACAACTTTGACGGATTCGATCTGGACTGGAACTATCCAACACAAAGAGGCGGGCGCCCTGAAGATTTGGACAACTACATTACATTACTTAAAGAGCTGAAGCAAGCACTAGTACCACGAAGTTTACTGTTATCTGTTGCTGTGAGTGGTGTAAGAGACAGAGCTTCAAAAGATTATAGAATAAAACAACTTTCCGAGTAAGCTGATTTATTAATAATCATAAGTTACTAGTCTAACAATAAAAAACCAGAGAATCTACTAAAAATTTCAGTACCTATAAGTATTCCATAATTCATTTCTTCTTTGTTGGACATCTTGTTGGTGGTATCTTCTACTTTTGACACCAGCGCTTCCTGTTTTCTGCTGCCTTTTTTTGTTTTCCATGAAACTCTTTTCAAAATATTCTTGTTAATGTTCGAATTGCTTTCATATAATCAGTTCTCAGTACTTCAGTTTTCATTTTCTTCTCCGTTTTTCTGATGATTTTTTTCATATATAGTCAGTATATTCGTTTCAACCTTGAGAATAGTCCAAGAAAACTCTTTTCCTACTTACCGTTATTGTGAAATGGTTCTTCTAAATGACACTTCAACTTTACTTGCAGCACTGTGGATTTCATCAGTGTAATGACCTACGATTATCATGGTACATGGGAACAATATGTTGGCCACAACGCACCCTTACATCGTTCTAGTTTGGACACTGGAAACAACACACGACTCAGTGTTGTAAGTAAACCACCGTCAATGAATTTAAGCACGATTATTCAATGATATTCTTCACTTCATCATATTCATTTCATTTAGATAAAATCAAAAGATTCAAAACCCACTACACCGTACTGAATGAAAAATAATACCGGTCTTATAGTTAACAAACAAAAGATCTCATTCAAACTTCCCTTCCTATTTGGATGGATATATCAATGCATTTTTGAGTTATAGCCGGTGTGCCATTTATATCATTCATTAACATATTCATACTAGAAAATAATTATATTCATAAGTATTTACTCTATTGATGTTCAATTCGCATGGCAACCACAATAGAGATGTTATTTATTTCAAATGAACTTATAAATGATTATAAGTACCATAGTGTTTTCAAAACAAAACATCGAAGTATGAGTTGAGATTTGTTAACTTTTTATCAGTCCTCAGGACTCAACTATTGGTTGAATCATGGGGCAGATCCAAAGAAGATCCGAATGGCAATTCCAACATACGGACGTGGATTTACCTTGACAGATCCCAGTAACACAAAATTATACGCACCAACCTTAGGAGGTAGCAGACCAGCTCCATATACCCAACAAGACGACATTGTTGGATACAACGAGGTTAGTATTTCGTATAGGCACACAATCCACAAGTACAAAGAAGTCAAATTATGTTGTATTTTTCCAATTTTTAAATCGATTGCTTCAAATCGCCGAATTATATCCAACAGATATGCGAACTATACAAAGACTACGAGTACGTCTGGGATGAGGAGCAGCAAGTACCACACATCGTCAAGGGTGACCAATGGATAGGTTTCGACAACCCTAAATCCGTTGAACAGAAGTTATTATTCGCCAACAGCAAAGGAGTTGGAGGTGTTATGGTGTGGTCCTTAGATACAGATGACTTCAAAGGAATTTGTGGAAAACGATATCCTCTGTTGAGCACAATTAAGAAGACACTCAACTAATTTCAGTTTATTTCAATGCTCATATATATAATTTTCTTCGCTCAATTTATACATGATCTGTGAGAATTGTGTTGATTTTTTCATATATTCAAAGCAGAAAATAAATATTCTAAACGATCTTTTATTCATTGATTAATTGGATACATAATCGAGACATAGGATCGAACACAGAAAAATATGTTTACGAACGATTCTATAAATTGTCACTTGCCATTTCCATTGTCAGTTTTCGTCAGTTAAAATAATAAATAAACGTGTACTAGCTCAGTAAAATCAGGACGAATGAGCGAGATTAAGAGGATGCGTTCAGTTTTGAACGAAACAATTACGGTTTGGGCTTGAGATACACTTTTTTATTCTTGAAATTGAATTACCTCCTAACTTTTTCATATATTTGAAGAGAATACTGGCTTAAATAATGGTTTGGGAGAATAAGAATAAAAAGAAGAAGGAAGATGATTGAATTAAAGCTGATCTCTGCAAAAACGTTCAGTAAAATTTGAATAAAAATACTTAGCATGTTTTCAGAGTATTGACTGCCTCAAATATCAATTGACTGAAAATCATTTCAGAGCGTTACCTGTTTTCGAGAGTTTTACCCTGAAACTTTAAACCTATTCTAAGGACTAACATTTTCATATTTGACATTTTCACTTGCTATGAAAATGTTAAATATAATGTTGGTCAATTATAAAGAACTGTATCAGCCCATACTAGGAAGAAGTTGAGCATATAAGATTGATTGTAATAATTGTGAAGCGTATTACACATCACATTTTTTTCGGAAGAAGTAATCACCTAGTAGGTTATTAAGACTAAGAAAGTCAAGAATAGGTTAAACATTATGTTGATTCGACTGGTAACTTTCGTATTTCGTACCTCAAAATATTGATTTTCAGGTTTAATTCTGCCAAAATAACCGCTGTCATTTAAATTACCTGCTAGCCGTTGAAAAGTAAGTTCAAATGATTGCAGATACGTAAAATGAAGTGCTGAGTTCAACAATGGAATTTGTAACATTACTTTCATTAATATTACGCATATGTTGATTTTATTCAGCCAAAATGATCGCCTTCACTCATGATACAATATGAGCAAGTTTTCTGCATTCGAAAACCAGCTCTTGCTCATACCTGGACTTGTTTCCATCACAGGAAGGTCGACAATATGTCAAACAAGCGAATCTGAATACATTGTTGCCAAATGTAAGGTGAGTTCCATAAATTTCGCCCAGTAGTTTTGGGTGACACAATATAAAATATATTGAAAACACTGATTTTGAAAATTTATTCAATTTTCTCATGGACAAGAGCAAGCACTAGTAATGACAATTGTCTTTTCGTACGACATTTCATTGGGTAATATTGAAACTTTAACTTTCTAGAAATTAAACATTCTTTTAATGCTTACAGCATATATTCAAGAGGCAATACAACATAGACCATATCGGCTAAAAATGACTTTCCTACAGCTGCAGCATATTAGGATTTGAATTTGATTTTCAATAAAATCCCTTAGCAACGATTTTTGGAAAAAGGCACCATGCTAGCTTTTATCGGCTGACGCTTTAATTGCTATTTGCTTACCTTCCATTTTCAGCGAAAGTGCACGATATTTATTTTGGTACATTTCCTGTATTCAGCGAAGTTTCGCAGGAGTCTGTTAAAGATCTTCTGTTGTGCTTTGTTCATAAATCTGGAATTGCCAAATTGTTGAGTTGTCCTTGCAATATGCTGATGAAACTTGGATGTATGCGAATTCAAAGGAGTACCAAGATATTATGTAGGCTGATATCGATGAAATCAATGTTCGTTTCGTGGCTTATTCTTCTGAGCATTCGTACGTCTATGGTGCTTCGCACATCGGCAAAAATAATTCAAATTCGCTATAACTCGTGAACGGGTCAAAAATCGCATCAGTCGTTACACAAAAAGATCTGTGTTATGATTTCGAACGATTTTTAGTGGCCTCTTTGTATGAATGCGATGTGCGATAAAGCGAACAAAACTCTCTTTATATGCAAAAAGGTTTTTGAACGCCTCTCGGTTTTTAAATTTTAATTGCTTTACATGTAGGATCAGAAACGGCAGGAGTTCAGCCAAACTAATCTTCCACTCCTCATTTTTCTCTAAATTAGTTATTGAGTTATCAACCTCAAACAACGGCCTAAACGTAGTTAATGCGTGAGGTTCTATACAGTTGAAACACCCCTCAAATTTAGATGTTCTAGGCTTTGCAACGCTGAAAATACTAGCCTAACCTATATTCACCTTATAAGCTGATTTACGTATTTCTAATCTATTGACGAGAAAGTAGTACTAGGATAGTTTTACTAGCAATCAGTTCTGCTAGAAAACTAGCCAACAAATACAAATTCTTCTGTGCATATGTGATTTCTTCAAGTCATTTACTGGGGGGTGTGACATGGCTTTTGTAGGGGGGAATACAACATACGAAGTGCCAGCAAGTTTTTCAACCTTGGTCAGGTTATATTTTGCCTTCTTCGTTAATAAACAATAGTTCACCAGAAAGCAGTAATTACTGAACTTATTTGCTTCATTCAACTCATATTTAAATCCTTTGGGATTTGGTTTTTCCGTTTTATGCATAGTGCTAGTGTGTCACTAAAATCTTATTGAGAGTGTTCAGAGAAGATCTACTAGAATGCCTTATGGTATCAGTAGAACATATTACCAGAAGTATTCACTACTTTTTTAACACATCATCGATATATTTAAATAATTGAATAGCATTAAACAGATTGCGGTTAATAATAATTATGAAAGCGAACTCGTGTCAAAAATTCTGGACAAAAAACTCTATCGGAAAGCTTTACGATTAGTATTTCCTTATCAGCCGGATAGAAATCGTAAATATAACAGTTTAACATACTTTGGAAACGTCAGTCAAAAAGTCAAAACCTTTTTAAGTAAACATAATTTTAATATTTCATTTAAAACGAACAACAATTTATCGAGACACATTAAGAACAATAAAAACAAAATTAAAAGAGAAGACAAATCAGGTGTTTACCTATTGAATTGTGGAACATGTCCCGTTATATATATAGGTAAAACTAGTAGAAATTTCGGTACTAGAATACAGGAACATAAATATAGCTTCGCCCATAATAAAAGTAATTCGAATTATGCTAACCATTTATTAACAGAAACCATACTTTTGATGCGAATTTCAAAATTCTACACAATATAAAGAAAAGTAGTCAATTAGATTATTGGGAAGTAGTGGAAATAAATCGGCTTAAAAATTCTGGAAACTTGCTCAATGAACAGATAGAATTAAACAATTCACCCTAGCTAAACCTTTTCAGGTAATAGAAATTATTTCTCAGAATGGAATATCTTAGGTAAAACCAAAACCATAGAACACCAAAATTCCCTGATATATATACCTGTATTTTTCAAAATGTTGTTATTATTCTGTAAGCATCTGAAGAAGTCGTTTGTAACGACGAAACGCCTCATGCTATGTACACAATAAAGTGTAAATCATAAGTTCAAGTGTTTGAATTTAAGTTATATTCAACTTAAATGGTGACCAAACTTATACATATATAAATCTAATCACACAAATACATATACATTCACATCGTAACACTTATACACACATAAGTATATGAGTGAATATGAATTCTCTTCGTGAATACACATAAATGATTGTTCTAGCAGAGATTATGCATATCAAGGAAACTTGCCTAAATATCAATAACAGAACAGTTGAAAATGTCCACCTTAGCTCCCATAATATTACATTGTTCACATATAGTGTGCAATAGAGAAAATTTTAGAACATTCGTTCTAGCTGCTGGAAGAAACTCTTGGAACAATAAAGTTAAGCTTTTGCAATAATTCCTGACATTCCACTTTATTCTTAATTATTTTATGCAAGGAGATTATTGCATGGCATTTCCTTCACGCACTGAGTGTGTCCACTTTATATCGACTTGTGAGCGTTTCATGTTGGATGCCTATAGGTGGATATTTCCATCAATTCTGAAGCTCAAAAGTTTCAGAAAATTTCGTTGTATAGATCCAGTTGATCAATATGTACCTGATTGCCAGGATTCCAGACTGTTGATCTGTATTCCAGTTTAGATCTTACGAAAGCACAATACAATTTTTTCAGAGTGGATATATTGCTAAATTTCTTACCAATGCGAATAATGCAACCATATACTCTACTCTAGCATTGATATGTACGAAAGTTAGTTGAGAATCAAAGGTTCGCCAATGTCAGAAAAATGTATTAGGTCTTACCAAAATAATATCACCAATTTTATAGTTGAAATTCATCTAATTATATTTTGTGGAGAACATAATATTTAACAGGACATTTGGAGTTGTTGAGGTTTAATTTGTTGAAATCATACCAATTTACAATATTACTGAAGTTTCTTGCAATGCGTTCACAGTCACCAATCATGCAACCATTATGAAAAATCTTGAAGTCATCTGCCAACAATAAACCTTCAACATCAATGACATCGATTATATCATTTATGAACATTGTAAAAAGCAAAGGACCAGGTATGGAACCTTGGGGCACTCCAGATGAAGCACAGTATTCAATTGATGTATACTCACGGCTTAAAACGCGTTGCTTTCTGCCTTTTAAGTACGATTCGAAAAGTTTGATGAGGGATGTCGAAAGCCCAGAATTGCCTAGTTCATTCAATAGAATACCGTGGTCAAACATGTCAAACGCTTTAGAGAAGACCATGTATATCACATCAGTCTGTTTGTGATTGTCAATACCCATAGTAATGTACTGACTGATACATGTTAGATCAGAAATCGTTGAACTACCTTTCATAAAACCATGTTGGAGTGATGAAATCATGGGATTAACATAATACGAAATTTTTTCATGTAGAATACTTTCAAATACTTTGTATAAATTGCAAATTATCGAGATGGACCTTAAACTAAAAATATCTGATTTACCACGTTTCTTAAATACTGAGCAACCTTTAGATTGTTTTCGAAATTAAGGAGTCGTACACGATTCTATGCATATGTGTCATATCATATCCAAAAAAGAGTACAAAGACCATAACATCAACTTCATGACTGAGTCAATTGACAATTAGTTTAGAAATGAACTAACAAGAATGAAAAACAATGTAACGAAAAACATCCAATCGAGATAGAGTTTCTCTAATATCTAGGAGAATTTTTTGATTCTCGAAAAGAGACTTCCAAATTCACCCTCTAAATATAGAACAAGACCATGCTTGGTAGGTCGACGAAAGTCACTGATTATAATATTTGCTGATCGCATAAATGAATTTTCATGAAGATTTTCCAAGTTCGGCAAACGATGGAGTGGAAGCGGAATAAGTTCCTTCCGTATTGTATTTATTTGCACGCGATTTATGACTCTACAATTTCTTTATGTGGAATATTCCGGATATTCTGAATATTTTCACTACGTCCATTCATATCAAATACTTCTACTGTTCCTTCGAATTCCTTGTTTTTATAATTACATCTTCTGCAGTGGAAAAAAGTGCCTTACTACAACTACATTCCGGAGCTAATTTTTCAGAATAAACTGTTTAGGATCTACTTTGGCATCAGTATCTTGACGGATCAAATATCCCTAATATAGGCCTGACCTTGTCATAGTTGACGAAAGAGCCAGAGAGAGTACTTTCATGGAGGTTTCCAGTCCAATTGCAACAACTTGGTTGAAACGGATCCCGATAAAATAAATATGAGAACTTGAAGTTGCGAATGCAGCGACAGTGGCATATGAACGTAATCAATACTGTTCTAATCACCTCAGACATATCATCCCAAGACATCTCCTGTCAAAAATCAGGAGACTAGGATTCGACGAATATCTCTACAGGGAATTAGAGAAATCGGTGCTACTTGCCACAGCAAGGGCTGTAGGAGGTTTCTGGGACATAGCGTAAATCCATCCCACAAACCGTCAAGATCCTCGCCATGGAGACTACCACCACGGGACTAATAATTTTGAAAGGACTCGCAAACAGCTTAATCCTGTTATATAATATCTGGGACAAGTGGAAGTCTTCCTGTGAGGAGGCATGAACGCCGTTAAGCTTGAAGTCGGGATATATGTTTAATGAATTGAGATTTTGGGACACTAATTATTCCTCCTGATACGCAGTGAATTCGTCCTCAATATATGGACTATTTTGGAATATGGCAACACCGCTTATGTCATAGTGAAATCGTTTCTTCTGTGCATGATTCATTTGTATTGAAGAAGAGCTTGATTCGAATATTAAAAAGGAAATTCATTTGAACATGTGCTAAAATGTTATCTAGCGTATGACAAATGAATTTACGAAAATAGAAGTGAAATGTGACTGCTATTTTTTGGTTTTGTGACTCAAATGGTAAACCGCTAAAGTAACGTGCAGATCAATCGTCGATTAGTGATATCTACACCACATGTAAATATATAAAATGCACTATCTCGATGCAAAAGCTGACAATACTTATGAATATTCATACAATTCACGACAATATAAAATTACAATGAAAAATACGTTTTGAAACTCGAAAAGCACGTAAACTGCTATTTTCGGATGTAATCAAGATATAATTCATCCAGTTTTTTTCATCAAACAATAGATTTTGTTGTTATAAATTATTGATTTCGCTAAACTATTGTTTGTTGTTTGATATATTCGATAACATTTTTCTTGTAACACTTATCTTTCAGTATTTAACTGGAGACATTTTGTTTCTTAATTATTGACAGTGAAATAAAATCTGTGACGAAAATGTGGTGGAAATTTAAACTGTTTTTTGCGATACTTGTGTTAAGTGAAATTGTACATTTAGCTTCTTCTGGTAAGTAAAATATAACACCTCTAAATATATGAATATACCTATATAAATATATATATGTAAATAATATTTGATGCTGAAGAAAATTCTAATTAAAATGAAAATTATCGGCATATCCCGCGGATTGGTAGCAGCCTTTGACACGTGTTTCGATCTTATTGGATCTCCTCAGAACGGCGTTGCCAAGTTCTAGTTGTAC